>OY986965.1:11734713-12055646 GCA_963920575.1 Narthecium ossifragum | reverse complement strand
GTATATTTTTATCATATTCCCTAGATTAGTTTTAAATATACATCAACATTATAAGGAGCAAAAACGATTATGCATAACCGCCCCCTTATAATGTTAACCTTATATGATATCCATACTAATCCATTAATCCAATTCGGTTTTTATAACCGAATCATCCATTAATCTGATGGTTACCCTGTCAGGTGGCAAGGGTCCCACCTAGTATATATATAGGATCAGAGTGTATCGGCTGATCCAAAAGACAACCAAACGCGTGCATCTACTGCCCGATGCATACACCACGATTTCATGCATCACACGATTCCACCAACCAAATGCCCCCTAAAAAACCGTATCTCCTAATAAGGTTTGCTACTTGGAACAAAGTAACAAGTTTAGTAGAATGTCTCAATATAATGGAGAATGCCCACGAGCTCTTATTAAACCTCAGGTCGAGAATCCACGAGGACATTTCTCTCTGTTTCTTATTACAAAATTCAGGGTAGGAGGTTGTGATCATTAGCTTCGTTGATATAAAAGTTTATTATTTGGTGCATCATAGAAAAATGAAGCAAACCAACAATTGGGCCTCCAAAGTGATGAAGGATTGTATTAATAGTGGGACATTGAGGTACATACCTGCAACTCTACTGACTACCTCCATATGAGTAACACTCCCAAAAGAGGGGGAAAAAGGAAAAAAAAAATCCCAGAACAGAGTTATATGATAATTTTCATTTATTTCTGCACTTTGGCTGATAGCTTTAAAGATCATTTGCCCTTCACAGTGTGAATTAGGTATCCTTTTTTGTTAGGCTAAGGTGTTAATATGTATGCTCTCATTTGACATGAGGTGGATCCTTTGAGTGACAGTTTTGTATTCTATAGATCTACATAACTAATAATTGAATACGATAGATTTTATTCTACATGCATGTTATGATTTTTCTTGTCCACTTTTCTTATCGAAGCCTATAAAATCCTCTTGTTGCTCACATGTGCACCCTTGTGTTAAAGGTGAAAGAGCTTTATCTACTATTATTTGCTTCCAAACTCTTTTTTTCTGTCTCTTAAGCGCTAACACTCATAACCACTGAATTTTGTTCAATTGTTCTGGAGGACATCAAAATCTTAGTAGAAAAGGCTTTCATTGCATTTAATCCATCGAGAGAAGATTACAAGTATTATCAATTTCAGCCTTTAAGCTATTCAGTGGGCCTGACATCAGTACCACCATGTCTAAATCAACCGAAGCCAGCAGTTGGCAATCCTCAGCCTGATGGTGTTTCACTTGCTAATAGAAATGCCAGTGATCGTTCTAGTAAAACTCTTCCTGCAATGAACCCATTCTCCACATCAAATTTTCAATCAGCTTCTGGACCTGGAACTTGTCCATTTTCTCTGCATGGTCCTTTCCTTGGTCCTCTAGGATTTAGCACTAAGGAAAAAGTTGTTGCAAGTATGAATTATTTTGCTGCATCTCAAGCCCAAGCTGCCAAAGCAGTCAAAAATTCTCAGCCTGATCCTGCTGCTGCTGCTGCCAGAGCTGTGGCTAAAGGAACAATTGGTCTCACTCCTGGAGCTTTTCCTTTTAAGGAAAATGAGACGCTGAAGAGCCAGCACATGCTTCCGGTCTTGAAGCATTTTGCTGCATGTTTAGACCAAGCTGCCAAAGCAGCCGAAAATTCTCAGCCTGATGCTGCTGCTTCTCCATCTGCTGCTGCCAGTGTTGTGCCAAAAGGAATAATTGGTCTCATTCCTGGAGCTTTTCCGGTTAAGGAAAATGGGGAGCTGCCAGTGCCTCACCAAGCTGCCAAAGCAGCAGCGAATTCTCAGCCTGATGCTGCTGCTCCTCCATCTGCTGCTGACAGTGTGTTGCCAAAAGGAACAAATGGTCTCATTCCTGGAGCTTTTCGGGTGAAAGAAAATGGGGAGCTGCCCATGCTTGAGGTCTTGAAGCATTTTGCTTCATGTGCAGATCAAGCTGCCAAAGCAGTCAAAAGTTGTCCGCCTGATGCAGCTGCTCCTCCATCTGCTGCTGCCAGCGTTGTGGCTGAAGGAACAATTGGTCTCACTCCTGGAGCTTTTCCTGTCAAGGAAAATGGGGAGCTGAAGACCCAGCCTATTGTTCAGGTTGCTTTTGTCATTGTTGGCGAGAGGTACAAGCTGGTACTGTGGGATGGAACTCATTTCCAGCGTGCAATACTCACTTCTGAATTGAGTGATCTTGTCAAGCTCTGCCTCGTTCAAGAGGGTACAATTGTTCAACTTGTCAAGTCATTTGCCCTCAAGATCCAGGACATTATGTAAGTCTAGATATATACGTATTCTTTCTTCAATCTGGATTCTATTATTTATGTTCTAGCAGCTAGATAGCTACATGTTGAGATTTTGATGCATCTCTATCTTTATTTATTGACAAAAAAAGGCATGATAATGCAGTGAAATTGTTTCCGTTCTATTTGTTTTACGTAATCATGTTAATATGTTGGCCTGCACAGACGCTGAAAACAGGTCTACTATTGATGCCGGTGAAGTCTTTAAGCTAGCTTATCCAATTGAAGTTATCCTTCTCATTTTTAATGTATTAAGCTCTCTGAAGATCTGGAACTGTGCATATTGGACTAATTTCTATTTCACATAGACAATAGTATAGGAAAACTGAAGTTTCTTGGGGAATAGATCACGAAAGAACATAGCACAGGTCATACATCATCGTAGTAATTGAAGAGCCTGAATGTGCATCCGTATATTTATCTATGTACAAGTATGGATGTATATGGGCGTACCGAGAAATTCTTCATAATGCATATAAATAAGGTTGCAATGATACACCAAAATAAAAATAAAAAAACAAGAAAATTCAGAGCGAAGATGAGACCTGTTAGAAAAGATCTGAGAAGTCTGACAGTAGGGTAAACAGAGTATGTTCTTATGGCTTGATCATTTCAAAGTCACAGCTATAACATGGAAACCCAAAAAGTTGTACATATGCTGGTAATGACTGATGCATAATGAGCAATGTAGCATCCAATATACTTAGCAGCTAGGCATCTTCATCCAGTTGAACAATGTGGCCTGATTCATTTAATCACATGTAATCATATGTAGTCTGTGTTAAAGCATGGCAACATTGCATTAGCTGTTGGTGTATGCATGAAACTATACCATGGTCTCACAATCAATGCCTGTGCCTTTTGATCTATTTGCTCAAGGACACTTGTTGTGGCCAGCATGGACATTATAGCTGAGAATCACGAGGTCATAACAAATCCAATACTCAGGGCTGATCATACTTCTGCTAAATCGGAAGTCTCTAATCCAATGCAATCATCTGTTGCAACAGTTACAATTCCGAGACCAGGAAATTTACATCATAGCAATCAATGGAAATTTCCTAATTTCTCCCCATGTCCGAAAGTAACATTGGAAACTAATACGGAATCAAAGAGTTTGGATGCAGCACCTCAGCAAGCTGGTACATGGCCGCAATGGATGCCAGTACCGACATCAAAAACTAATGCTGGATCAAAGAGTTCAGATGCAGCATTTCAGCAGGGTGGTACATGGCCGCAATGGACGCAAGTACAGACATCGAACGCTAATGCTGGATCTCAGCAGGGTGGTACATGGCCGCAAGGGACGCAAATACCGATATGGAACACTAATGCTGGATCTCAGCAGGGTGGTACAGGGCCACAAGGGACACCGACATCGAACACCAGTGCTGGATCTCAGCAGGGTGGTACATGGCCGCAATGGGCGCAAATACCGACCTTGATGCAAACACCGACATCGAACCCTAATGCTGGATTAAAGAATTCAGATGCAGCACCTCAGCAGGGTGGTACATGGCCGCAAGTTCTGACGTCGAGCACTAATGCTGGATCCAATAGTTCAGATGCAGCAGCAGCTCAGCTGGGAGAGCTGCTTCAGATGCAGCTTATGCAGCAACTTGGAATGCAGAGACAACAACAATCTAAACTTAGTGCTGGATCAAAGAGTTCAGATGCAACACCTCAGCAGGGTGGTACATGGCCGCAAGTTCCGACATCGAACACTAATGCTGGATCAAATAGTTCAGATGCAGCAGCAGCTCGGCAGTGGGCGCTGATTCAGATGCAGCGGATGCAGCGGATGCCGCAGATGCGGCAGATGCGGCAGATGCGGCAGATGCGGCAGATGCGGCAGATGCCGCAGATGCGGCAGATGCGGCAGATGCACCAGATGCAGCAAGTTGAAATAGAGAGACAACCGAAATCTAAATTTAGTCATTTCAAAGATGCCATGAAGAAATATAGGCATGCCACGAAGAAACAGAGGAAATATCTGGAGGATGAGGTTTGGGATTTTCTTTTCTTGATCTTTCACCTGCAATCAAATCCTCATTAGTTTTCTCTAAAATTTGTTTCCTCTATATCAGATTCAGATCTTACAGAAGGAGATTGAAGATATGAATTGGTGCGAAAGAAGTTAGCAAGCAAGTTGGCTTACGAGAGCATCAACGAGGGAATGCTTTTAAACAATGTGAGAAATCTGATAATGACACTCTTTCTGAAATGAGGTTGAGCTCTTCTTGCTTTTCAGGGTTGAGGGTCTCTGGAACCTAAAGTAGAATGGTTGTTTTAAAGACGGCAATTCTTTTTTTTTTATTAGTACATTTTTTGTGCAATACTTTCATCAGTTTGTCTAGAATCTGAAAATTCTTAGTAGAATGTTCAGTGTCAGATCATTTGATTATGAGAATCAATATCGAAGAAGTGATCTTTGGGAGTTAGACCATTTCTCGAGTGAAAAGGCCCGGGAAATCCGATGTAGTCCTTTATTATGCAAATTGCTTCTCCCACGCCCCGCCACACCGCCCCTCCCGCTGTCGCCCATATCATTTACTATTATACCCTCATCTTGTTTTGTGTTCATTGGGTGTTTTATTTTTATTTTTATTTTTTCTAGTTTTGTTTAATTCCCCCTCCCCTTATCTGTGAGTTTCTTTTTCTTTCTTTTTCAGTTTTGTTTAATTCTTATTTAGTTTTGTTTTTTTGTTATTAGCATGTTTATTTTTTTAATCAATTTTTTTTATTTATCGGGAATGGGAATGGGGTTCTTTGTTTGGACCCGATCCGACAATTAGACCGGACACAATAAGTTTAGGGTATTTAATCCATTTTGGAGGAAAAAAGTCCAAAATATTCTTTTCAAAACACATATTCGTATTTCAATTTATTAAAACATCAAATCGTAAAAATTTCAAATTTCAAATCTTAACAATTTCAAATTTTAAAAAGTAAAAAAATCAAAAATTCAAAATTAAAATTTTAGAAGTTTAAAATTTCAAATCGTAAAAATTTCAAAATTTAAAATTATAAAAATATCAAATTTCAAATTTCATTTGGTTTGAATGTTAGGAGTTGTTTTACTCGCTTGTCATTAAAGACTCCTCCAGTTCCAAACCAAGAGCGTCGAGAATAGCTATTGGTCATGTTGACAATCACTTTGTGCAAGTTTTCTTACATCCTCATTACCATGTAGCACCCATTCCCACGTAGTGGTAGCAACATTTATCTTACGAAGCTAAAAGATAGGCCGTTCGTTATACGACACATATTCATTTGTGGTACGAAATAATAGGTACAATACAAACCACAACGGGAGCAGAATTTGGAAACAATATTGATTAGAATTTGTATTTTTATATATTTTTGTGTATCTATTTTTTGTGTATCTATTTTTTGTGTATTGTTGTTACATGTACTCTTCCCTGAATATGGCTAAATCAATATTGGTTTAGGAGAATTTTCACAAAACACAATGCATTTTTTAACTATTAGTATTTTTTATTTTCATATATATATACTTTTTATTTTGATCCATATTTTTATACTTATTTAAAATTTTACAAATAATGACTCCCAAAATATACAACTAAAAAATAAAAAAAACATATAATAAAAAACTGTTTATCTAGAAAGAAAAATAAAACTGATAAAAAAGGAAATAAAATTGATTAAAAAAAACCAATAAAGAAAACTGATTAAACAAAAAACAAAACTACTGAGAAGAAAAGAAACAAAATAAAAAAAATAAACACAAAATTGAGGACAAAGAAGAAGAATCCTAGGGAGGGGAAACAAAGGGGGGCGGGGGCATAAGGGAAAAAAAAAAAGAGTGTCAGAGGGGGGCGGTGTCAGAGGGGGTGGGAGAAGCAGCTCTCTTTATTATTACTACTAGTGGTTCAGCACGTGCTTCGCACATGCCAACCACGAGATCATCATCAAACTTAACATAAAATCACTTAAGAAAATTTTAATATAATTTAAAATGTATTATTTTCATGAAAAGCACTTGTAGAAATTTTAATGCAATCTTTATTTGAACTCAAGCATTTTACCCACGTCAATGATGATTTTATTTATTTATTTATGAGTTGAGCCTCGAAAGGCTAGCGGACTACAGAACCTGATCCAGCGCTGGTCGATCGTCCTTCGGTTGCCCACCAAACCGCACCCAAGAGGAACGACATGATCGAGATATACCATCATCATACATATTCTCTTCTTTAGATATTGACCAAAACAAGATAGACGTCATTGACGTTGCCCAAAACAAGATAGACCCCATTAATGAGACCGGGAGCCAAATCTCCCTAATCAACCCCTCTATCCTTGGGGTCAAGATCCTATACCTATTTAGCATGTCCACTACCTGCCTACAATTAGACTCGATCACAAAATTACACATCAACCTTACCTATCTAGCTTTTGCATACCTAATACCCATCAACACAGTCTTGACCTCTGCTTCCAAAATAGAGCTAGCTAACACCGGTTCCCCTTTTGCCCATAGAATCGACTCACCAGCCATCTCTGCCGCCCCAACAGGTGTGTCTCCTGGTTGGAAGGATGCATCCACCCGGATCACCGTCGGCTTATCAGAGTACCGACCAACAAGCATAGTCTCATGTCTCTCCTTCCTCTGATACAGAAACTCTTCAGCAAGCATCATTGTGCGCCTCGCAAGAGCCCTTGCACTCTCACCGCCTCCATCGTGAATAGCATTGTTCTTATCCTTCTAGGCTTACCACAATGCATACCCAATCAATGCCTTCTTCTTCCTCATCCATTCACTACTACCAGATTTGACCAGAACCTCCATTAAATCATCCAAAGAGTACACACATGTCCATCCATCCAATTTCTCTGCAAAAACCAACCTCAGCATCCTTTGCACCACAACACATTCTGCCAGTGCATGCGCCATCGTCTCTCTTGCTGCCCCGCAACGAGGGCACTCCCTCTCCGACGTAGCGCAAAACATCCATGGAGAACCTTCCAAAAGAAAAACTTCAATCTCGGCCCCACTGGAATTCTCCAAACATTGCTCCATACACTCATCTTCATCGACACAAAATAGGTAGAGGAGGTGACCACGCCGAACTGTGATAACTTCCACCGGCATCTTTCTTCCCCATCCAACACAGGGACTTCAAGAATTCTCTCCGCAAGCAGTGGATGGCAAGCTGATGAGTTACTAAATATTCACAATTAAACGCCATAAATTACCTTTGGTAGCCCGAGAGTGTTTGTATTTGATAGTTTGTTAGTCGATTTCAGGTTTAATCATGTTTTGAGAAGAAATGCAGCAAATTCGGCTAAAATGACTAAATAAACTACTTCGTCCACCATCAGTAATATATTCGCCAGATATTTCACAAAGGTCCAAACATTCTGAAACTTTGGGATATTGTAGAAGACTTAGAGATCTACAACTTTTCCGTTGGACACTTTCCGAGATTCCTGATGGTGTGATAACAGATTTGAAAAATACATAAAGAGAAATAAGCTGAAAGCTGCAACGTAGAAGCTTAAGAGAATATTCGTCAAATATTCTAGATAACTCCGAATATTATGAAATCTTTGGAATCTGACAGAAGACTTCCTAATCTACATCGTTTGTGTTGGACTCGTTTTCAGATTCGGGACGGATTGGACCTAGTTGCAACCGGAATAGGCTGCCAGGATCAATTCAGGAAATCCGAGTTGCACTAGAGTCCAACTCAACTAAACCCTAGTCTTGGGAGTTCCCCTATATATATATGATTTTTAATCCGAATTTGGGGGAGGCTCTGCCTTGGCCCTTTGGCTGAGCCTTCTTGGTCATTTTTCTTCCTTCTTCTACATAAATTAGTTTAGATCTTCCTTGGCCCTTTTTCTGATATGGAGAGAGAGAGAGAGAGAGTGAAAAAGAGACGGCGATTCGTTTTCCTAGAGAACGGTCATGATTAACCTTAATGGTTAACACGGAAGCTGTCAAATCACGCTAAATGCGGTTGTCTAGTCATAAATTCAAATTCCTTGATAACCGCATAGAGAGCAAAATGTTAGCCAAAATAATGGCTAACCAATCAATGATTGTCATATCAGAGTAATAAATATGGTCGACAAGCTTTCAAAGGCAAATGAACGATGACGTTCTAAAAGTAAGCAAAAGATCATCGCCCAAAAGAAAGAAATTATTACTTAAGGATGATGATGATCTTAGCAGAAGTAAGTTATCGACCATAAACGATGATGGTTTGAAGACAAAACAGATATCAATTAAGAACGATGAAGATGGATGCACAGAAAAGAGCATCGGCCAAGAAGGATGAAATTACAACATAGACAAGCTCATCGACCAGACGCAACCGTCATCGGCCAGAGCATGGTATAGAGAAACGAGAAAATATCGGAGAACATGGGACACGCGGCATATCAAGAGTGAAAGATGGAAGACGATAGAGAACATATTGGACAAAGCAGTTGAACTGCTCTAGTATAAATACCTTTCTCTTTTCACTGTACATTGTAATCTCCCTCGCAAAACTTAACACAAAGCCTACGCGCCTAGATTTTCTTAGTGTTCTTTCAAGATTTTTCATGTTCATGTAAGTTGATTTTATTCAATAAAATGATTCCGCTTCTTCAAGACTTAGTTTATCTTTTCTGTTTAATGTAGTTTATATTACTTTTCTTAGATAATTAGTCTGGGTTTAGATAATTATGATTTCTTCCTTATTGTTCTCTTTAGAGATTTCCCTTACTGCATTTATTTAGATTAATTTAATATTAAAGTTCTTATATTCTATTTTAGATTAAGTTAATCAGTAGAGTTAAACATATTTTCTCTTGATTTAGTAATTTAGGATGATCTTTACGGCTTTCCTTAATTAATTTCATAATTCTAGATAATTTATCCTTTTTAATAGATTAATTTAGACTAATTTAAGTTAATATAGATAATTAGTTATTAATCAGATTATTAAATTAGGTCTAATTTAGATTTCCATTTAACTTGACACGACTGTTCGAACATAGTTTGAAGAAGTTGAACTTAACTGCAATCTCCTGATTCTTAAATGTTAAGTAAATCTTAATCTTGACTATTTGACCAGTCAACGGTTAGATTTCTACGCTATCAGATGCATATAATTTTTCAAAAATATATCCATATAGTTTTTGGATGGTATACTGCTAAACATGACAAGAATAAATATAGCCCAAATCAATTACACAAAAGTAAAAAGATTCGTCCACCCATCCTCATCTCGCCCGGGTGCCGGGGTTTGGAAGGGCCCCACCCTTAGCTGGCCTCTGCCGCCATGCCACGTGACATGTCGACCAATCCCTAGACGACACATCCTCGCCGAACGCTGGTGAGAATCCCAACAGTCCAACCGTACCAGGAATCCCAGGATATCCCTCCGGCTCTATCTATAAATAGCCTGCTCCCTCCTTCCTTTCTCTAGGTTCCTACTCTCTCTCTCTCTCTCTCTCTCTCTCTCTCTCTCTCTCTCTCTCTCTCTCTAGGGTATCTATCAATGGCCGATGGACGTGCTCCATTGCCGTCTCTCAGCAGGGGAGTTCTGCCGTTGTCTCTCTTCGCCGTCGAAGATTTGACAGACGACTCGGTGGTTGTGCTTCAAGTGTCCGCTATAAGGTCCCTGAGAGGCATCCAGGGAGGACATGATCGTCTCTATTCGCTGACCCTCTATGACGGGGTTTACACCGAGAGTGTGCTCTTACCGAGCAACTCCAACCATCTTGTCGACTCCTGGAACTTGCAGAGGGGTTCCATCATTCAGTTGTCCTCCTTCTTCTGGAGCGCTGATCGGAGGTCCAGTTTCCGATCGAAATCTCGAATCTTTCTTCTCTGTTCTTTCTTTGTTGTTTGAGAAGTAGGGTGTTATTGGATCTCTTATTTCTTCTATCTCTTGATTGGAAATTGTTATGTACTCTACCCTAATGTCGCCCGTCTCAAAACAGATGTCTTTGCTATTTGGATTTCAATGTATTAAGGTTTTGATCTGTTTAGAGCGATACACAAGGATTTATTAGGAGTATCATTGCTTGGGAAGCATAATTTTCCGGTCTTCAAATGCTCTTACCTCTTCTTTTTTCTCCCTTTTTTTCTTGACCGTGTGCTTTAGACTTCCTGTAGTCCTTTTTAGCATCAGATATGGTTGATGATATGCATTTGGAAACTACACTCTTGATATCAGGAGCTTGTTAGTTTAATACCTTTTTCTGATTAGATTTTTCAATGGAAAAAGACTAGACTTATTCAGTTATTTGCTTCGGCTTGTGGCTAAGTTCATTGTTGTTTTTATTCATTGCTCAGTTTCTTTCGCTTTAAATGTTTTGCCTTAAACCTTTTGGTGTCAAAACTTATTGCTCTAAATTAAACCTTTTGGTGACAAAACTTTAAGTTATTTTCTGTACTTTTATCCTACATGCAGGAATGTTTGTTTTCTGGAGTATTTAAACTTTTTTTATTTATGAATTCAGCATTGTTAGGAATATCCATCCATTGTGACAACAATTTTGTCACTTTGATCCATCAAGATTCATATTTAGCCTTCAATTCCATTTAATTATTAAGTCAGCTACTTTTATGTATTTTTGCTTGAAGGAAACATACTTGTCTTAATGAAACTCTCACTATTATGTGCTTAGTTGATTTGCCAAGTCGATCTGAACGTAATGTTAAAAGCTGATAACTCAGATCTTTCATGCATGGTGGTGAGAAATCTGAACCAAAAGAAGATAAGTTTTCTCATTGCTGTCATCAAGATTTGCTACTCGGAAGCAATTAAGAAGATCATTAGATTGCCTATTTTAAGTAAAAATCCCGTGATCAGTGTTTTTCTAATTCTTTCTCGCAAAATCCATTGTACCGGGTTGTGATCATGTGCTCGGTTAATACAAAAGTAGGCATTACAGTTTACTTACTATTGGGTACGTGCATCATATCAATGTTTAATGTCATTTGAAGCAAATCAAGATTAAGCCTTCTAAGTGACCAAAAAAGGATTGTAATCTTATAAAAAGAAAACCAAAATCTAATTTAGAACTGAGTATTACGGTAATTATTATTTTTTGTCCTACTTTTTGCTAATAGCTTTAAAGATCATTTTCCCGTCACGATTTATAGGTATCCTTTTTCTTTTTTGCAGGGATTAGTATGTAGGCTCTTATTGACATAAGCTACATGGGCTATGGATTTTCTAGATTAGTGGTATTTTTCGAACAGTCTTATATCATATAACTCTACATGACTAACCACCTACATAAAATATTTCTGTTCTGCGTGCATGTCATGATTTTTCTTGTCCAGTTTTCTTATTGAAGGCTTAAAAGCTTCTTGTTGATAAAGGACAGCCTAAAACTTGCCAATTTGTGCCCCCTGACCACTCTATTAAAGTCCAAAGATTTTTATGTACTACCAGCTACTTTCGAACTATTTTTTTTAATTCTCTTGAGTGCTAATTCTCATTTCCATTGAGTTCAGATCAATTTTTGTGGAGGACATCATCATCTTAGTTGAAAGGGCTGTTATTACTATAGATCCGGCAAGAGAAGATTACAAGAGTTACTCATATACGCCTTTTAGTTATTCAGTGCCCCAGAAATCAACACCACCACATCTGAATCAACCAAAGCCAGCAGTTTGCAATCTCCAGCCAGATGCTGTTTCACTTGCTTGTAAATTTGCCAGTGATCTTTCTCTTAAAACTCCTCCAATGAAGACATCCACCACATTTGAAGGTCAATCTGGTTCAGGAGCTTGGGTTCCTCAATTTATTCAGGATCATTGGCTTGATGCTGCTGGATTTAACACTAAGGAAAAGCTTTCTTCTGCAAGTATGAAGCATGTTGCTGCATCTCCAGATCAAGCTCCAGACCAAGCTACCAAAGCAGTACAGCCTTTGGGCTCAGCTAATGAAAAAAAGAAAAAAGCTGCCAAAGCAGTAAAAAACTCTCAGCCTGCTTCCGCTGCTGCTCAGCCATCTGCTACCACCAGTGTTGTGGCTAAAGGAGCAATTGGTCTTACTCCTGGAGCTTTTCCAGTTAAAGAGAAGGGGGAGTTAAAGAACCAGCCCATTGTTCAGGTTGTTGATTGCTTTGTTGGCAAGAGGTACGAGCTGGTGATCTCGGATGGAACATATCTGCAGCGCGCGATACTCACCCCACAAGTGAGTAATCTTGTTAAGCTCGGACTCATTCAGAACGGTACAATTGTTCAACTTGTTGAGAGCTTTGCCCTTCAGATTGGTAACATTATGTAAGTCCATACTTTTCCAGATATGTACTCTTTCTTTGAGTTTGAAATTTGCTAAATGAGTTCTGATTGTTCCATGATGCTACACTTTTAGATCTTTGTTGCATCCATTTCTTCATTTCGTGATATATAAGAACTTGACAAGTGCTATTTTCTAAGCATATTCAGTCGATGTTTCAAATTAATATGTTGCCTTGCGCAGCTGCTAAAAACAGCATTTCTTAGTTATAACATGCAGAGCAGGAGTAGCGTAGCATGCAAGAGACTCCACTGCAGCTAAAAGTCTTCACTTAAATAATTTGGCCTGATTCATATAGTTATATCTCCGTGTTAAAGCATGACAACAACTGTATGATCTATTACAGTAGGAATGTGAGTTATTAACCATTGTTTCTCAAGTAACGCCTGTGGTTTTCTCGATCTAATTGCTCCAGGACAATTGTTGTGACTAACATGGACATCATAGCTGAGAATCATGAACTCACCGTGGATCCAACACCGAATACTGAGCATACTTGTGCAAAACTGAGAGATCCTGTACCGACGCAATCATCTGCTGCAAGCGATACAGGGCCGAGTTCAATGAATCAACATCTCAGCGATACTTTCTACGGTGATTGGTATGCCAGCTATCCTCTCTACGATGGTTGGTATCCCAGCTATGCTGACTGGTACAGCACCAATCAATGGTACCATCCTTACTACTACATGCAGCTGCATTGGCTCTCTACTACATGGCCGAGGCCGCAGCAAGCACCAACATCGAAAATTTATACGGGATCAGATGCAGTATCTCAGCAGGGAAACCAAATGGACGAACTGCTATCTAAAATTAGTCATCTCGAAAGCGTCATCAGTGAACAGAAGATAGATCTGGATGACAAGGTTGGAAATGTTCTTTTCTTGATGTTCACTTGCAATACACACAAACTCCTTTTGAATTTTCTCTAAATTGTTTTCCTCTCTTTCAGTTTCTGAGGCTACAGAAGGAGTGTGACGACAGGCTGACCTTGGGAAGAGAAAGGCATCAACGAGGGGTGCTTTAGGCCAATGTGATGGATCTGACATGAACCTAATTTTTTATTGGAGATCGATGGGTCTCGCTTAGACGTACTTAGACATTCTTTAGATGTTCCTAGAAAAAAAGTTTGGATTTTTTATGCTGAATTTGGTTTTAAAGGATGCAATTGCGGCTGCAAACTTAACTCTCCGTCAATTCTGTTTACATACATATTGCTTGCATGCATATTTGATCGAAAAGGGTTAATAAAATGTTTAATATCTCAGATTATTGGATTCTGAGCTATAATAACAAAACAAGACAGTAATCCTTCGAAGTTTCTACTGTAGTGTGATCTAATCTGAGACTATTTCTCAAGTGAAAAAGTGATCAATTCAAAACAAAAAAGCTCAGCAAGGAATATTATTAACTCCATAAGGAAATCAATCCCAAACCCTGGAGACCTTTTAGCTTATTATCTAAAAGAAATGCAAAGACAAACTAGAGAGTTGTTGCCAACATCAGCGTCACCACACCGTTTGTGGAGTACACATCCAGTCAGCAGTGACTCATCTTTATTAGTTGAGCACTGATTTATGTACATAGGCCATGATGTGTACATCGCACATGCCCTCGAATCGATAGTGAGATACCGATTGGTTGATCTAATCCATCCGTGGAACAATACCGATGGACTAAATAAATCGATCGGCATATATCTACCGATTGAATGTACCAATGATGATATCGGTAGGTATATTTCGATTGGTTAATCTAGTCCATCGGTAGAACAATACCGATGGAATAGATCAACCAATCAGTATCTCACTACCGATTCAAGGGCATGTGCAATGTACATGTCAAGTGGTCATATGCACAAATTTTTTGTCTTATTACTTATCCAATTTGTAGCTATATATCTGTCATTGCCAATTGCTAGATAGAGGTGAAAGTGAACAACTTGGATCCCAAATCAGAAGAAATTGTTCCAAGTTCCAATTCACATGTCAGGCAGGACCAATGCATAAAGAAGAACAAAAATATTCACAAACACTAAAAATAGATTGAATGCTATACATATGTAGTAGGTAAAATGCTCCAAGGTTCCTTGCTATGGAATGTCTAATAGAAGCTGAAAGCATCACATGCGTCTAGAGACAAAGGAAAATAGAGGAATAAGTTGGATTACAATCTATCTTAGTGGGGTTCTAGTTAATGCGCATTGTATAGTTAGATAGAGAAAGAGAAGACAGTCACGTCACAGCAGATCTTCTCATCCAATGCTAACCTTTTACATCTATTTTGTCTATCTCGGGTTTACATTTAACTTATAACATTTGGAAACTGTTTGTTATCAAGAATATATATATATATGTATATCTACCACAAGTGCAACTTGATATTGGGACAAATGTTTGCGCCGATCTGAAGAAATCAAGAAGATTCAAGGAGCTGGACATAAAACAATCAACTTAAAAAAAGAAATAAAGGAAGAGATTTCGCTAAAGATGAGTACAAGATGGCGACCTGATCAACTAAGACATGAAGCAGTTAACTGTACTTAATAAATAGTAAACTTCTTGAAAATAAGCACCAGTTGAAATATGTTCAACCACATTTTTGGACAATCAAAGAACTTTCTATAGACGAAAAGAGTATACCAACTAAAACTTGGTATGAATAGCGAAGGACTTCTCTTATTGTACAGACCATCACTAGACATGTTTGTTCATTAATGTCCAAAAATAAAGACAGAGAGAGTAAGACATCATTTATGAATAGCTAACTCATCAGCCCTCCATGCTAAAATAAGTTAGCAAGCTTTAAAGTTTCGCACACATTAATCCTAAAACGTGACATGATTTAATATTTGCTGTCTTACTTCCAAAGGTAACAGACACGTACATGAGCTACAGGTAACCATCAAATCGATCTTTTTGGTCAACATAGAGCATTTAAGCAACAAAGCAGCGCATGTTCTCACATCATATATGAGTTTATTAGGCAAAAGTTCTCATGCCATCTAATTTACGCATTTTGTTGCTCCAATTCAACCATTATTTCTATCACTTCCATCAATGTATGTTCTATTTTGCAGCCTATAATGCTTATACAACAATATTCAGGAACAATCAAATTTGATCATTGCACATTTAAGGTCATCTAAAGGAAAAGTTAGAATACACTAACCATTGTTGATCTTTATAAAGTGGCCGTAACGAGGTGCTAGGAACTTCCAAAACTGAAGAATCAAGAACTTATGTAGCATCAACGAGCATCAACGCAAGCAGTTAAATAGAACATTTCATGATGTACATCTTTAATCATGGCCATGTCAGGTTGAAGCTATATTTTCTCTCGGCTCATACATCCAAGCTAGATTTTTTTCTCTGGTCATTTAACCTGGGAATCATAAAATTCATTTCCAAAGTCTCAGAAGGAAGATATTCTCCCTACATGAACATTTTAACAGAGCATGAGTGACATTCTGTGCAATAAGGCAGCAACAAGAGGCACCAATGACCACCATAATGACTCTAATAAAGACTACTAAATATCACAAATTATTTGAAGGTTTTACCTCCTATACACTTGTTGTAAGAGTGAGTTAGTACAGAGGGTGTAAAATTATCTGATCACGCATGACAGAAATCCAAAGATGCAAGACATTTGGTCAAGTAATCTGCACACTCAAGCATTTCCCAATTGTATAGCTTCCCCATACAACAGTTCTGGCTGGAAATGCCCTTTTCAGGTGCCATCAAGTATCTACTCTTAAAAGCTTCAGCAAGACTCTAACCCTTGACCAGATCCATGCCTTCAAGCTTTTCCAAATTCTGAATGCTATGTGCTTTACAAAAGATAAATGTCTTGATTCAGTGATATCCCAATTGCCGGGAAGACATAGTACTCAGCATTTAATCACCCACATTTGGTGTGTTTCAACACTCACATTTCTTTACAACTATTTTTCATCAAGTTATTATACACATCTTAATTCAGGAAAATTCTTATATGCAACAAAATTTGTCCAATATAGTCTAAATTATGTGCAAACAAGATGTAGGTCAGTGTTATAAACATGTTTCTCGAGCAAGTTCTACTGAACATAACGTTATCGAACCAAATAGCATAGGCAGTATCATAATTCCTTTTTTCCTCCAATAAATGAGTTAAAACCCGATATCAGAAGAAAAGTCAGGTACAAGACCATTCAACAGCCTAAAATTCAGAACACCTATACACTTTAAAACCAATCCAGGAGCATAACTAGTTCATCTTTGTCAGCTATTCATACAGAAATGTAGGAAATGTAGATACTAAAGCTCTGTACAACTCGAAACAAGACTGTCGCAATCTTAAATATACTCAACAGACTGTTCTAAGATAGGGTGCAAAGAGAACCAGTAACTATTAGAAAAACTCTCGACAAACCAATCACAGTGCAATAACATGGAAACAATGCCATGTTAACTATGAGATTTCATTTCATCATCAAAGTTACCACATTCAGCTAACAAATTACAACCTTTGCCCTATGAACAACACCGACGTCTTAACTTATTCCCCAATTGTACAAAACCTACAAAAATAAACTAAACCCTAGACAAACAGTAAGAAGACCCATCTTTTATACGACATCCATGGAATCCAAACCAGATGAAAAGAAGCCATTAAATCGAACAGGTCGTACTCACCTCCTTTGGCAGTTTCCATTCACTGTGCTCTGCCACAAAACTATTCAAGAAAAGGAACTGGGATGGTAGACTTCTAGCTTCTAGAGCGTCTGCGCCAAATCCATGGCGTTCTTCCCAATTTTCCCATCATCCTTCTCGACCAAATCGAAGCAAATATCCAAAAGTCCTTCCCTCCTCGCCTCTAATCTCATCTCCTCGCTCTCCGAGCACACCAAATTAAGCACATAGAGAGCGTGCTCAACGCCCTTGGGGCTTCTATTTCTCAAAACCCCACCTAGAATTCCAACGAAGTCGTTGACTTTGTACATCTCCTGGCGTCCCTCCCGGCACTTAGCGAGGAGGGCGAGGACCTGGACGGCGCGGTCGGAGCGATTGGCAGCAAGGCGCACGAGCGGTGGGACAGCGCCTGCGGCGGCGGCTTGACTGCGGGTATCGGGGAGAGAGCATAGGACAAATAGAGCCGTCGCGGCCTCACGGCGGCCTCGGAGGTCGCCGTCACGGAGAAGGGTGGTGAGAGCGGGGATGGCCAAGGGATGGGCGGCGATGGAGCACTTGTTGACATCGACAGTGGCGAGGCTGGTAAGCAAGGTGGCAGCGATGGCCGCCGAGGCGGCGGAGGGCTGGAGTATGGCCTTGCAGAGCGCGTCGACGGCGCCGTCAGCGGCGAGTCCGACGCGGGCGTCGTCGCTATCAAGACTGAGAAGGAGAAGAAGGCGAAGGGAGAGCTCTTGCAACTTGGGATGGGAGGGGTCCCCCGCGTGACGTAGGAGAGCGGCGGCGGCGCCGGAGTCGGAGAGCAGGCGGCGGAAGGCAGGGTCACGGTTAGCCAGGCGAAGCGCGGAGGAGAGCGCCTCGGGATCAGAGGAGAAGGCATCGGGTTCGGCGGCGTTCCGAGCCGAGCGGCAGGACGGCGATTTCGGCGGGGTTTGAGGGGCAAAGGAGGAGATGAGGCGCCGGAGGGCGAGGTTAGGTATGAGAGGCGAATGGGGGTGCAGCGGAAGCATGGTCAGGGGGCAAGTCCGGTTACCGGAATCGAGCCACCGCTGGATCGACTGCCGGTCGAAGGTGTGCCCGGAGGACACGATCACCGGGTCCGTCATCAGCTCCAGCGATATCGGGCATCGGAAGTCGTCCGGGTACTCCACCTCCATCTCCCTCTCTATCTCCCCCCCTCTAACCTCTCTCTCTAGAGTATGTATGTGTTGGTTTTGGGAGGGGTTTTCTCGTGTGGAATCGGAGGAGAGGGGGGATTTTGGGGCATGGGCTTCCGGAAATGACCCTGGTTTTGCGTATCGGACTCCGAGGACTTCCCTCGAGTCTATCCGGATTATTTGCTTCCCGTCAACGCTGGTGTGCTTACGGACCCGTGATACCCGTACCCATTTCTAACTCACGTTACTCACCTCATCGCCACGGCGGACGGTGTGAGCGGGGAGGATAAAGGGCGGTGATGGGAACCGTAACGGTCGTCATGGATTTGACGTGAGACCAGACGGTATGCGTGGCGCGAGCGGAGCCCGTCAAGGGCATTGTAGTAAATTAAGTAGAGCCAAGGGTCAACGACTACTCAAAAGGAGGGGGGCATCGAATCAAATAAATGCGAAGATTAATAGCCGTCCGGGTAACGTTGCACTAGAAATTATTGCTAATATTTACAGTAATGCCCTCATACGTTTCAAAGAAGACAAAGCCATAGGGCTTTTCTTTTTTTTTTCTTTTTTTTTTTAATAGTTAAGCAAGGTAGTGGGGAGAATACCAGATGGGGGTGAGAGAGGGTACCAACCTTCGAACCGGGTCTTTCACGGGACACCTAAGCTGTCATACCAGACAAGCTAGGGGAGGTTGGTAAAGCCATAGGGCCCTCTAGATGGGGCCATACTGAGGAATTAGCCCTTGGGATGTTTGTTCGCCCAGAAAAGCTGTTGGGATGGCTGAATTGGAAAAGAAAATGGGTTTGTTTCTTCGGACCATTCGAGATCATTCCAAATGCATGTTTTTTCGGCCAAATGTTTCTTATGGAAATGTGGCTAAAAACACATTCCAATCTAAAATTTCCAATGACATTTTCCGGCCTTAAATGGCTCTTCCAAATAACGAAGGAAGTGGCAGAGAAACCTAGCTGTCATGAGTGCTCTGGCCATCATCTCCTCCAACCTAGGGTTTCTTTCTCAGCACGAGATCTAGGGTTTCCTCCCCTGGTTCTCTCATCCCACCGGCCATTAAGATACCACAAGATTCTCTCCTCCAACCTCAAACGGTCACCTCCACATATCCTCTTCTCCAAACCTCAAGCGGTCGAGAACCCTAGCCACCATGAGTGCTCTCGCGATCATCTCCTCCAACCTAGGGTTTCTTCCTCACCACGAGATCTAGGGTTTCCTCCCCTGGTTCTCTCATCCCCCCGGCCATCAAGATACCACAAGATCTTCTCCTCCAACCTCAAGTGGTCGCCTCCACAGATCGTCTCCTCCAAACCTCAAGCGGTCTGCTGCTATTGGGTTTCTCCCTCCCTTGGTTCTCTCACCTCATATGAGCGTCCCCGATGGAATAGGTTGTGTTATGGGCCTGAATTGTGATATTGAGGAGCTTCTTGGCCGGTGGCATCTGATCACCTTTTTCTTCTAGCAAAGCACTTGAATCCCCTGGCCAGTGCTCCAGGAGTTGTGGGCCTACTGCTTGTGATCCCAATACGAGGAAAGATCTGAGGAACTCATCCAGTTAAGGTATTGTTACCGCTAAAAATTGGCATATTTTGAGGGTCAAAATATGGGTCAAAATTGGGACATGATGGACTCAACCATCGCCAATCATGGAGGACAACTGCCAAAAATCATGGGGCAGTCATGTGAGATCATAGGGGGCAACATGGAGTACAACCGTCAGAGGTCATGGGATCATAGGGAGTTATTCTATTGAGAGATTGTATAAATATCTTATGGAAGAAGAGCATTGTAACACGAATATAGCCTGTCAATGAATTCTCTTTATTTCCTCTGCTTCTACAATCTAGAGTAGCATAACTAGTACTTCTTCTACCTAGGAGTAGCATAACCAGTACTTTTTCTACGTAGAAGTAGCATAGCCTTACTCTACATAGGACTAGGAGTAGTCATTAATCTACCTAGGAGTAGGAGTAGCCTTCAATCTCCCATAGGAGTAGCTGCAGGCATAACAAAGAATTAGATTTAGAATTTCCAAAAGTTCTCTTAATTGAGGCATGGTAGAACCCATATTCCTTCTGATCTTCTCTACGGTTGGCACACCTCACGTGCCTGGCGACCCCGTGCCCATCCCGGGTGCACATGTTGTTGTTCTTTGTTTTTTCAGGGAATAAGTATTCCTACTACCTGATCCCCATCTATTGATATTTTTCCGCTCTCTATGTAACGAGAGCTCCTGATTTATGCATAGATTTTTGTCACTTATGCTTGATCCCCTTATATTGATATTTTTCTCTCTCCATGTAATGAGAGCTCTTGATTCATGTGTTGGTTTTTGTTTCTTGATGGCTAATCCCCTCTTATCTGATCCACTGTTTATTTTGCAATATTTATCTGATTTTTCTATGTATTCTGATTCGTTTTTCATGAGCAGTAGCTTTGGGCTTTGCTATGGCACATGTATCTGATCCCCTACTCTGATTTCTTTTGCTTTCTTTGTAATGAGAGTGCCATTTTTATGTTCTTATGCATTGGGCTTTGTCTGATCCCCTATTCTCTGGTTTCTTCTTTCTATTGTGCTTTGTATTGGATGTGAATATGATCCCTTGTTATTTGGTTTCTTCTGCCTGTTGTGCTCTGCATTGGATATGTATATGAGCCAAAGTTATTGTTTTTTGGTTTGCTGGAATTCTAATTTTGATGCTTCAATGGTTTGGTTGAATTCAACTCAATTGATGTTTAATTTTTTGAGAAAGGGGAGATGATGCTACTCTAATGTTTAATTTGGTATTTTGGATGGCCACTTGAATGGCAAACAACCACCTGTCATATTTAATTTACATGCTCATGTGTACCTATAAACCTTTATGTTTTGATATGATGTATTATTAGATGGACAATGATGACAAACGGTGTAAAACACTGATGGTATTAGACGCGGCCTATGCCGTCATAGTCGCGGTAGTGCAACACTACATGGACTCAACTACTCGCATTCACCGCATGTTGAGGGAGGTCCGAGATGAGGCATGAAGGCGACATATGGCTAGGATTCGAATGTCGGGGTCAGATTATTGCATCGCTTATATCCAAATGGATGTAGATGCACTAGATGCATTGACACGTCTTATGAGGCAACATCAATTGCTTATGAATACTAACTAGGTGAAGATCGAAGAACAATCGTGTATCTTCGTACACATTGTCGACCACAACAACAAAAACCGTGTTATGCGTACGGAATTTTTATTGTCCTAAGAGACAATCAGTCGCTATTTCAATACAGTGTTAAAGACGATATGCGGTATTTGTGACCTATACATGCAACAACTAGGACCAGCTACACCCCCCGAAATATTAGCTAGCCCTTCATACTACCCTTATTTTGAAGTACTACAACATGTATTCATGTTGATTTTAATTAACTTACATGTCGACACATACTAACCTTTTACCATTATCACACATGTAGAGCATCATCGGCCTTATAGACGAGACGTACATTCATGCCACCATTCCAACAGACATAAGACTATGATTTTGAGGTTGGAAGGGGGTGACACCGAATCTGTTGGCCGCTTGCACACCTAACCTTCGATTCACCTACGTATTGGTCGGATGGGAGGGTTCGACCAATGACTACACTATCTTGAAAGACGCTATATCACGCATGTGAGGACCCGTTCCTCTAACCTGTCTTGACCATGTAGGTCGAGGGTCGTTTTCCTGTTGGTTTGGTTTCGCGTCAGTGCGATCGGGCGATCGTATTGGCATTTTGAACCCTAGGGGTAATTTGATAAAATTACGCCATGGTGGTCGGTTTTACACTCGTGTTATGCACACACTGCCTTAGATTGATGTATGTGATTGATTAGAATCTTAAGGGTGCTTCTGATTGGAAGATTGGAGCTCAATCGGGAAAGATCGAATCGGACTGTCGAGATCGTTTCAGATCTCTATGTTTGCCTTTGTGCTAGATATCAATCTTGTCTTAAGGAATCTCATTTGGTTACGGTAAAGAGGATCTTTAGGTATCTAATAGGAACCCAAAACTATGGTTTATGATATCCTAGAAGATCATCTTTTGATCTAATTGGGTACTCCGATGCTGACTTTACCGGATGTAGACTTGATAGAAAAAGCACAAGTGAAACATGTTATTTTCTTGGTCATGCTCTTGTTTCTTGGTTCTCCAAAAAGCAAACTTCAGTTGCCCTATCCACCGCTGAAGTGGAATACATCGCGGCGAGTAGTTGTTCTGCACAAATCCTTTGGATGAAAATGCAATTTGTAGATTACAACATACTTGTATGCAAAATGCTTATTAGATGTGACAACACTAATGCCATAAGCCTATCCAAGAATCCCATCCAACACTCTAGAACAAAGCACATAGAAATTCGACACAATTTCCTTCACGATCACACACAAAAAGGTGATCGTAGGGGGAGGTAGAGGGCAACCTCAGAGGCCCCGAGGTAGAGGAGAACCATAGAAGAGACCCCAGCACCAGCAGTGTCACCGACCTTACACCCAGCAACACCAGCAGCAATGGCAGCAGCCTAGGCAAGGAGGCCAGCTTTCTTTCTCAACTAGGCCTCAAGGGCAGACGTGTATAGGAGGAGGCCAAGCTCAGCAGCTTGGGCCTCCCATGTGTTTTGAGTACCAGCAGCCATGGCACTTTCATCGATTCTATCCGATGCTAGGAGCGCATACCGCTAGAGGCAGAGGTGGGCAGAGACTAGGAGTCGGACGAGGCAGAGACCACGACAAAGGTCAAGGCGGTTTCAGAGGGGGAGTCTACGCACTTCCAGACCGTCAGTACCCCGATAGAGTCCAACCACCCTTCCAGCCTTACTACCAGCCACCTTACCTATAGGCAGTACCACCCGCACAGACTTCAGCTGAGCCCCCAATTCTCAGAGGTACCTTTCATCTTTTCAGTTCATTCATAGATGTTCTAATAGATTCTGGAGCGTCGCATTCTTTTGTTGCTAACGAATGTGTGGCATCGCCGATCTCGCTAGTTGGAGGTTGGGGGACTCCGTGTTCTTCTAGACCTTCGGGTGGTAAACATGGTCGGGTTTGACATGATTCTCGGTATGGATTGGATGACTTTATACTGAGCCGTCATCGACTGTGGCCGTCGTAGGGTGACTGCTAGGACACCTGACAGCGTTCGGTTTGTTTTGTTAGGGGATCGCCATTTGGCCGATTCACTTACTTTCTGTTGTTTTCCAAGACGCGAGAGCCAGCTGTCAGCTCTACTCGCGCACCTTTTCTTGTTCACTACAGAGAGCAGTAAAGAGAGCAGTTTGCTTGTAGTGGTTTGCGAGTTTACAGACGTGTTCCCAGACGAGCTACCAGGCCTTCCTCCTTCCAGAGTAGTCGACTTCAGGATAGACATCGTACCAGGCATTGAGCAGATTTCTTTACCAGCTTTCAGGATGGCACGAGCAGAGTAGAGGGAGTTGAGGATCCAGCTAGATGAGTTGATTGGCAGAGGTTTCATCCATCCCAACACATCACGTTGGGCAGCTCCGGTGTTGTTCGCGAAGAAGAAGGATGGTACGCTTCGTCTCTACATCGACTACATGAAGCTGAACAGGGTAACAGTGAAGAACAAGTATCTGATGCCGAGGATGGATGACTTGTTTGACCAGCTCTAAGGTTCTTCGGTCTTTTCGAAGATCGACCTCCGTATCGGGTACCACTAGTTGAGAATTAGGGATTGCGACATCCCGAAGACAGCCTTCCGTACGAGGTATAGCCTGTACAAGTTCACGGTGATGTCGTTTGGCCTGACGAACGCACCAACAATGTTCATGGATCTGATGTAGAGAGTCTTCCGACCGTGCCTAGATCAGTTCATGGTGGTGTTCGTCGACTATATCCTAGTCTACTCACGCACAGAGGAGGAGCACGAGCAGCATCTGAGGACAGTGTTGCAGTTGCTGAGGGGGCATAGGTTGTATGCCAAGGGCTCCAAGTGTGAGTTTTGCCTTCTAGAGGTACAGTTTCTTGGGCACGTGGTGTCAGCGGCAGACATTTTAGTTGATCCAGCCAAGGTCGAGACAGTACTACAGTGGCAGAGACCGACGACAGTGTTCGAGGTCCGCAGTTTCCTCGGCTTGGCGGGATATTACAGGAGGTTCATGCGGGACTTCTCCAGAGTTGCAGAGCGATTGACTCAGAAGGTTGTCTCTTTTGTTTCGAACGATGCTTGTGAGCAGGCCTTCGTTGAGTTGAGGGCCAGATTGACGAGTGTGCCGATCCTGATCATTCTAGAGCGGGACGTCGGCTACAGTGTCTACTGCGACGCTAGTGGAGAGGGCCTAGGTTGTGTGTTGATGCAGGAGGGCCATGTGGTGGCCTACGGTTCCAGACAGCTAAAGACCCATAAGAGGAGCTACCCCATCCATGGCTTGGAGCTTGCAGTGGTTGTTTTTGCTCTGAAGACTTGGCGGTACTACCTCTACGGCGAACGGCTCCAGGTATATTTAGATCACAAGAGTTTGAGGCATGTGTTCACCCAATGTGACCTCAACCTCAGGCAGCAATGGTGGATAGAGCTATTAGAGGACTACGACTTTGAATTGCATTACCACCCTGGTAAAGCAAACGTCATGGTAGACGCTCTTAGCAGGCAAACCAGAAATAGTAGAGTGACCCTGGCAGCGATGTCAGCTAGACAGTGGCAGATGATAGAGACAGTTAGTCAGTTCGGGCTTGACTTTGAGGACCAGGCGACATGCAGCTTTCTATATGTTGTTTACGACATCCCAGTTCTTTTGGCCAGATTGATCGAGGCATAGGGTGGAGACCCAGAGCTCGTGGAGACCCGTGCTGCGGTCGGCACTGAGAACGTGGTTGAGGGATGGACAGTGTCAGCAGACAGCTGTCTACTCTTAAGAGGCAGAGTTGCAGTTCCAGCACTCCTGTTTCACCGTTCATACCGGGAGCACCAAGATGTACCACGACCTACGTTGAAAGTTTTGGTGGTACGGGATGAAGGGGGTGGTTGCTGAGTTCGAGTCCATATGCCTCACCTGCCAGACGGTGAAGGCAGAGCACAGGCGGACACCAGGTTTGCTATAACCACTTCCAATTCCAGAGTGGAAGTGGGAGCACATCACGATAGACTTCGTCACCGGCCTACCAAGGACACCTAAGGGAAATAACGCGATTTGGGTCATCGTCGATTGACTGACCAAATCGGCTCATTTTCTCCCCATGAGGATGACAAATCCAGTTGCCAGACTAAGTCAGAGATACATCGATGAGGTGGTCAGACTGCACGAGGATGACAAATCCAAATCGGCTCATTTTCTCCCCATGAGGATGACAAATCCAGTTGCCAGACTGAGCCAGAGATACATCGACGAGGTGGTCAGACTGCACGGCATCCCAGTGTCAGTAGTGTCAGACAGAGATTCCAGATTCACCGATAGATTCTAGAGCAGCTTCCAGGATTTCTTGGGGACAACGTTGACATTCAGCACAACATTCCATCCTCAAACGGACGGGCAGTTAGAGCGGACGATCCAGATCTCGGAGGACATGCTCAGAGCATGTGTGTTAGATGCTGGAGGCACTTGGGAGCAGTACGTGACACTGGTGAAGTTTGCCTACAACAACAGCTTTCAGGCCAGCTTGGGTTTCGCACCCTTCGAAGTATTGTACGACAGACCATGTCGATCACTAGTGTGCTAGACAGAGGTTGGCGAGGCATCTCTTACCAGTCCAGATATCATCGGGCATTCATTAGAGAGGTTAGCTCAGATCAGACAAAGACTCCTGATAGCACAGAGTAGGCAAAAGAGCTACGCAGATTGCAGGTGATGACCCCATGAGTTCGCAGTTGGCGACAGAGTGTTACTAAAGGTGTCTTTGCGCAGAGGATCGATCAGATTTGGCAGCAATGGCAAGTTAGCACCGAGGTTCATGGGCCCTTTTGAGATTGTCAGATGCGTTGGAGCAGTCGCCTACCAGTTAGCTCTACCCCCGCACATGTCCGCAGTCCATCCTACCTTCCACATGTCGATGCTGAGGAAGTACATTTCAGATCCGTCCCACGTGATCAGACACGATGACATCTTAGTCGACGAGGACGCCACCTACATAAAGCAGCCAGTGCAGGTTCCCCGCTCACGTCCCGGCCCGGATGGGTTTTCTGGGTCGGGGCGTGACATCTTGTATGCTTAGAATAAATGCATAGGACCGGCAGTGTGCCCGTTTCTATTTTCTTTGTGGATCAACCCGGGGAGTCATGCTACTCGGGAATGTGTAGAATAAATGGGCTGAATGTGTGCCATATTGCTTTAATATAGCCCAATTGTTTGCCGGCGTGCGCCATGGCATAGTATAGAATGATTGGATGTTTAATCTGGTTAGTTACTTGGCTGGTAGTTATATCGTTGTACTTGTAGATCAGTTATCTACGAGATAACTGTGAAACCTTAGCCTGTTGAGCGCCGGAGTGCACTGAAGGCTATTGTATAACGGCGTTGTCGATTATTGTTTAAGAATCATGTTGGATTCTTTATAATACTGTAGCTTAACTCGTTGAACTCATATGATGGTGTGGCATATAGTGACATCTAGGCTAGATGCTTGTATAGGTTCATGCACTGTATGCATTAGAGGCATTTCAGGTCAGGTGTGGGCGATGGCTCAATCGCCGATTCGAGACTCTCGGGTAGCTCGGATCTAGCTCAAGAACCGATGTTGGGTAGCAGAGTCTAGGGTGTGATTGTGTTTATTGGAATCTTTATGTTATCTAGGATAATGTCTAATTGTTTGAATGATAATGTTATTGAGGTTCAGAGATCGTGTCGCTCCTCCAAGGTCAAGAACTAATGATGGTTGTCGATGTCCCTGACGTGTGACGCGCCCAAACCACTCGTCGTAAAAGTGACTAGGGCGTCGAGATTACAATATTTACCAAATCCTAACTAACTACTACGTAGTTAGTGGGAGTCCGGGTCGATCCACAGGGAAATGAGAGTTGACTAACGTACTCGATAGATAACTCCCAACAATAGCTAAAATAATTTGGGTTTTTGATTAATGATGATTAAAGTAATTAACTATGCAAAGGGAAATAGAACTAATATAGAGAAGCCTTGGGATTTCCATTTCATTGTAGGTTCTAGTGTAGCCTCCTAAGGAATTGATGTGTGTAATCCAATTGGGACGATCGAAATCTAGAAGTCGACAAGCGGGTGGTTAGCCTCACTTATCGCTCAACGGAAGTTGGCTTAGAATCATCCGCCGGAAGGAATCACATTCACAAAGTTGACGAATGAGTGATTAGCTTCTATCGTCGCTAACGAACATTCGATTAAGATCGATTTGTCGCAAGAAAAAGGTATTGTATGGAGTCGGGCATTGGATTGAGATGGTTCTAGCACCTCGAATCCAATGCAAGAGAAACAAATAGAATGGACTCTCTAATTAGAGGGATAGGGATGGTTCTAGCATCCCTAAACTCCAATCTAGGGTTATATATCCTCCCAATGTAATTGAATGTGTTTCTAGCACATCCAACTCATTGGGGCATAACAACAAACACCCATCATGCACAAGCTTCCAACTCATACCAATAAAGGGCATTCATCCATTCAACAATAAGATCCAAATACAAAGATAGAGAAATCATGCTCAAATCCATACAATAGATCATTCCCAAAGATTACACATCAAAAATCCCTAAGAAAACTACAAAAGAATCCTACAACTACATGGAAATCCCAAGAGAAAGGAAGCTAGCTACTCATCTTGGATGAATCCATGGATGGAGGTTGATGAAGCTCTCCTCCCATGGATCTCCTCTAAGAAGTCCTCTCAATTGGGTAAGAAAGATAGAAAAGCTCCAGAAAGGTCTAAGAGAAAATCCCTAAAATCCCCCATAAGGGGTTTATTTATAGTAAACAAGCCTCCCCCACTCGGATTAGATCTAGACCATTGATTTTGCTCGGCTGGCACAAAAGGATCGATCCTTATAGGGTAGATGTGAGGGCCCGTCCCTCGGACCTGGCTCGACCACGTGGGTCGAGAGCCGGTTTCCTATTGGTTTGGTTCCGCGTCGGGCACGATCGGGCGATCGTGTGGCGGTTTGGACCCCAGGGGCATTTTGGTAAATATGCCCCCTGGTGGTCGGTTTCACACCCGCGTTGCACCCACGGCCTTGGATTGTTGTATGTGGTTGTTTAGGATGGTTAGGTGGGCCTGGGATCGGAAGATCCCAGCTCGGGCTCGTGAGCGGGTCGAACGGGCTTTCGACCCGTTAGTTGGGCTGCTGGCCCGTTAGTGGGCCTGGCCCGTTAGTGGGCCTGGCCCGTTAAGGGCCTGATGACTAGGGGTGGTTGGAGCAGTTGGCTCCAACCTACCCGGTTTCTCTTTTCCCCCTCTCTTCTTCTCTCCCTTCCTTCCTTCTTTTCCCTGGTTCTTCTTCCTTCTCTTCTCCAGCCAAGTTTTCCCCTTCTTCTCCCTTCTCCCTTCTCCTCCGGCTGGGTAGACCTTGGAAGGCTGGGCTTTGAGCAGAGGATTTTCGTGGCAAGGTTGGCTGGACGCGTGGAGAGCTTCTTTGCTGTTGAGGTAGGTGTTTCTACCTCGATCCTTGGATCGGGTTCTACTAGGCTAGGATGTTTATGGTTGTGCTGTGAATGCCATGTTAGAATGCTTGTAGTTCCTGGTGTGCAATGTAGGTCATTCCTTGTATTCTTGCTTTGCAAATTCTGGTATCGTAACGGTTCATTTTTCCGTATTGTCGAAGTTTCATCGGTTTTGGTTTTCCGACCTAAAATGGGATTTAACCGTCCAAATATGGATTTCTTTGCATCATTAGATCCCTCACTTCAAAATACACTTGCTTGCAAAGTTTGATTGTATTCTAACATGTTTTGATCCTTCAAATCTTAGAAAATGGATTTCCGTAATACTGCGTTTTGAGCTCGACGGTCGATCGGTGCATCGACCGTCAGGCTCGATGGTCGATCGATGTATCGACCGTCCAGCTTTAGTATGTTTGCTTTGGGCCTGACGGTCGACCATCGGATCGACCGTCGCATCGACCGTCGGGCTCTGTTGAGATTTTGGGTTCCCAGGGTCGATGGATCGATCGACCGTGGGACCTTAGCTTTTTCGCCATTTACCTGACGGTCGACCGTCGGATCGACCGTCGCATCGACCGTCAGGCTCTGGTTGGTTTTGGGCTGTTCAGGGTCGATGGTTGGATCGACCGTCGCCCTTGGTTTTCTTCCTGTGGGCCTCACGGTCGATCCACGGATCGACCGTGGCCTCACGGTCGATGCACGGATCGACCGTGGCATCGTCCGTGGCCTCACGGTCGATCCACGGATCGACCGTGGCATCGTCCGTGACCCTTTGAACAGTGTTCTTTGGTTCTTCTTGAATGGCTTTCAACCTTGATTGAGTCTTAAACGTGTTGGAAGGTTTATAGATGGATTTGATGAAGTTTTCAAAGGGTTTTCATTTGGGTTTGAGATTTGATCCGAGTTTCTCCCCTTTTTAGCAAACTTATGGTTGTGTTTGCATTTAATTCAAGTTTGATAGAAATTAAATGTCTGGTTATTTACTTAACCATTAGCTAGCTATGAGTGCTAGCTAATGAGGAATTGTGGAACCTTAGCCTCTTGCCGGCGAGTGCCGAGGGCTATTGTATATTTGTTGAACTTATAACTGTTGACGTGACATATAGAGACATCTAGGATTAGATGCTTGCTTAAGCTCATGCATTGTATGCATTAGAGGCATTTGAGGTTAGGCGGGCGATGTCTTGGGTCGCCGATCCGAGGCTCTCGGGTAGCTCGGATCTAGCCTTAGGACCGTGGCTGGGTAGTCAGGATTAGGGTGTGATTGTCGATCTGAATCTCTGATGATTGAGGATTGCGATAGTCGGCTTGAATCTTTGTTTGAGGTTTAGAGGTCGTGTTGTCTTCCTAGGCCAAGTGCTAGGGATGCAACCGAGGAGTTCCCGACGTGGTCCCCAGGCAGTGGTATCCCTGCTGGGTAAGGGCTAGAGCCTGCATGTTACTGTTTCCGTGGTCCTCCTGGTAACATGTTCAGGAGAGAGGTTTCATGACATGAACCCTTGGGACATCGGTGGGTTATGGGACCCGTGGCATCCTTTAGACTTAGGCTGGGGGACAACACTGTTGTTGTTTTCCTCCCTTCAGTGTGCCGTAGAGTAGAACCCTACTGGGCTTTTTGCTCATTCCTACCCGGGTTGCGTTTGCAGGTGCAGGCGGCGGTCCTTCTTCGGTGGAGCCGACTGGTTCAGTTTTTGGCGGCGCAGGTACATCCAGAGGCGTCTGAGGTTTTGTTGGAGGATGTAACTGTTGTATTTTTTTGTATATAATATGTTGTAACCATTTGGAGATCTTTTGGGATTTGGTATAAATATGTATTTTGAAGCTCAGACTTGATGTTATATTATGATTAAATCTGCTTAGCCTCTGGAATACTTTTGTTTAAATTGTCTATCCTTTCCGCTTGTACTGTGCCGGTCGATGATGAATAGTGTTAGGACCCTCACGCCCCGTCCTAGATGGGTTTTCTGGGTCGGGGTGTGACAGTAGAGGATCGATCTTCCTCTTCCGTGTGATCGCTGGTCCCGTGGAAGATCGATCCTCATCTATAGGAGGATCGATCTTTGCTCTTGAGTTCTTGCTGCGCCCCGATGAAGATCGATCCTCTAGTAGATGGAGATCGATCCTCGAAAATGTTGCGTTCTGTCACTGAAAAATGCACGCGAAAGATCGATCATTCCCTATGGGAAGATCGATCATTCCCTATTGAAAGATCGATCCTTTAGAACTTGCGCTCTATAACTGAAAAATGCGCATAAGGGATCGATCTTCTCATGATAGAGGATCGATCCTTGTTGTCCCGACTGGATTTCTTCTTAATGTACTTCAAAGGATCGATCCTCTTCAATAAATGATCGATCTTCTTCATACTAAACTGGTCCGAATGACTTCGTTTAAGCTCGGAACTTGATCCAATCCTCGTTGAGGGCTCTTGTACCTGTCATGGGGCAATAATCATCAGTATGGCCTTACTCGGAGATTAACAAGGCCAAGTTGAAAGGGTGATTTATGCACTTTTCACGTCTTATCAACGTGTGTCCCCAAGCAGTGGTTTCTTGCTGGATAAAGGGTGTTCGTACTGGTTCTGGTTCATGTTTCCTCCCAGTGTGTTTGGTTGGTGTTCCCAGCGTGGTTGGTTGAGAAGAGTAGGATCCCTTGGGGAATCGATAGGGGTTATAGGACCCCTTGGCATCCTTTAGACTTAGGCCGAGAAACGACATGGATGTTGTTTTCCTCCCTTTCAGTGTGACATGGAGTATAACCCTACTAAGCTTTGTTGCTCACTCCTACCCGGGTTGCGTGTTGCAGGTGCAGACGCCAGCTCATCCTTTGCAGTTCTGGCTGGACTAGCTCTTGGCGGCGCGATGACTTCCGGATGCACTTAAGGTTACTATGGGATACCAGTTGTACTTTCCTCAGATTTTCTTATATATAGACATCCTTCGAGGATTTGTTAAATGTATAATTTCCCCCTTTGAGTAATTTTGGAATAGATTTGTATCTGATGTCTAAACTGTACAACTCTGATATTTAATCAATAGAATCATGTATCGTGCCAGATTTGATGCGAATAGTAGTAGGAACCCTCACGCAGCGAATCGGATAGGTTTCTGGGTCGGGGCGTGACAACGCCCACCACATAGTAGATTAAAGACAATCGAAGGTATATGATCATATTCCATGGTAGATTAACATCTCGAAAGATAACATCTACATCACACATTGACGTTATATTTTTAATCTTTCACCATATACGCAAGTACTATCTCGTAGACGCGGAATACCCTACGACCCCTGGCTTCATCACCCTGTACATGGGTGGGAGATATCATTTGAAAGAGTTTTCAACCAACAATGGTCCTCGCACGAAGCTCGGACTGTTCATTCTTCGACATTCATCTCTTAGATCTAAGATTGAGTGAGCTTTTGGCCTTCTTAAGAATCGGTTCAATCTTCCCATTTAAGACGTAAGTTGATCCTGTGCACACATGTTGTATTCTTCACAACTTCATTCTGAGTAAGAATCATGAAGACCCGTTAATGAATGTCAATATACCCGTAGTTGATGAACCAGGGATTACCCAACCACGTACTATCAGGGAGCTGAAGAGCAAAGTGTATGGCTCGCTATCCGTGAACATATCGCGGAACGAATGTGGGAGGATTACGAGTCCAATCGCTAGCTTATTCTCATGGGTAAAGTATGCGTTTGGTACCTGGGTTTTCAGGCAAATTTTTATGTGATACCCGTCTTTTCAAAAGTAAACATTGAATACCTATGTTTCTCGAACCATTTTTAATTGATGCCTCCGTCCACCTGCCGTCTGCCGGTCTAACGGCGGCCCGAGCGAACCGGGGCGGACCGGTCGAGTCGGCTGACCAGACCACGAACCGGGTTAGTTCCCGCCTCGTGAGCCAAGTTCCCGCGCCCCCTATTCGTTGATCCCCCAACCAGCCACATCTCCTGATGTCGCTCAAATGTGTCATGCACAGCGGTCGCAGTGCAGTACAGCATAAGAGAGGTCGAATCCCACAGAGAGACAAGCAGGAAAGATCCAGAAACACAGATAACAATGAATTGAAAACAATTAAGAGCGATGAAAGTTAAGAAAATAGATCGAAGATGTAATGGTAAGATAAAGTTAACGAAAGAAATCAGGATTTGAATGAGGCTAGGCTTCAGGAATCACTTCACTCGGATTTAGGTTCTTCTCTTCTCAATGGTTCATATGATACTCAGTTAAGGGATTCACATCCCAATCGCCTTAACCGGAAGATATAGAATTATGAATATGATAAAATATAAATGTCTCTTCCTATGATTGGTTCTTCTTTTTTTATAGTTCTAACTTCATCCAACCAAACCTAAGAATACACGATACCGGCTGTCACTACAGGCAACGCGCAGCAAAAGTTCATCGGGACAAAGCCCTAACTCTAACCGGATCTCTAAGAATACACAATACCAACTCTCACAATCGGCAATGCATAGCAAAGATCTCACGGTATAGAACCCCAACCTTATCTAACCAGATCCCTAAGAATACACAATACCAGCTGTCACTACGGGCAATGCATAGCAAAGGTCTCACGAGACTCGATAGGAGAATCAAAGGAGATAACTATGGGATCACAATATCATAAAAGAAGCATGACTGGATTTATAATAATGTTTAACCACAAAGCAATCTGTGAAGATCCAATACATAAGAAGAGTTTAACATTAAAGATTAAAAACTATGAACCATTGTTGGAGAAGAAGCCCTAGTCCTCGCTAGATCATCCGTCCGCCATGCCCGCGGATTACTCGGCCATGGATGGAGATGTCTTCATCTTCTTCCTCTTGAAAAACTCCTGAAAAGAGCCTCCAAAAACGTCCAAGAAGTCCCCCTCAAACCCTAGAAAGAGTCCTATTTATAGCCCCAAAGTCTCTCCATCAACGGATTTGATCTAAACCGTTGATTTAATTCACTGGGAACGTCCGATCGATCCTCCTCGGGATGTTGGATCGATCGGTCTCATTAAAATCTTCAACTTCTATGTACGCCCGAGTCCGATCGATCGAAATATGGGCGCTGGATCGATCGGATGCGTTAAAATCCGCTGATTTTGGTTTTTTCAGAGTCCGATCGATCGGACCATTGGTGTCGGATCGATCGGACCCCATAGGAGCGATGGAGGGATCGATCGGATGCATTATGGCTGAAAAACACATGTTCTGTCACGTTTCTGCGTGGTCCGATCGATCGGCGGATCGCTCGGACTTCCAGCTTATTTTCGGTTCTGCCCTTCAGACTGCGCCATTGGTACTAAAATTGCCGTAACTTCCTCTAGGAAACTCGGAATCACGAACCGTAAAGTTATACAGAATCTAGACTTCAAGAGCTTTCCAACAATATATGGCAGATCATCTGGTTCTTCATGAGCAGATACAGATTAATTTTTGAAGTTGATCCATATACTCTTTTCAGCTTCTTTTAGCTCCAATTTCCTGTATTTTCCAAACAACCATGTGAAGCAACATATAGATATAAAAATAGTAATAAAGATGCTGATTAAGGATAATAATCTAGCAATTGAGATGGTTATAAGGTTGTTCAGAGTGCACTTTCATGCACTCATCACACCCCCCAACCAGCTTATTGCTAGTCTCTAGCAATTCAAAGCGCATAGAATATAATTAAGCACACTAACGGTTCAAGGATGTAGACATGCATGATAAAAATTCTACCTTATCAAGTCGATAGTGTTTTATGCAGTACAGAGCATGGGAACTTCTTATACTCATACACATACTACCAACACATGAAATCAACTTCTACACATCAAACATGCTAATTACCATCCAGAAGAACACATATGACATGACAAATAAATGTTACGTGCAGAGGCAACTTCTACCCACCATTAGTCCAAACACACTACTATCTTCATGACCAATCATCCAACCCTCGCACTTTAAGTATAGCATGCTCTTTCTTTGTCTTTTTTTTTTCTTTTCAACTATCAGACACTTTGCCTTTTTACGCGAGCACTCTCCGCTTCTTGAGGCGCAGAGACCCGGTTACTTAGCAAAACACTTAATAGTTTTTTTTTTTCAGTAGTTCTACCTTTTTACTCGAGCTCCCTGCTTCCTGAGGCAAGAACACCCGGTTACTCAGTAGATCACCTACTAGTTGTTTAGGCACAGCTTTATCAAGCTCCAGAACTTTTTCTCCTTTTTTTTTTTCTCCATGCAATACTCAACACTAGCTAATGCTGAAATCATGGTCTAGATTAACAATAGCATGCTCATTCCTCTAGTGAGTATAATTACCACTGCACATAAAGTGTTCGTGTGTGGATCACATGATGTTATACTTTCAGGTTATCACGCATGCAATCAATGTATTGGTCAATCCATATGAAAGCAGCATGCATAATAAGCATAAAAATTTCAGCTCATGTACAATTTCTAGTAACATAATCAATTCAACACTATTAAACTCAATAAGGTAGCATGCATAAGGTCATGCATGCCTACACCCCCCAACTTGAAATTCACATTGTCCTCAATGTGTGCTAATCATGAAAATAAGCAGAAGGGTGTTGGCTTAATTTTCATATATAGCATAAATACAAATAGGAAATCGAAATAAGAGCGAGGCCACCTGACAGATTAAGCAAATATCTCCTCAAGGCTCCTCATGGTGGCCGAAATCTTCATCCCAATGATGGCTGGCCAAAATCTCCAACGGAAGGCAGGGACTGCTCGAGCACCTAAAAACAAAAGCAAAACAACCGAAAACAAAAGCAAACATGCAAGCACACAATATAAAAATAACTCAAGCATTCTCAAGCATACAAGAAAGCAAATCGAGCAAGCTAAACTACTATATACAAAATAAGGATTTTTAACCGCGCCCTTGGCGGCCGTGCCCTAGCACGATGATATGCAAAATCAGTAAGTGCCATGACATGAAGGGTTAACCTTAGTAGGATCACCAAGGGTAATTCACCATGTGAATCCAAGTGGCACATTACAAGTGGAAGAACTAGCTTTTGCATTCTAACACAAATAAATAAGATAGCTAGATCTCTCAAATAGAAATATGTATCATCATTATGTTCAAGTGTCAATGACTCATTCAATGACCTATCAATAATGTCATCATTGTGCTCAAATGTCTGTGACTCATCCAATGACCTATCAATAATGCCATCATGCTCGTGGTCAAGGATGGTGAGATCACAAAATCTGAAATAAATCCGTCGAAGTTTAAAAATATCTATCAAGGTCATGTTCTTTCTAACTATCCAAGGAGATGAAATAAACACTGAAAATATATCTCGCGGCTTAGAAGCAATGACTTGAAATTCAGCCGATGGAAGTTCAACGAATACCTGGTCTTGGTGGTCTTGGAAGTCTTCCAGATCTTCCTCATTGCTGGCCGGCCCGTACTGGAGTACTTCGTCTTCTTCCATATGATGTGTCCATCCGAGTTCGTGCACGCTAAAAGATGTGATTACCTCGCATAGTTGGCGTGCTTTCTCCTCGTCCTTCATAAGTAACTGCAGAAGGAAAGAGTCAAAATTAGGCTTTGTTTTAGCCTCCTTAAGTAAGTCCAAAATCTCTGTCATAGAAAGCTGAGCAGAAACATGTGCATCTTCAGCATCAGAAGCATGAACATGTGCATTGCTAACATTGGAATCATGAGCATAGGCATAGTGAATGTTAGTATCATGACCATGCGTAGGAGCGCTAAAATCTTGTGCATATGCATCACACACACTAAAATCAATAGCTTGTGCATCAATAGGACTATAATTTTGAACATGCACGCTAGCACTATAGTCATGACAATATGCATCATCAACATGAACATCTTGAGCATGTGCACCATAAGCATTAAAATCATGGATGTATGCATCACAAGCACTAAAGTCATCGACACATGCATCATACGTGTTAGGCTCATCAACATGCACATCATGGGAAGTAGCAACATAAGTATCATGCACATAATCATCATAAGCACTAAGATAAGAGTATAAAGGCTCATTGGGTTGCAGATAGCTGTTGGACGTTAAGGTGACATTGGGATGCTTGTAGGGTTTGACATCGATATGACCACGATAATCATCCCAATGCTCCGGAATCGTCTGTGTAAAATTTGTCTCAACAAGCTCATTCAAGTGCTTCAAAGCTTCATCTGGATCAATCTGCAAAAACTCACCCCTGCATCTTGTTTCAAGAATTTGACGTTCATGCTCAGTTAATCCATAATAAAAATAGCTAACTAAACGCCAATTAGGATAACCATGTTGAGGGCATGAAGCTATTAAACTGATAAATCGCTGCCATGCATCACATAATGTCTCATCATTCTTTTGTGCAAAGGATGAAATCTTTCTTTTCAATGCGTTAATCATATAAGTAGGAAGATACTCATTGACAGAAACATGACTCGTTCTATTCTCCAACCTCAATTCGTATATACTTTTCTTACGAACTGTTGTTTGAGACATTCCATCTCTCGACTTCATAGAACATGATCTCAAATAGTCTTGATATAATTCATTTTCCATCTTTTCTTTTTTTTTTCAGTTTTTTTTTGTGTCAGTTTTTTTTAGCAAGTAAAAATAAAACGAAAAATCAAAATAAAACTAAAAAGATAATAAAGAAAACTAAGGAAAAAGAAATAAAAATCCAAAGAAAAGGAAAAAAAATTACCGCCTTCGATGTTTTCAATCATCGTGATCTGTTGATTCTGGCGCTTTTCTGAACCGTCTCCCCGGCAACGGCGCCAATTTTTAATGTCGCTCAAATGTGTCACGCACAGCGGTCGCAGTGCAGTACAGCATAAGAGAGGTCGAATCCCACAGAGAGACAAGCAGGAAAGATCCAGAAACACAGATAACAATGAATTGAAAACAATCAAGAGCGATGAAAGTTAAGAAAATAGATCGAAGATGTAATAGTAAGATAAAGTTAACGAAAGAAATCAGGATTTGAATGAGGCTAGGCTTCAGGAATCACTTCACTCGGATTTAGGTTTTTCTCTTCTCAATGGTTCATATGATACTCAGTTAAGGAATTCACATCCCAATCGCCTTAACCGGAAGATATAGAATTATGAATCTGATAAAATATAAATGTCTCTTCCTATGATTGGTTCTTCTTTTTTTATAGTTCTAACTTCATCCAACCAAACCTAAGAATACACGATACCGGCTGTCACTACAGGCAACGCGCAGCAAAAGTTCATCGGGACAAAGCCCTAACTCTAACCGGATCTCTAAGAATACACAATACCAACTCTCACAATCGGCAATGCATAGCAAAGATCTCACGGTATAGAACCCCAACCTTATCTAACCAGATCTCTAAGAATACACAATACCAGCTGTCACTACGGGCAATGCATAGCAAAGGTCTCACGAGACTCGATAGGAGAATCAAAGGAGATAACTATGGGATCACAATATCATAAAAGAAGCATGACTGGATTTATAATAATGTTTAACCACAAAGCAATCTGTGAAGATCCAATACATAAGAAGAGTTTAACATTAAAGATTAAAAACTATGAACCATTGTTGGAGAAGAAGCCCTAGTCCTCGCTAGATCATCCGTCCGCCATGCCCGCGGATTACTCGGCCATGGATGGAGATGTCTTCATCTTCTTCCTCTTGAAAAACTCCTGAAAAGAGCCTCCAAAAACGTCCAAGAAGTCCCCCTCAAACCCTAGAAAGAGTCCTATTTATAGCCCCAAAGTCTCTCCATCAACGGATTTGATCTAAACCGTTGATTTAATTCACTGGGAACGTCCGATCGATCCTCCTCGGGATGTTGGATCGATCGGTCTCATTAAATTCTTCAACTTCTATGTACGCCCGAGTCCGATCGATCGAAGTATGGGCGCTGGATCGATTGGATGCGTTAAAATCCGCTGATTTTGGGTTTTTCAGAGTCCGATCGATCGGACCATTGGTGTCGGATCGATCGGACCCCATAGGAGCGATGGAGGGATCGATCGGATGCATTATGGCTGAAAAACACATGTTCTGTCACGTTTCTGCGTGGTCCGATCGATCGGCGGATCGCTCGGACTTCCAGCTTATTTTCGGTTCTGCCCTTCAGACTGCGCCATTGGTACTAAAATTGCCGTAACTTCCTCTAGGAAACTCGGAATCATGAACCGTAAAGTTCTCCAGAATCTAGACTTCAAGAGATTTCCAACCATATATGGCACATCATCTGGTTCTTCATGAGCAGGTACAGATTAATTTTTGAAGTTGATCCATATACTCTTTTCAGCTTCTTTTAGCTCCAATTTCCTGCATTTTCCAAACAACCATGTGAAACAACATATAGATATAAAAATAGTAATAAAGATGCTGATTAAGGATAATAATCTAGTAATTGAGATGGTTATAAGGTTGTTCAGAGTGCACTTTCATGCACTCATCATCTCCCCACCTCACCTCTCCTCTTCCTTCCTCTAGGGTTCGGCAGGTCGATTGCTAAGGCTAATCCCTAAGGTGAAGGGTTCCAGGAGGTGATCGGGATCATCGTCTCTCAAATCCATGTGAATGATCGTGGTTACATTCGTCTAGGGATAAGCTCAGTTTTCCAAGAGTTCATTTTTTCTCGTTTTGAACCGTGATCGATCGATTGGTATTGATTTTTTTTGGGTTTTTAATCGTGGATTCCGTGATTGAATGTCATTGTGAAAGGAGACATTTTTTCATTGAGGGGCCAAGGGCTAGGGAACAATTTTTATAGGGATTATCTTATGCACGGAGGGGCCAGGGACCAAGGGACATTGTGTAATATGGAGGGGCTAGTGAGGGGACAATCCTTGCTTTTATGAAAGCAAGCTTAGTGATCTTATTTGATTACTCATTGCATTGGTATTGAAGGACTGTATGAAAGCAAGCTCAGTGATTATCTTATGCTGTTAGTTAGTTATTTGATTATCTTATGTTATGGGTCAATTTTTAACCCTTGCATTGATTCTGATGAAAGCAAGCTATTAGTGATTATCTTATGTTGTTAGTGTACTTAATACTTTATGTTTGATTATCTTATGCTGTTAGTTAGTTATTTGATTATCTTATGTTATGGGTCAATTTTTAACCCTTGCACTGATTTTGATGAAAGCAAGCTACTAGTGATTATCTTATGTTGATAGTGTGCTTAATACTTTATGTTTGACTGTAATGCCTCCAGGATGGACCCCAACACTAGCAAACCAAGCAAATTAGAGCCAGAGCCTCCTGGAGGACCATTTGAAATCCACATCCATCATTCGGGTTAGTTAGTTATTAGTGACTTGGTGGCAAAATATGTTGGAGGCGTTGTGAATGTATTTGCCAATTGTGATGTTGATGAGTTGAGCTTATTTGAGTTTGTGGGGGACACCCTACCTATGAGAGGCTATGGTATGTCATTCCTGGGTTAACCATGCACTTTGGGCTTAGGCCACTGATGTCTGATGATGATGTTTTGGATTTGGGAAAAAAAAGCAAGTAAGTTTGGTGAGGTTCATGTGTATTCTGAGAATGCAGTTATAGAGCTCGAGAGGGAGTTGCAACATGAGGATAAGGGTGGTAGGGACTGTGAGTGGGATGCTTTTCAAGTTGATTCTGATAGCAGTGACTCAGATGCAATCAAGTATGACCCAGAGGTTGAGGGCAGGAGTGAGGATGCCGAGGATGAGGTGGACTATGCTCTTTTTCTGAAATCAAACTGTGGGCACAATCTTGGAGGAGGTGATATTAATATAGGAGATGGAGGGGATGATCATGAAGCTGTTAATGAAGGTAATGGTGGTGCCTCTGAAGATGGAATGGGAGCTGGAGGGGAAGATGGAGCTGGTCATAGAACTGGAAAGGCTACTGCTGATGTTAGGGAAGCTGAGAATGTGATAAGGGAGCTGGTCGTAAAAAGGGAAAGGAAAATGCTACGACAGAGGATGAGGAGTATATGAATGAAGCTGGCATTGAAGACAATAATAGTGAGTATCTGCCAAGTGATGAGCTCATCAGTCTTTGTGGCTCTGATGATGATGAGGTCACTTCTTACCCACTGTTTAACGAAGACACTGACTTGTCTGGAAAGATAAAGCCAGTTGTAGGGACAAGATTCCCATCTCCAAAGGTTTTCAAGAACTATATGAGGGAGTATGCTGTCAGGGGAGGTTTCAACATCAAGTTCAACAAGAACACAAAGGAGAAGGTCTCAGCCATTTGTAGAGATGGTTGTAAATGGAGAATTTATGCATCCAAAATGCAGAATCAGGAAACCTTCCAGGTCAAGACACTAAATGACCATCATACATGCAGCAGAAGCTACAGAAACCCTATGGTGAATTCAACATGGCTGTCCTACAAGTACCTTGCTGATGTCAGGCTAGACCATGATATTAAGACAACCTAATAATAGCAAAGGTGAAGAAGGACTATTCAATTGACATTTCAAGAAGATAGGCCTTCAATGTAAGGAAGAAAGCTAGGGACCTAATACAAGGAAGTTACAAAGAGCAGTATGGGAGGATAAGAGACTATTGCCATGAACTGATAAGAAGCAATACAGGGACAACAACAGTAGTCAAGACCAGTAGATCTCCTGATGGAGATCATTCAGTATTTGAGAGAGTGTACATCTGTTTCCAAGCATGTAACCAAGGCTTTAAAGATGGTTGTAGGCCTTTGATTGGACTGGATGGATGTCACCTCAAAGGTGAAATGGGTGGTCAACTCCTTGCAGCTGTTGGGAGAGGTGGTAATGACAAAATGTATCCAATTTGTTATGCAGTGGTGGAGATAGAAAATAGGGAGACATGGACATGGTTTCTAGAGTTGTTGTTGGCAGACATTGGGCCAGTACAAGAGAATAGGTGGACATTCATCACTGATCAACAGAAGGTGAGTTAGTTTAACACCATACGTCTATTAATTTAACACCATCTCTTTTATGCTATTGTTTAGTATTGTTTAACAATAGCATATGTTTATCAGCTATTGCTTTTTAATGCTATTGTCTTTTAATGCATATGTTTATCAGCATAAGATAATTAAATAGCATATGTTTAATGCTATTATCTTTTATGCTAGCTTTGTTTATCAGCATAAGATAATCAAATATCAGCTATGCCTTTTAATGTCTTTCATGTATCTTTTAATGTTATTGTCTTTTCTGGCTTCCTCCTTGCATGAAAGACAATAGCATTAACAGCTTTGTTTATGCTATTGTCTTTCATGTATCTTCTATTGTCTTTTATCTATCATTAATGCTATTGTCTTTCATGTATCTTTTATGTATCTTTCATATCTTTTATATATCTTTTAGTGCATATGTTTATCAACTTTGTTTATCAACTCTCTATTGTAATATGTTTATCAACTCTCCAATTTGTTATCCAATATGTTTATCAGATTCTCTTATTTATCATGTAGGGTTTTATACCAGCTATGCAAGACCTTATGCCTGGTGTAGACCACAGGTTTTGTGTCAGGCATCTTTATGCCAACTTCAGCAAGATTTATAAGGGTGTGATGTTGAAGCTGATTATGTGGAATGCAGCAAGGGCCACAGTCAAAGAATACTTTGACAGTGTGATGCTAGGGATGAGGGATATAGAGCCAGATTGGTATAACTATATGTATAAATTGACACCATCTTGGTGGTGTAGACATGTATTTGACTGCTTCCCTAAATGTGACCTCTTATCCAATAACATGTCAGAGGCCTTCAACAAATTTATCTTTGGTGTTAGAAGTAAATCCTTGATCACAATGCTAGAGGAAATTAGGATAAAGTTGATGGTTAGAATGAGGCTTAAGAGGGAGCAGATGTAGAGACTTGACTGTGACATTTGCCCTAGGATCCAAAAGAAAATAGAAAGTACTAAGGAAGCTACTAGAGATTGGACCCCTAACTTGTTTGGATATGGGGAGTTTGAAGTCACATATTTGGATGAAGGGTTCACTGTCAACCTAGATAACAAAACTTGTAGCTGCAGGAAATGGCAGCTGACAGGGCTACCATGTGTCCATGCCATTGCATGTATCTTTCATGCAAGGAGGAAGCCAGAAGTCTTTGTAGCTGCATGGTGCAAGAGGGATACTTATATGAAAGCATACATACCCAACATTAAACTAGTCAATGGGGTCATGCTGTGGCAAAGGATTGGGACTGACACCATACTGCCTCTAGCATACAGGAAGCAACCTGGAGGGCCCAAGAAGAAAAGAAAGAGAGGTCCAGAGGAAGGGCCAAGCACCAGTAAACTGAAGAAGAGATATACAACAGTAAAATGTACAAATTGCTGGCAGTGGGGTCATAATAGGAGAAGTTGTACAAGCCCAGCAATCCCCAAGCCAATCAAGACACCATCAGAGTCTAGAGTAAATTTTAGGGCACAAAATAAAGGTGGGGCCCCCATACCACCTCCAGAGGCATCTTCAGTGTATGGCAGAGGCAAGGCACAACCACAGTACGATGCATTAACCTACAGCTATGTGTTCTTAATACTTTTTTTTTTGTTTTCTTTTAATATTAGCTCTGACACTTATGCATCTGAACCCTACAGCCCAGCAGTAACCCATTTGGACCCATGGGGAGAGGCAGAGGTGGTGTTGAGGTAACAGATTTATCCTATATGCACCTTTTAATGCATTAATCTATTAATCTTAGATGCATTCTTTTAATGCTATTAATCTACCTCGTGATCTGAATTTATCCTAGATGCCACCACCACTACAGGGGGACCACACCCATGCACCAACCCAACATCCTTCAAGGCAACCATGGATATCTGTTGGAAGAGTGCCAACAACAGCTACAGCAGAGAGAGGAGCTGTGAGGACCTGCCCCTCTTTCCCCTTTTGGCTTGTGTTGACCCCAAGGGCAATTTGGGAAACTGCGCCTTGGCGGTCGTTCCACACTGGGTGTGCACACACAGACCTTGTTTGATGCTTGTGTTTGTTAGAAAGGTTAGGTGGGACCTAGTTTGGGAGTTCTGGGCTTGGGCCCATTTTCCAGCCCAAGGTTGCACTTCTGGGCAGGGAGGATTGATCCTTGGGTCGTGGAGGATCGATCCTGCCTGTGCCTGGAAGTCTTTGTCGGTGGCTTTCGAAGGACGGCCACCGCGGTGGCCGTCGCTTCCCCTGTCAGGGGAGGGAAGACTTTCCCTCCCCTCCCCCAGCTTTTCCCACCATTCGCCGGCTTTCCCCCGGCCTTACCCCCTTCACTTCCTCCTTCCTTTCTTCTTCTTCTTCCCTCTTCTTCTCGCGGCTCTGCTTCTTCCCCTGTTCCAGCTGAGAGCTCCCGCTCGTCGTTCTTCCTCCTCCGGCCACCTTTCCTGGAGCTTGAAGGCTCGTTGGGTTCGTGGCGAGGCGAGAAAGATCCTTAGCTAGACCTTGGGGATCGAAGCTGCGTTGAAGAGGTAGGGATCTCACTCAAACCTCCGGCTTGCTTTGAGGGTTTAAATCCGGGTTTTGTTTTAAATAGATCTCCTTGTGGAGTTGTTGGTTTCGGTTTTGAAGCCATGAGTAGCTTCGTGTTGCTTAGATCTACCAGCCAACCAAGTTTGGTGAGGTTTGGTTGTGTCTTCCGGCGGCGTTTCCGGCCGGAAGCACGCCGGAACCCATCAGGATCGATCCTCCTGGGAGGAAGGATCGGTCCTTCTGGTGTTGGCTTGCTGCGCCCAGCACATGATCGATCTTCTTATAGGAGGAGATCGATCATGGGGCCTGGGTTAGAAGGGTTACCCTTCGTCCCGAGAATGATCGATCTTCCTGGGAGGAAGGATCGATCTTCCTTGGTGCGACTGGAAGGGCGCCCTCTGTCACCAAAAAGATCGATCTTCCTGGGAGGAATGATCGATCTTCTTTGGCTCGACAGTGAGGGAAGCTCACTGTTGCTTGAATGATCGATCCTTCCTTGGTGAGAATCGATCCTTCGGTAGCAGAGAGGGTTTTCGAGGGTTTTGCCCGCGGGGCTACGCATGTAAGTGAGATTTGACGGTTTTGCCCTTGGGGCTTCTATGTTTTACATCATGCTTGAATGTTTACTGTTTTGTGATTAACCGAGGGAGTAATGAACTCTCGGGAATGCTTAGCGTAACTGGGCCATGGGTTATGCCCTTTTATCGCTTTATGGTGAACCGAAGGAAGTCATGATCCTCGGGAGTGTTTAGAATAAATGGGCCGAAGGTGTGCCCTTGTTGTGTTGCATGTTACCACTTTATTTATATCCTGCCCTGCTCCTGTGCATTAGACATGCTAGGTTAGACTGGGTGGGGTTGACCCGTGGACTCCGGTGATCAATGACTAAGTGGTTGACGCCGTTACCCCGGTAAGGGTGTCCTACAAGTATCGTCTGGGCCACCCTGTGCCAAGGACCGTCGGAGGTAGCCCAGTCCTTGAGCAGTGGCTATCGGAGGGACGTAGGTTGGACAGGAACCCTGGGGGGGGGGGGGGGGAAGACATCGATGGGATCGATGGACTCCCTGGCTAGACTTAGTCTTGGGTCAGGAGTTAGGGGTCCTGTTGGCTCTGTGGCTTGGAAACTGAGAGATGGTAGTCTTAACCTCGGTCTTTCCGCCAAGTGTGGAGATCCCGCTTGGGGAAGGGTGTCCTACCAGTAGCGTCTTGTCCACCCTGGGTCAGGGATTGTCGGAGTTGTCCACCCCTGAGCAGTGGTTGTCGAAGGGGAGTACTTGGGACAGGAATCCTTCGGGTTAGTGACGGGATTTATGGGATCCTTGGCAAGCCTCGGTACTTGGCCTCAGAGTTGGTTCGTTGGGTTTGCCTTCTTAGCGAGAGTGGTAGAGTAGGACCCTGCTGAGCTGTTGCTCATTCCTACCTGGACTGTGGTGTTTGCAGGTGCGGGTCCTCGTTCTCCTCCGGTGCTTCCCCGTCGCCCGTCCCGTGGTAGCGCGCCGGCACCTGACCATGTCTGAGGGTCAGGATGGTTTCGTTTGTGCGTTCGCGGAGACCCCGGTGGGTAGTTTAGCTTCTTTTTGGGGACCGTTGATCCCTTGTAGCTTGTTGTACTAAACCTTTGTTAACTCTTTTATTACTGTGTTGTAATAAATGTTAATAGATGTTGTAGTAGCTCGCTTCCGCCTTGTGCTTGTTGGCAGCTGTTTTCGCCAGCTGTCTTTTAGTCTCGACTGTTTCCGCCAGTTGAGGCTAGTAGTTGTAGGTTTTCCCCCTCGTGTCCCGGCCCGGTCTGGGCTCTGCGGGTCGAGGCGCGACAGGAGCAGTAGGAGTGGGAAGAGGAGCAACACCAATAGCCAACAGAGGTATCAGTACTCATGCTTTCAATACTATGCTTTCATTACTAATAGTTAGTTGACCTTGCATGGAATGTCATTGTAACAACAGTGGGGAGAGGTAGAGCAAGAGTGACAGTAAATGTTGCTGGAGTTCCTCCTATGGGGAGAGGAAGAGCAACATGTGCAAGAGGAAATGTGAGGGGAAGAGCATCAAGAGGTAGAGGTAGAGCAAGAGGGTCAGATGCAAGGGGTGCAACAAGAGGAGTGGGACCAAGTGAAGCACTTCAAGAGGTTGGAGTTGATGCATTACCAAGCCAAGGCTGGACCCCAGTTCAACAGGATGTCTACATACCTGGGCCCAGTCAACCATCACCATCACAAACCCAAGGTGAATGGTCCCAGGTCTATGACTTTGAAGGCAGACCAATTAGTGCTCCTTTCAAGACCCCCAAAGTATCTGCCAGGAAATGATGTACTAAGGAGCAGCTGGTTTTACTTTTTTTTTTCTTTTTGGACAAACTGCAAGCTAGGCAGCACAAACAATTTGAATGCCATGCCTCTTTCTCGTGTACATGGCAGGAAATAATGCACTAAGGAGCAGCTGGTTCTGTAAATGACATGTTTGTGTCTTGTAGATGTGCATATTTTGTAATGTGGGCTTGTAGATGTGCATATTTTGTAATGTATGGCTTTGTGGGATTTTATAGCAGTAGGTTGTGTATGGCTTATGTGTTACTGATTTCCTAAGCCATATTTTGTAATGTATGGCTTAGTGTTACTGATTTACTGCAATGTTTGGTTTTATAGCAGTAGATTGTGCAATGCATGGTTATTTCTTCTATTCTACTGCAATATATGGTATTGCTGCCAGGTTTATGTTCTAGTGTTACTGATTTACTGCAATGTATGGTTTATGGTATTGCACTGCAATGTCTTTTTTTGTATCTACCAGGTTTGTGTATCTGCCAGGTTTGTGTTTTAAACATCATGTTCATTAACAAAACAAAGGGGATACAAACATACACTAACACAAGGGGATACAAACATACAAATCCAGATTAGAACATGAATCATGTTCATTAACAAAACAAAGGGGATACAAACACACACTAACACAAGGACACTAACAAAGCATACAAATCCAGATTAGAACATGAATTCACACTAGAACATAACAAACCCTAGGATGACACACAACAAAACAATGCCCAACCACAACATTCTATTTCTGTTTTTCACCTCCAACAACAGTCTACTAACTTCATCTTTTCTATTCTTGCAGCAGGTCCTCCACATCTCAACTTGAGCCAAGTATTCTGAGTCCCTGCGCTTCAACTGCTTAAGTTCATCTTCCAAGGACTACATCTCAGCCATGGTCTTCATTTGCACTAATTTATCTTTCAGGACAGCCATCTCTGCTCTATTCTCCAAGATTTGTATCTTCGCCTTCAATTTGTTGATAACTCGTTGCCCACGTTCACAAATGTCCCCGTCAATCCATAAGAGGTAATCACATCCACCTTACAGAAATTCAACAGTTAGCCTATCTTAGAAATTCAACAGTTAGGCTACAGAAATTCACATTCAGGGTTAGCCAATCATAGAAATTCAACTATTACCGTCATGCGTGAGCATCTATAGAATTTTCTTTCAGGATTGGCTTCAATCTGGGCGATCTTCAGTACTGATCTCCGTCCACAATAACACAGTGGATAAGTTGAGGAAGTTGTCGAACTAGTAGAAGACATCCGAAGAGGGGAGAAGGAGGAGAGCTGCCGTCGACTGGAGTGCTGCCGAGCTGGAGGAGAGCTTGCCGTCGAAGGAGGAGAGCTTGCCGTGGAGGAGAGCTGCCGTCGAAGGAGGAGAGCTTGCCATCGAAGGAGGAGAGCTGCAGTCGAAGGAGAAGAGCTGCCGAGCTCCCAGGGCATCTAAAACCATGTGACTGGATCGAAACCCCAACTTATCATCTGGCTCGCGGGAAGAAGGAGGCTGTCCGGTCACGTGTAGGCACGTGACCGGTTCACTCGGGCCACCATTAGACCGGCAGACAGCAGGTGGACGAAGGCATTAATTAAAAATGGTTCGAGAAACATAGGTATTCAATGCTTACTTTTGAAAACACGGGTATCACATAAAAATTTGCCTAAAAACCCAGGTACCAAACGCATACTTTACACTTATTCTCATTGTGCTTGTTTATGTGTTTTCCTTTCTACAACTTATTGTATTCAGTTTGGATCTACTTGTATTATATTAGTACCCAAAGACATTCGATGTTTGTTTCAATTGACAATCGTATCAATTGTTGTGTACTAGTTCTTTTGCATGTCTTGATATTTCTAATTACAAATATGGATCATTCTCAATTGGGTACCCTCGCCTCCCAAATGAGTCGCTAGACCTCGCGTTTCGTGAGTAAGGTTACAGGCACTTCCAACTACAAGTGGAAGGAGCCTGTAGAGACTTATATATTGGGATATATGGCTGATGTGGCTAAGTCTAGGTCTCCTGGAGACAAGGGGTTAAGCTTCCCTATTACGTCGCTGGTGCTAAGCATTGCAATATTAGACTTGGTACCAAAGAGATCAAGGTTGAGAATGTGTGTAATCACCTGACCTACATGCGTGCTAAGTGTAATGATATTAAAAAGCTCCTTATATTGAGCGGAGTGGGATGGAGAGAGGAGGAGCTGAGGATTACCACACTGGATCCTCTCGTCTCAAACGTACTACTCGAGGTCTGTTTGTATTAAAAAGCTCCTTAATAGCACATTAGATGTAATAAAATTTGTCCTGTACTAAATTTGAATGTTGGTTTTCTGTATAGGCTCATCCCAAATACAGGAAATATGTCAACCGACCCATGCCCCACTTCGAATTGCTGATAGTTTGTTTTGAAGATGAATCGACCAACAACGAATTCACCATTGTTGCCTGTGATGAATTCATACCTGAAGGTGTCGTCAACTTAGCGGATGATGCGATATACCCCCCACAACAGGCCAACGTCACCGACAAGTTGCCGGGGGATATCCATGCTTCACCTAGGACCCCCACAACACCTACGACTCCTACGAGTTAGGTGGGGCGGAGCTCCTCAAGTATGCCTGCCCCGGTTCATTAGCAATAGGTTAAGACATGAGAATCGTGATGAGATCACGGCCGTTGTAAGACACATTGGTGATGCCATCAATAATTACACCGTGGGGTTTTCTGAACAATTGTGGGTTGCGGTGATGGAGATGGGGAATGGTGGTCAATACACCGACCTTCCATTTGCTATGGCATATGGCCATCTCAACTCGAATGCCGCAGCAACTAGAGGGTTCGTGATCAAGAACAATACATTTTGTAAGATATAGATAGATCAGTTTCTTGCCGATGAGTGATCATCTACATAACAATATTGGGTTTTCTTATGCTTTTAAACAATATGGTGATTTGCTGCTTTTTGATCCATTGGATGTGTAATTGGTGATAACACTTGTGGTGGTGTTTTGTTCACCAATGAAACATAATGGAAACTCGTGTCTTTCACTTTGCATACGTAATTATGTATTGAAATATGTGGACCTGTCATAACTGATCTATGATATTCTTGATCTGAATTGAAAGGTAACTTTATCCCCTTATCTGGTGTCTTAGCACTGTCAATTGTTGGTATATTTTTTTTACTGTACATCTTCCTAGGAAATGGCTTAATATGCTTAGTAATATATTTGAGTTATCAAATCTGTGTTAAGTCTTAATTAAGTCTTGTACCTTTTACTTTACATCACGAGGTCATGTAGTGATCTATTTTTACTGACTTAGTACTCTGTAATTCTGGCCAGTGTTAGGTATACAAAGATGAGTGAGTTTCATCCTATTTGTCTAGATTCCTTAACTTGGTCAAATTGTGGTATTTGAATTTAATGTTGATATTCAAGCTAGAAAGTGAGATTGATTAAGAGAACTATTTAAAAGTTGGGCTAAATTGTGGTACTTGAATTTGGGCTACTTTGTGATAACACTTATTAGCTATTAAACGTCTACTTGCTTTATATAGTTTTATGATGACTGATTAAAACAATGGTTTCTGCTGTCTTTTATTATGATACAATGAAGGTTTATGTTGTCTATAAGGGGAGACGACTTGGAGTTTATGAGTCATGGCCGGAATGTCATGCTTAAGTTCATAAATTCAGCAAAGCTTGCTACCGGGGTTTCAATACTCTAAACGCTACTTTGGTGTCATATAATGAGTACGAGAAGGAAATATGTTATGAGAAGGGAACCTATGGGCTTTGGTAATGTGGCTATGTGCATCCTATTGGTTTCAATTGTAACAATTGTGTGTGTGGGTTTATTGTTGCACATTACTTGTGAAGCTAGTGGCAAATTTTGTTAATATTGATATCTTTGTATGGTTAGTGGTTGTGTTGTGGTTCATGTTATCAAATCTGCTACACATGTAATGTTTATGAGGTGATGATAACAAGAGGTTGACTACTTTGACAACTGGATTTGTGTTTTTATTTTACTCTGGTCTTATAAGCTTGTTGGCAGGAACTTGTTGGATTATAGGTTGTTGTAATCTGCTTATACGGTGAGATTGTCATTGCTCAAATAGTGAGATTATATAAGTTATGAATCTTCAAGCTTGTGCCTCGTACTGATATTAAAGTTAGTGTTGCTCAATTCTTTTCCTTTCCTTTTAATTCTATGGATCGGCTTGTAGCAGTGGATTGATAGCTAATCATTAGCTAAATTTAATGATGCTTGTTACTCTACCTTATATTAGTAATAAACTTCATTAGTGAAAGGGTATAAAGAATGATGAAAGACTAGGTAAGAATATAGCTGAGTGAAAAATTACATATGTATATAATGTATTACATATAATTAAAAAATATATTTATGTCAAATTTTATATAACCAACTATTTGTAAATTAGACATCTGCACATTTTATAAAGTTTTAAACCTTTAATATACATAAATGGATTGTATTCTCACTGTAAATCTAGATTACTCTGTATAAATCTAGGAAAGATAACGAAAACTTACTCGTTAGTCAAGGATCTTCTTCTCTCCGATTTGTTTCACGTGATCCAGGTACATCTTGTTACGATAACAAAGATCAATAAGTCACAACCCAAATTCCTTCTTCCTCTGTTCTTCTCTACTGGATTTCTTCAAACACTTTTCTTCATCACTCGACGGGAAGCCCACACTCACTGAAACTGTTTAACCCCTTTACCTAAGTCCCCAAACAATTCTATTAGCAGTTTTAGTAACTGCTAGTAACCGTTTGATTAACTTAATGTGGGTTAGGCTCTTTAATTGGGTCTGACCATCATTGGCGACCATAACACGTTTATAAACCAACATCTCCCACTCGCCGATGATGTGTTGGATTTATCCAGTAGTGTAGACAGAACTTAGATTTTTCTAGAATCCATTCATACAGGAAAAATGGGCTGTGCGACCTGAAAGCACACAAATGATGGGAGCGCCAATATAGAAACCGGTTAAGGTCATAAAGGAGACATCAACCATATTGACGATGTGAGGACCCGTTACTCTACTCCTGTGGCTCGTCGTAGACCGCAAGGGCAATTTGGTAAATTGCGCCTTGTCGGCTTGTTTCACACCCGCGTGTGCACACACTGACCATGTTTGTGGTAATGTTTGGTTAGAACGGTTAGTGGGACCCGGTATCGAAAGATCCGGACTTAGGCTTGAGTTCTTGCCTAAGTTTAGCTTTCAACACAAAAAGGATCGATCTTCTCTGGCTAAGAGATCGATCCTCTAGTGCCAGAAAGTCAAGTGCGATCGTCATGAAGGATCGATCCTTGCTTAGGGAAGGATCGATCATTCATAAGTCGGTTCGTTTGCCTATAAAGCAAACGAGACTTTCTTCCTTGAATCCCTTTTGAAATCCAGAGATTTGAGCTCAGATCTTGCGATTTTTGAAGGCGTTTGAGGACGATCCAAGACCTAGCTACTTGGATCTAAGCTGCTCTTGCTCCGGTAGGAATTCCTACCTACATTTATTCCGGATTTTTGGAGTTTCCGGTTTGATTGTGTTCTTTTACTTAAATCTCTCTACATACATGTTTGTTTCTTGTGTTTTCACCGGTTTTGGACTCGTGGGATCTTGATCTATCAGATCCCAGGGTTTCGTTAAGTTTGGATGTCTCCTCCAGCGGTATTTCTCGTCGAAAGTACGCCGGAGAACCCATTAGGATCGATCCCCCTTGAAGGAAGGATCGATCCCTTTGGGTTGATCATGCTATGCCTGATGAAGGATGATCTCCTGCTTGGAGAAGATCCATCCCGGTTCTTGGGTAGCATGGTTACCCTTCGTCGCGAAGAAGATCGATCTTCCTGGAAGGAAGGATCGATCTTTCTTTGTGCAAAGCGAAGGGTGCCCTCTGTTTCGAGAAAGATCGATCTTCCTGGGAGGAAGGATCGATCTTCCTTGTCTCGACAGTGAGGGAAGCTCACTGTTACTTAAAAGATCGATCCTTCAGTAGCAGAGAGGGTCTTTCATGGTTTTTGCCCGCGGGGCTTGGTATGTCGGTTTTCCTTATCGCTTTATATCTTGTATATACGATTAAGCATGCTAGCCCTATAATAGGGGCAGTGGTGAACCGGGGGAGTGATGACTCCCAGGATGTTTAGAATAAACGGGCGGGTGGCCCTACAGCTTTCCCTAGCCTTGCATGCCGGCGTGCGCCGAGGGCTTTATCTGTGTTATCTATGTGAGCTGTTGTTTGCGGAGCTGCTTTCCGGTGCAGGTATTGTGGTGGACTGCTGACAGTCGGTGGGGTACCGCTGTAGCAGTCCCTAGACCTTATTACATGTTCACCACCCCGGGCCAGCAGGATGCCGTGCCCAGACCGTGTTTGATATATCATCTCATACTGTTGCATGTTTACCTGTATTATGCTGCGCATGTCCAAAACATGCATTGTGTTGCGCATTAGTTGCATCTGTGTAGGGCGTTGCCGATCCGGGGCTTTCAGGTAGCCCGGATCTAGCTCTAGGACCGTTGTAAGTAGCTTGGCCCAGGTCCCGATTTGTAGTATTCAGTCATTTCGATGATAGGGTTAGTTGACTTGAATACATGATTGTTCGATGTTTAGAGGTCGTGTCGACTTCAAGTTGTATCCGAAGTGTAGCCGAAGTCCGGTGTTCCTAAACTCTTGGGAGGAAGAGTGCCTGTCCAGCGGTGTCCTGGCCCGCCAAACAGTGTTCTGTGTCCTGTTGAGAGTTGCAGTGTTTTGGGCCTGCGTTCACGGATTCTCGGTAGGGTTATGAGACCCTTATATACACCTAGGATAGACTTGGGGGCGACACAGTTGTGTTCCCTCCCTTGTGAGTGTTGTAGTGTAGTGTCCCTGCTGAGCTTAGTGCTCACTCCTGCCTGGGCTGCGTTTTGCAAGTGCTGGCGCTAGCTCTTCTTCGGTCGCCCCTACCGGGCCGGTGTTTGGTGACGTGGCGGCGTCTGGCGGTACTTGAGAGGTGGCGATCTTCCAGTCTTTACCTTTTGTTATAGATAGTCTCCTACGGGAGTGATAAATGTATAATTTCCCTGTTTGAGGATTGTATATAAATATCCAGTTTCAGTCTTTGAAGTTTGTAATTTTTGTATAATACAGGATGGTTGTGATTGTTAGGGTAACCACTACGAATAGAGGGAAACCTTGCCAAAATTTCCGCAGTAGGTTAGGTTCCGCTTCGCGTCGCCCGGCCTGGCTGAGCCTACGCGGGTCGGGGCGCGACAGACGAAGTAAAAAATAATTGAAACATGTACTTTAGTACCCCAAACATTTTTAGCTACACATAACCGAGTATGACTAGATCCCTCAGAAGTCCAATACTCGTTACTCTCTTATTACAAATATTCACAATCATGTCCTACTTTTTCAAGTGACATTATTATCCGGCCGGAGAATATAAGTAACAGGTGTAAAACTAAATATGTTCTTTCTTTTGCACTTATATCATTAGGATCAGAATTAATTCGCTTTCCCAGTAGTGCTCCTTTAGATCGAATCGACTCATAATCATAGGTAACACTCTAAAGTAGCAAACATTAATCCTTTCACTTTGTGATATAGTCAAAAGTTACAAAGGGTGACATTTGAGATCTACATTAAGATCTCTAGGACTCACACAGTATAGAAGCAGGGAACCATTCCATACTTCCTCATAGGTCGACAAGCACATGCAGTATGAAATGCATGTTATGGTGGAGCTACACTTTTCTTTACTAAGATAAAGAGTGTATGTCATTGCTCTTCTTAAGTAAACACACCATACAAGTCTTAGTCTTGTCGCCAAACCAACTCAGGCGTCAAACTTGAAATTTCTATTTGCTCACTATCTACAGCGCCAGATAAAAATTTCACACTTGGCTTCAATTGATAAATTCATGGATAGTGGGATATTATCCATGTCGATTCTTTTAGAATCTCATCTTAGTTTTAACCAAGGCGACTTAAATTTAAACTAAATTTGCTCCCACTGCGCCTAAAGTGCCTTTCAAAGCAATTAGTTCAAATCGTCTCATCTCTGCTCACTCTCTAAGCGCCAGAGGTGATTGTTCGTGTGAGTGAACCAATCATTGTCTATTGACATACAACATTAAACTGTACTAGCTATCGCTTACAGTAAAACATCAAAATAATTTGAATGAATTTTACCAACATAAGGCAAAAACAAATTTCATTCAAATCAACTGTAAGGTAATACAAGTGAACCATTGGACCAGATCAGATAACATTCACATTCTCCACAAGCCTAGAGATTTTACATGTCCAACAAATGAATCTCTAGCTATTGGCTTGGTGAAAGGATCAGCAACCATATCTTTTGTAGAAATGTGTTTTAGGATCACCTCCTTTTGTGTAATCATGTATCTAACATAATGATATCTAATTTGAATATCTTTGGTTTTTCCATGATACTTAGGATCCTTAGCATAGGCCAACGCAGCCATGCTGTCAGAGAAAATTGTCACCGGTTCTGATGCTGATTTGACAATTTCCAAATGTTGTAGGAACCTTCTTAACCAAACCGCTTCTTGTATAGAAGGGAACATGCTACATATTCTGCCTCCATGGTAGACAAGGAAATACAGGATTGTTTCTTGCTACTCCATGATATTGCACAACCATTCAACAAAAATGCATATCCTGAAGTTGATTTGCGCTCATCTATATCACCACCCCAATCGGCATCAGTATAACCAACTAAGCGCAAATCATTTCCTTGATAGCACAACACAAAATCTGATGTTCCTTTTAGATACCGCAAAATTCTCTTTACTGCCTTCCAATGCTTTATTCCTGGATTTGACTGATATCTGCTTACCAATCCAACAGCATAGCATATGTCGGGATGTGTGCACATCATTGCATACATCAAACTACCAATAGCACTGGAATAAGGTACATTAGACATTCTCTATTTTTCTTCTGGAGTCTTAGGACACATGTCTATACTTAAGCTCGAGTTTCTTTCAACTTGTGTGTCCATCGGCTTGCAATTGTGCATGTGAAAACGCTCTAACATCTTTTTGATGTAAGTCTCTTGAGATAAACCCAAGAGTCTTCTAGCGCGATCCCTTAGAATTTTCACACCCAGCACAAAGCTAGCTTCACCCATGTCTTTCATCTCGAAATTTGATGATAACCACTTCTTAGTGTTTTCAATCAATTCCTTATCATTTCCAGCCAATAAAATATCATCAACATATAAGGACAAAATGACGAAACCATGCTTTGAACGTTTCACATATACACAATGGTCCTCTTCCATCATTGCAAACTTATCCATTAGAATAACTTGATAAAATTTGTGGTTTCATTGTCTAGATGCTTGTTTGAGACCATATATGGATCTTTTAAGCTTGCAAACTTTGCGCTCATTACCTTTAGATTCAAAACCTACAAGTTGATTCATATATATCTCTTCATCTAGTTCTCCATTGAGAAATGCAGTTTTAACGTCCATTTGGTAAAAGTCTAAGTCCATTTGAGCGACAATAGCTAAGATGAGGCGAATTGAAGCAATCCTTACTACTGGTGAGAAGGTTTCTTCATAATCAATTCCCTCCTTTTGGGTATAGCCTTTGGCCACTAGTCGAGCCTTGTATTTATCAATAGTCCCATCCGCCTTGCGTTTAATCTTAAGAACCCATTTGTTCCCAATTGATTTACGTCCTGGCGGTAAGTCTACTAAGTCCCAAACTTGATTGGTTTTCATAGACTCCATTTCCTCCTCCATAGCTTTAATCCATTCCCCAGCTTTAGGACTCGAAAGAGCTGCTTGAACAGTCTTAGGTTCCTCTTCATCCTGTGGAGCAACCATAAAAGCTTCCCCCTCAATCTCAAATCGACGACGAGGAATCTTTTCACGAATACTCCTACGAGGTTGAGATTGATCATGATCATGCTCCCTAGGAGTGATATCATTGCTCCCACTAACCGCTACTTGTTCAGGAATTTCTTCCTCAACTATTCGGTTGGGTGCTTTATCAGTTAGATCATCTACCTCATAAAGATGAAAATCCTCAATAACCTCTCCTCGCTTAGGGAATTCCTTTTCTAAGAAAATGACATCTCGTGACTCAATTATTGTAACTCTTTCATCATTTTCTTCACCCAGAAACACAAATCCTTTGGAATTATTCGAGTATCTTATAAAGATACATTTCTTCCCCCTAGGACCAAGTTTTCCATATTGGTGAGAAATTATATGTACATAAGCTGCACAACCCCAAGGATGCAAATTACCTAAATTAGGCTTTTCGCCATTCCATAATTCATATGGGGTGGAGGATACAGTTTTAGATGGCACACGATTAAGTATATAGGCAGCAGTTAATAATGCATCTCCCCAAAAGGAAATAGGCAAATTAGCTTGTGCCATCATTGACCTAACCATGTCTAATAGGGTTCTATTCCTTCTTTCTGCTACTCCATTTTTTTGTGTAGTATAAGGAATAGTTAGCTGTCTAGCTATGCCCTTTTCATCACAAAAACATTTAAATTGCTCAGATAGATATTCACGACCTCGATCAGTCTTAAGAGATTTGATATTTGTGTTTAACTGATTCTCAACCAACCTAGTATAACGTATGAAGCAATCTAATGCTTCAGACTTCTGAGAGATCAAATAAACATGTCCAAATCTTGTGAAATCATCTATACATGTGATGAAATAGAAAGCTCCATGCCTAGCCCTCACATTCATTGGGCCACAGATGTCAAAATGGATTAATTGCAATGGTGTTGTGGCTCTTTTGGCTTTGCCAGATGGTAATCTTGTTGATTTTCCAACAAGACAATGCTCACAAGTTGGTAAATCGACTTTAGCTAGTGAGCCTAATAGGCCTTCTCTAGCCAACCTATTAAGTCGATCCTGCCCAATATGTCCTAATCTAGCATGCCATAGAAGATCATCTACAACAATACTAGAATTACCAACAACATAAACGGTAGCATTGTCTATTACATCAACAGGTACGGTGTCCATCACCATAAAACCATCTAATACAAAACCACAACCATAGTAAACATTGTCTAGAAACAGCTTAACAAAGTTGTCCATAAACACAACACGAAATCCTAATTTCAAAAGAACAAGCACAAAAACTAAATTTCGTCGAACTTTCGGAGTGTAAAGCACATCATGAAGATATAGAGTACGACCACCCCGCAACACTAGCTTGCAGGTACCGATCCCAAGCACTTCAGCGAAAGCATTATTCCCCATGTATATGCGTCTACTTCCCTTCGGTAATCAACGAAATTCTACGAAGGTGGTTCTATCCCTTGTTATATGGTCTGTTGCTGCTGAGTCTACAATCCAGAAAGGAACAGTTTCAGCCAACATCAAACAACTACTAACAAATAAGTTAGAGGGAGTAGGCATAGCATATAGTACCTTCGGCTCAGTGCATTCACGAGCGAAGTGTCCCAGCTTGCCACAGTTTAAGCAATTCTTGCCCTTCTTGTCTTTCTGACCACCACGTTTGCCTCTCTTGCGCTTGTCATTCTTTGGACCTAGTCCATCCACTTTGCCTTTACCTTCAAAGTTTTTACCTTTACCTCGTTTGCGCTTAAAGCCCGAAGCCTTTCGCGATGAGGATTCAGTCATAAAAGCTTCATCAATAGGTTTCTCAGCATGAAGACGATCTTCTTCTAACTCGACATGACGTGCAACATCATCAAAAGTCTTGATGTTGTCATTATGAGTAAGATTAGTCTTCATATGCTCCCAAGAACCAGGCAAAGTACGGATTACTGCTTGGACTTGTTGTTCGTCAGTCATTTCATGTCCAGCAATCCTCAATTCACTGATCATATTCGACATGATTGTCAGATGCTGCCTCATCGAATGATGCTGGCGCTTCTTGTACCTGTCGAAATTGAGGGTTAACTGACGAAGTCGAGTAGTAGAGGTTCCTCCATACTGGACTTTAACAGCATCCCAAACAGCCATGGCTGAACGATGCTTTTCAAAACGAAGCATCAAGTCATTTCTCATGCTGCTCAGCATCAATATGCGAGAAACTCTATCCTTGCGCCTATAAGCTTGATAAAGTTCTAGATTACTCCGATGCTGAGCAGTTGTGCCTTGCTCAGGTTCAACCATAGGTTGTGTTATAGTTTCTAGCATGTCCTGTTCTTCCAGGAGATACTGAATTTTCCTATGCCATATGTCATAGTTTTTCTCATTCAGTTTGTCCCCCTGATTCAAATCAGCGATAATGCTCTTTGTCGCAGCCATTCTAATTTAGAGATAACAAACTAACATAAGGAACTAGCACAATAATATCTTATAGAATCTTGCTGCAATATCTTGAATTAAGTTAAAATAATCTAACATATGTAAAAATAACGAAAATGAATATTTATAACATTCTATCAATTCCTAAATACATAGCCAAACTATTAATACTTAATCTATAATTGCGCAAGAGTTCAACTATTAGGCAAAAAAGAAATTTCAAACCTAATATTCCCACTTAATAATGATATCATACTCACATACAACACAACTAAAGAAAACTTCATTAATTAACATGATATTTACATATACAAAGAGCATAAAGATAGTATATACAACAAGTGACTTAGATCAATCTATGCCCTAGTGCAGCTTGGATTTCTTAGGAGGAGGGGTGCCATCAGACTCAATCTCAGAAACCTGTCTAAGATCCTCTTCAGGCTGATATGATTCAGCCACAGAATCCTCACTAGAAGACTTAGTGAGATCAGATTCATTATCAGAAAACTCGCTAGAAATATCCTCTCCTTGCTCAGCTAAAAATGCATTAGAAGAACCATAGAGATCTGCAAAAAACATGTCACTAAAACAACTTTTCCATATCACATCATCCATCTTCCTTATCCAAGGAAAATTGCCTGCAGTGTGATTTATTCTTCTTGCACTTTGATAACTATGAGCATATGAAAGAGATGTTGAGCGATATATGTTCCTTTGAACATTTCGCTTTATCTCTTCTTCTATCTTCCGAGTTATATTGTTGAAATTTAAGCCACCAAGTTGCTTCTTTAGCTCCTTAGCAACTGCTTCCAACCTATTAGGAAGAGAATCAAGCAGGATTTCCATTTTCCGATCTATGTGTAGTTGAATCCCATATTCCTTAGAAAGATAGTAGAGCTTTCTCCACATATTGTAAGTATGTAAGGTCAATGTGTCCCCATCTTCCATTTTATAGGCCAACACACTTTCTAATGAATTGTCCTCCACTGCATTGAATTGGGCATAACTAATCAAGAGACTTGTTCTATACCATGAATGCACATAAACTAAAACATAATGCAGTCATATAAAATACTCGAAATACATAGTATCTAATCTGCTCATCTGCTAAACTAAGATACTCGATAATGTATTAAGTCAATGCTCACAAGTTATATCATGCTAAACTAAGATACTCGATAACATCAAGACTTGTTAAATCATGCAAATGAGAAATACGAGACTAGAATGACAAGAAACTATTCAACAAATAAGAATAATTAATATATATATATATATATATATATATATATATATATATATATATATATATGAGATCAGGACAGTCTCCTGACTCAAAAATTCTGACAAAGCTTTAGATGTAGTGGATTTCCTATTGAGTTATAGAGTCAAAATGGTCAACTTCAATAGACTGTCAAGTCACATGCTACTCTATAGCACCAACCCCCAAAAAAAACAAAACCCATTTCACCAGAGATCTAGCTCAGAGATCCCGATCTAGGAGCGATGCTTTAGGGGAAAGAAAACCGGCGGCCGGGGTGAGAAGAAAACTGGTGGTGGCACGGTGAGCGATGGCAGTCAGGGTAGAGCGCTCCTAGGCTGTGGCGGCGGCGACGCAGCGCTCCAGGCCCGTCTCGAAGAGATTCGGCCTCCATCACTGGCCACATCGATCGCGCCCCGTCTCCGGAGCCCATCTCGACAAGATCGGGCAACGGCACCTGTGCGCTCCTGGACTGTGGCGATCTTGCGTCCCCTCCACTCCAACCGTGACGCCCTCAACTACGTTGCCGTCGGATCTAACGCTCTGGCCGGGCTGAAGGTCTTCAACGCCCTTCATTGGCTCGAGCGACCCATGCTCGGCGACGTTGGTCATGCCCAACCTCTCTCCGTCGCCTCCTCACTCACCTTCAAAAGGGACAGAGATCCACAGAAGGGAGTCGATTCGACGAAGAAAAAAAACTCCGGGTTGACCGCAGTCAAGCACCGGGAAGGAAAAAAAAATGTGCGTCGCTGGATCAGAGGATGAAGGCGGTGAAGAAAAAAAAACCTTCTTCAACAGAGCCATGCCAGGTATATAACCCATACCAATTCCCATTCTCCTTTCGGGCCACCGATCGAATTTGACATTACCAACTCACGAAAACAAATCTCATGGCTCTGATACCAATGTAAATCTAGATTACTCTGTATAAATCTAGGAAAGATAACGAAAACTTACTCGTTAGCCAACGATCTTCTTCTCTCCGATTTGTTTCACGTGATCCAGGTATATCTTGTTACGAGAACAAATATCAATAAGTCACAGCCCAAATTCCTTCTTCCTCTGTTCTTCTCTACTAGATTTCTTCAAACACTTCTCTTCATCACTCGACGGAAAGCCCACACTCACTGAAACTGTTTAACCCCTTTACCTAAGTCCCCAAACGATTCTATTAGCAGTTTTAGTAACTGCTAGTAACTGTTTGATTAACTTAATGTGGGTTAGGCTCTTTAATTGGGTCTGACCATCATTGGCGACCATAACACGTTTATAAACCAACACTCACTACAAGCAGTTTGGGGTTACTATATCCATCATTCCATCACAAAGTAAATACAAAAATAGAAATAGTCATAGGATTCTTCTTTCATTCAAGCACAAGTAGACAGGAGAAAATACCAAATTTCATGAGATTTAGTTTTCATTTCAGCATCAAATAAACAACAAAAATGACATATCATTTTATTTCATTTCATTCCTTAGAATCACGTCTCATTTCGGCTCACCATTTCACAACATTCGAAACCAATGTGCCCTTGTCATGAGATATATTTTAGAGAATTGGCCACTTTTCATGCGTGGTGCTAAGGTCAAAGGTAAGCAGTGCTCCCTGCAGTGAAAGGAGATGATAAATACAGGGAATTGGAAGTTGTTACTAAAAAGAGCTATTGATATTTGCTTTTTGCAAATCAAGGGTCCCACCAATGTTCTTTTGTAAAACAGAGCCCTAAAAAAATTATGTGTGAAAAACACACATAAATTTTGTTCATAGATTTTACCCGTCCATTTACACACATATAATTATTTATATGCATATTTTTCACGTATATTTTATACGGATTCTGTTTAAAAAAAAAACAAGAATAGATCTTAATTTGCAAGAACCAAACATGGAGGGCTTTTTAGGAACAAGCTCGAGTTGTCGGAACCAACTTTGAAGTAGCCTCGTGTTGGAAAGTCTGAGGTAAAATTTAATTTAATTTAATTTGATTTAATTTAAAGGGGTATATCCGATTTCGGCGGCATCGAGGATTTTATTAGGTATTGTTCTGGATAAAGAAATGGGCTTATTTATTGCACTAGTTCTTTTTCTAGAAAAAAAGGTATGATTGGGTTGGGTCCGTACAAGGATCAGAGGTGCCGCAGCTGGCTCGAAAGCGACCGGGATTGGGGGATTCTGGATCCTTCGTGGGATCAGCTCTGCGCGGCGAAACAGGAATGGCACCGTCGAGTTGTTGGAAAGGTACAGCTGGTGGTCTCTGATTGGTTGTTTTGTGTTTACCGTGTTGACGTGTCTTGTAGCGGATCATGATTGGTGGGGTCCCGCTGTGGAAGCCCCTCTTCCCTTGGACACGGCTTTGGCTTTTATCCGATGACATCAGCAACAGGACGCCGGCCGCGTGAATCCCGAGCGGGTCGGCGATTTTTTTTTAATATTAAAATTTGGTCACATTTAAAACTTAAAAGCCGTTTTGGTTCTCATGTTGCTCACGCGGGTTTGCCGTCCCGGTGGCCGGTGGCGGTGGGACCCACCGCACCAAGAGTCCGCGGATCGCCACCGTCGGATGATGAACGGAGCGGAGAGCCCTTTGGGAAACCTATTCCCCTCCGTCAATCGTTTCCCGGGGTCGGGTCCTCGAGCCTAGTGGATCCAATAACGGATTCGGGTTGATTTAGGATCCGACCCGTAAAGTTTTACATAAGTTGACATCTTCGTAATCATGATTATGGTCTTATGGGCATATAATTAAGGTCAACGTCAACCCTCGAGAGTCGAGACATGCATGCAAGAATCCAGGATGCTGCCAACTTAAAATCCGGAATGGGTACTAGCTCTATGAACGACACTTGGCTTCAACAGGATGAGGATGCATTTTTCAAGGACTATGCTGAATCACACAAGAAACTCTCAGAACTTGGTTGTACTCCTCCAAATATCAGGTCAGTTGCCAAATCAGATGTTAAGAAACCTACAGTGCTAAACCAAAGAATTGTAGGAGTTGGGATTGTTGCTGCAGTGGTCATGCTGAGTTATATCTACGAAATAAGCAGGAAGGATGATTGAAAAGTTTTTTTTTTTGTTTTTTTTTTATGAGTTGTGGATGATTGAAAAGTTGTGTTTGTTTTATTATGGCATTCTGGTTCATCGGAACAACTATGGCTCGATCTTACACTGAATACAAGAGAACACTGTTACTCTGTTTATTGATAAGAAATCACAATGTATAACTCTTTCATGTGGATGGTTGAGTATGGACAACTGTGTAAAAAAACATTCATGTATAGCTCAAATAAAAAAAACTTGTATGGTACTAAATCATGTTACTGTCAAGTTCTAATCAGCGATTTCAGGGATGAGCATCATAAAGCATTAAACTCGTCAAAGGTTCCAGAACAAAGCCTTGCCCTTCCATCGGTGTGCTTCGGGGTGGGAACTTTAGACTAATGGTAGAGTTGCGCTTAATGATTGCTGTGCTTGTTATGCCACGAGTTCGTGTGTGTATATTATATAGACCCCGTGCATTTAATGTATATATATATATATATAGTGCATGACCACATACATTAGAAAACCACATGACTTGAAGCAATAAATAATCTGTGCTACTTCTACGATTGCAATTATACTATGCCACGCCAAGAGTACAGATAATTCTAGCTATTCCTAAAAAGCAATAAGTATAATTTAATAGATAGAAATACTTATTTCAATTAGAGCTGTACGAAAGGTGCAAGCTCTATTGAAGGCTTGATAAAAATACTGAGCTACAACCAGAACCTAATTAAAGCTAAGACTAGAACGAAAGCAGGTTGATAGTTGATCGTTTGATTCCTGCTTTGACTTCTCCGGCATCTTTGATACCTTATTGTCCACATAACGCTTGTAGCTTCGCTCTTTCTTCTTCGGGACATTCACTGTAAAGGTCCCTTAACTAACATCAACCTACGAGGACCAAGAACCAAGGTCGTGGTGAGGTGTTGGATTCAAGGTCTTTTTAAGGCCCAAAACTCATAAGGTGAAGGAGTGGGCTCAGCCTTAAATATAGATGTTGAATTAAATAGGTCTACTAAAGTCTAGTTTAGAACAGAGTCATATGAAGGTCATGTGAGTGTGTGTAAATGTTTAGTCCCACATTGCTTAGGATAAGAACATTTCTCTAGTTTATATAGAGTCTTGGGTATCTATAGTTTTGAATGTGTGTAAAAACTAAAGAGAGACACACACATGTGCATGCATGTGTGCCATCGGCTAGCCGGCCGTCGGACCAGCGCCGGCGATGGTGATGTATGCGACCATGTGTACGCCACACATGCATTTTTGTCTACGTGACAGGTGACTGTTCATCTTCCTGAGCAATTACAAGTGGGCTGAGCCACATTGAGTGAGTCATTAATTCACAAGAAGTGAGCTGAGCCAAATTGAGTAAGCCATTAAATCACCAGAAGTGGGCTGAGTCAGTTATGACTCTTGGTCTCCCAATGACTGGCCAGTTATGGATGATGTGGCGGCCCATGTTCTCCTATTAGCTGATCAACTAGCATAGCTAGCCTATAAATATGACCCCACACCAGCCATTCTTGTAGCTTGCTCGTGCATTCACCTTTCACCACATCACTTGCACAATAGAGGGTCCTAATTGAGAGTACCGTATCATCTTGGAGCTCGAAGGGCGATCGGACGACCGGCTTCTCTCCAATCGCGATGAATCGTTATATCATAGGAGCTTTTTGCCTGAAGAACCAGAAGCAAGGGGTGGTGGGCAAATAAAGCTTAAGGGCACAGTGTGGCACACTGGCCTCGATCAAGAGGCGTTTCTTCGTCGGATTCGTCTTCCTTCTCTTTCATTCCTTTTCCGAATTAACGGTATGTGAAGTTTATTTGTTTTGTTAAAACTAATTGGAAAGGATTACCTGGTAGCCTAGTAAAAGCAATAATCTTCTGGTTTTACCGTATTTCGGATCCACTTCTCCTACGGATCCTCTTCTGGTTTTCTTTTTCCTTTTGAGAGAAAGTTTTACTTCCTATAAGAACTTCTAAAACCAAGAACTGAACCACTTTGTGGTTGATATGCTTGTGTAGATGGCTTCAGGATCATGTGATGAGTTTGTGATCCCTCCTCGTTCAGAGGAAGTGCCTGTAGGCACTCCACCTGTAGTGGAAATGCCTAACATGTCGATCGGTCAGCTAGAGAGGCCTGAAAAGTTTAAGTGGCTAAATTTCAAGCAGTGACAGTAGAAAATGCTATTCTACTTGACCACCCTTAAACTATTCAGGTATCTCAATGAGGATGAGCATGTTCTAACTGAAGAACAGAAGAATGCTCACACACGTAGCTGCAGTTCAGGCTTAGGGTCATTCTGACTTCCTATGCAGGAACTATATCCTGAATGGCTTGGACGACAAGCTCTACAACGTGTATTATCCCAAAAGAACTGCAAAGGAACTTTGGGAGGCCTTGGACAATAAGTAAAATGTGGATGACGTTGGCATAAAGAAATTTATTGTCGATCGATTCCTAGATTACTAATGAGTCACAAAATATGCATAATTCACCCATTTAACTTGGCTTTGTTAGTTCTCAAGCAATGCATTTCTAATAACTTTTCATGTTATTTCAGGTACAAGAGTTTCCAAAGAGAGTTGCATGGATTCCGGGCTTGAAAGACATAAATTACACAAAATTTGTCATATTTGGATTGATGCAAACCCAGTTTGGATTGATCCAGACCCAATTCGGATCGATAAAGAAAAGTTCTGGATCGATCCAAACCTATTCCGGATCGATCTTGACTCAGTTCGGATCGATCCAGACTCTGGATAGATCCACAACGCCTTTCCAGAGTCTCTTTTGCAGTTTTGGACATTGGATCGATCCAAACTCACAGTGGATCGATCCAAGCCGTTAGAAACTCAAATATTTACATCGTGGATCGATCCAAACCTATTTTGGATCGTAAGAGGTAGAAATGAACGGTTCAGATCTAATCTGATGGTCCACGACCTAAGGCCTATAAATATGGGTTTTGGCTCTTATTTTTGTAGGTTTTTTTCCCTCCTTTCTCCAGCTCTTCTTCAGCCTTCTCCCCTCCTTTAGCTCTTCCTAATTCTTAGTGATTTAGGGCTCTAAAGGTGGATTTTGATGGAGAAGATGGGTCAAGACTCTTCTTCCATGAATCTCGTACCTAAGATGAGTACCTAAACTCTTTCTCCTTGGGATTCCTTGATGTCTTAGGGTTTGTTTCTTAATTTTCTCTTTTGTTTCTTGATGTAATGACTCTTTGAGATGATTTTTATATGAATTCACATGTAATCCTTTATTTCTTTAATGAAACCCATTGTTGAATATTTGGAATGCTTTCTCTTGCAAGTGATTGTATGAAAATTAGATACTTGCTAGATGTTTGATTAAATTCCTCAAAGAAGAGGTTATGCTAGAACCATGGCCGACTTTATGGGATGAATCCTTGATATTAGGATAGGATCTTGAGGTGCTAGAACCACCACAAGCCATGACTATCCTATTTACCATTCATGTCTTCGATGGTGGGTTGGAGTGAGATATTAAACCCATCTCAACCCAATACATTATTCATACACAGCCTTGATCAATTGCCAACAATATGACCTTAACCCGACAATTGTTGAGCTATGATCGAATTAAAGCCTCGATCACGGATCTTAACCTTGTAATTCACCGATGAGATGATCCTAACCCAACATCTCATTAGCGGCGAGCGATACTAATCCTATGCTTGTTGATCCCCAATTTAGACCATCTCCTTGAGTTTCATTCATCTTGATTCATAGAGAAAATATTTAAACCCTAATTCGGATTGGAATTCCCTAGGATTTCCTTCTCGATAAATCTTAGCCTTAATTGTTATTTAGAGTACTTTAGTTAGAATAACTAAAGAATCAATCCAATTGTTTTCAACTATTGTAGAGATTATATCGCATTTGTTAATTCGACCATCCAATTCCTTGAGGACTCGACCCGTACTTGCACTAGCTACGTTGTAGTTAATTAGTAGTCCGGTAAATTATTTTGATCGCCTTTGATATACTTAACGATATATTTTAAGGCGCGTCAATTACACGATGGTAGACGGTAGTCGGTAAGAGCGTTGTCGAACAAGTTGAGGAGCTTCAGCTCATCTACCATGACATGAATGCTGAAGGTATGATTTTGAATGAACCTTTCCAAGTGGCGGCAATGATAGAGAAGCTGCCACCTTCTTAGAAGGACTTCAAGAACTACCTAAAGCACAAACGTAAGGAGATGAGTCTGTAAGATCTCGTTCAGAGGCTGAGGATCAAGCAGGATAATAACAAAACCAATAAGAACAGTGGTCTAGGAATTTATTCTAAGTTCAACTTAGTTGAGAATGCCAGCGGTTTGAAGGATAAGAAGCGCAAGCACTTCGATGAAGGCACTAAGAGAGGCAATCAGAAATTCTAGAGCGAATGCTATGTGAGTGGGAAGACAGGACATCGGGCTAAGGATTGCCGTCACTGGCCAAGTGCTCAAGCGAAGAAGAAGCCAGCTCCCAAGAGGAAGGGGACAGAAGCCAACTTAGCTGAAGGTCTCTCAGTGTAGAGATGGATGACATGCACCTGGTTGTAGTTATTTCAGAGGTTAACCTAATTGGGAGCAACCCAAAGGAATAGTGGGTCGACATAGGCGCTACCCGCCACATCTGCTCTAACAGATGGATGTTCGACACCTACCAGACAGTGGAAGGAGAGCGCTGGTACATGGGAAACTCTGCAACCTCCAAGGTAAAAGGTGAAGGGACTCTGAAGCTGAAGATGACGTCCGGAAATGTGTTGACCTTGACAGAAGTCCTTTATGTGCCAAAAATACGTAAGAATATGATCTCAGGTTCGGTGGCTTCAGACTGGTCTTCGAATTAGACAAAGTCATATTGTCTAAGAATGGCTTGTACTTAGGCAGAGGCTACATGACTGAGGGGTTATTCAAAATGAATGTAATGACTGTAATCCCCAAGGTCAAGACTAGTGAAGCCTTAAAGACTAGTGCATCTAATGTACTGAATGTTGTCTAAGAGGCTAATAAAGCTGAGAAACTTGCCTGTGTGACTGAGTCATTTAAATTATGGCATGGGAGATTAGGACACGTGAATAAAAATTCAATGCACAGATTAATATCCTTAAATCTTCTTCCAAAATTCACAATTGACATGAAGCACAAATGCGAGATTTGTGTTGAAGCCAAATTGGCTAAGAGTTCGTTTCAATCAGTTGAATGAAGTACTAAACCTTTAGGTTTGGTACATACATATATTTGTGATCTGAAAATAGTACAGTCTAGAGGTGGAAAAAGGTATTTTACTACCTTCATTGATGATTGTACAAGGTACTGCTATGTTTACTTAATGAGAAGTAAAGATAAATCAATAGAGATGTTCACTCATTACAAAAATGAAGTGGAAAACCAACTTAGTAGAAAGATCAAAATGTTGAGGACTGACAGGGGAGGTGAGTATGAATCACCTTTTGCCCAAATATGTGCTGAAAATGGCATCATTCATCAGACCACAACGCCCTATTTTTCAGAACAAAATGGAATAACAGAATGAAAAGAATAGGACGCTAAAGGAAATGGTGAATGCAATGCTAATAAGTTCTGGCTTACCTCACAACATATGGGGGGAAGCAATACTTACGGCAAATCATGTGTTAAACAGACTACCGCATAAAAGGCTAAATAAAACACCTTATAAACTATGGAAAGGTCGTGTGCCTAGTTACAAGTTCTTAAGAGTTTGGGGATGTCTAGCTAAGGTTCCAATTCCAGTTCCTTAACAGACGAGGATAGGACCAAAAACAGTAGATTGTGTGTTCATTGGATATGCATATGATAGTAATGCTTACTGATTTTTGGTTAATAAATCAGATAATCCTGAAGTGCATGTGAACACTATCTTAGAGGCTAGGGATGCCTTATTCTTCAAAAACGTGTTTCTTTATAAACCTTCTCCTACAACAGAGGCTAGTGAGAGAGCTTATAAGAACACTAAAGAACAAGGATTCCAAGAGTCCTCAGTTCATGAAGAGGATGAGAAACTAAGACGGGGTAAGAGGGTTAGAAAAGAAACTTCTTTCGGCCTAGAGTTTCTGACATATTTGTTAGAAAATGACCCTCAACCATTCAAGGAAGCAATGTCAACTCCAGACGCTCCTTTATGGAAGGAAGCTGTGAAGAGTGAAATTGATTCTATCATGCAGAACCACACATGGGAACTGGCGGATTTACCGCCATGTTGTAAACCTTTGGGTTACAAGTGGATTTTCAGAAAGAAAATGAAAGCGGATGGAACGGTTGACAAATACAAGGCAAGGCTTGTTGTCAAGGGTTTCAAACAAACTGAAGGGGTGAACTATTTTGACACATATTCTCCAGTCATTAGGAAAACGTCGATCAGATTAGTTATCGCCCTTACGGCTATAAACAATATGGATATACATCAAATGAATGTAAAGACAACATTCCTAAATGGTGATCTAGAAGTGGAAATCTACATAGAACAGCCAGAGGGGTTTTTGGTTCCTGAGAAAGAAAAGAAAGTCTTCCGACTTGTTAAGTCCTCGTACAGACTTAAACAAGCACCTAAACAGTGGCATGAAAAGTTTGATCAAATGATGTTGACAAGCGACTTTCGTTTAAATGAGTGTGACAAATGCATCTAGATAAAAAACAATGAAAAGGAATATATAATACTATGCCTTTATGTAGATGACATGATCATCATTGGTAGTAATGATAATATCATAAAAGCTATTAAGAGCATATTGTTACGAAATTTTGACATGAAGGATATGGGTGTCGCTGATGTGATACTTGGTATGAAAATTACCAAAACTCCGAATGGTTACACATTATCCCAGAGTCATTATATTAAGAAAGTTTTTGATAAATTTGACAAAGGGAATGATGTTGTAGTCATGACACCGCTAGATGTCAACTTACATCTAAAGAACACCACGGTGAATGTGTACAACAATTAGAATATTCCAGGATCATAGGCAGCCTAATGTATATCGTGAACTTCACTCGACCGGATATTGCTAACTCAGTAAACATGCTGAGTAGATACACAAGCAATCCGAGTACAGATCACTGGAAGGCAATAATCAGAATCCTTAGATATCTAAGGTACATAGTAAATTATGGATTACATTACACAAGATATCCAGCTGTGCTTGAAGGGTATTCAGATGCAAACTGGAGGTGCAGCTGTGTCTTGAAAATCATCCAAGCAGACTTGCATAGCAAGGTCTACTATGGAAGCTGAGTTCATAGCATTAGACCTAGCTGAGGAAGAAGTAGAATGACTGTGTAACTTCCTAAAATATATTCCTATGTGGCCTAAACCAGTGCCTCCTATCAGTATTCACTGTGATAGTCAGTCAGAAATAGGTCGAGCACAAAGCCACATGTATAATTGAAAATCTCGACATATATGTCGACGACACAATTCGATGAGAAAATTGTTGTCTACTGGTGTGATATCCATCGATTTCGTGAGATCGAATGAAAATATTGCAGATCCACTAACCAGAGGCCTAACAAGAGATCTAGTGGATATTTCATCGAGAGGAATGGGGTTGAAGCCCATGAAATGATTATCCTCCTCAATGGCAACCCAATCTAGCTGATCTGGAGGACCCAAGTTCTAGGTTCAATGGGACAACCGAATTGTGGGGGCAGTTGCTAAGATCACTCTTACCCATTCCTATGATGAGTGAGTAATAAACTTGTATAGTGTAAGGTTAAGCTTATGCTTTCAATGATCCTTATTACTCAATGAGTAAGGGCATGGCAGGATGCTCTTAATAAGAGATCACCTATATCGAGTGAGAATGGACCGCTTCTATGAGAACATTTTTAAAGGCTAGTTCTCTAAAGTACTCAGAATTTTACTAGGCATGTCCAGGGCCGAAATGGTCACAACAATTGAGCCAATAGTGGAATAAGAAATGCATTGTGTGAGCATTGTTGTCTTGGTGTACAAAAAAGATGAATAGTTCAAAACATCACGTTCATTGTTTAGCAAGTACATTCGATAGTGTTTTACTAAGGAAGCTTCAAAGCCGAAAGCTACCTCTCCTGCAGCAGCAAGTTCCTGCGGTACTCTCAAGTGTATTAGAATCATACAACATTTGATCAGTCATTTAATTCATGTGGGGGATTGTTGGATTTAAGGGTTTTCTAAGGCCCAAACTCCTCGGGTGAAGGAGTAGGCTAAGCCTTAAATATAGGTGTTGAATCAAATGGGCCTGCTAAAGCCCAGTTTAGAAGAGAGCCATATGAAGGGCATGTGAGTGTGTATGTAAATGTTTAGTCCCACATTGCTTAGGACAAGAACATTTCTCTAGTTTATATAGAGCCTTGGGCATCTATAGCTTGAATGTGCGTAGGAACTAGAGTCACACACATGTCGGCCGGCCACTGGTCGGTCGGTCGCTGGACCGGCGCCGTCGACGGTGACGTGTGCGTCCATATGGGCGCCACGTGTACGCCATACGTGTGTTTTTGCATATGTGACAGGTGACTGTTCATCTTCTTGAGCAGTTACAACTGGGCTGAGTCATATTGAGTGAACCATGAATTTACTAGAAGTGGCCTGAGTCAGTTATGACTCTTGGTCTCCCCATGATGCCTATGATTGAGCAGTTATGGTTGAGGTGGCAGCCCATGTTGTCCTGGGTGGCTGTTACTGGTGACGTGCCGCCTGTTCATGACTGGGCGGTTACTGGTGATGTGGCAGAGTGGCCACCCATGATTGGGTGGCTACTGATGATGTAGCGCTGACGTGGCATCAGTTACTGATGATGTGGCGAGTCTTTTCACCTCTCCACTAAATGGCTGATCAACTAGTCTAACTAGCCTATAAATAGGACCCCATACCAGCCATTCTTGTAGCTTGCTCATGCATTCACCTCTCTGCACACCACTTGCACAAATAGAGGGTCCTCATTGAGAGTACTATATCATCTTGGTGCTCGAAGAGCCATCGGACGGCTGGGTTTCCTCCAATCGCGATGAATCGTTATATCATATGAGCTTTTTATCTGAAGAACCAGAAGCAAGGGGTGGTGGGCAAATAAAGCTTAAGGGTACAGTGTGGCACACTGGCCTCGATCAAGCGACGTTTCTTCATCGGATTAGTCTTCTTTCTCTTTCATTTCTTTTTCAGATTAACGATATGTGAAGTTTATTTGTTTTGTTAAAACTAATTGTAAAGGATTACTTGCTACCCTAATAAAAACAATAATCATAGTTTTTATTTCCAACTTGAGGTACACATGAATTTGTTGTGTGCCTTTTTCTCGGGATCGTGGCCTCTCCTTTGAGCCCTTGATCAAACTGGTTCAGGCTATTCGGCTTATGTAGGGTTGATTCGGTACTTTTGAGGTGCCTTGTGCTTTGGAGTCTTTGGCTCGCCTCTGGTGTCGAGTATTGACCTTGGGGGCTTGGCCTCTGCTGCTTGGAGCTGGTCAAATCGGGGTCATGAGCAAATCGAGCTTCGAGGTACACCAGCCGTGGAGGAATGCTCCGTCGGCCGTCTCGATCGATTTACAAACACCGAGCTACGCCATGATCACGTCACCTTGTCTGATGAGTCAACATGAAACTTTAAGGTACGGTTTGGTTGCAAGATAGACTATTCTAAGTTCAAAAAGAATAGGGATTAGTATGTTGGGATAAGTAGTGGGATAAAGCTATTCCATTCATGATGTTTGGTTGAAAATTAGGAATAAATCAGTGATGATTATTTTAAGGTACGGTCGTCTCGATCGATTTACAAACACCGACAGACGCACGCTCCTCCGTCATCGTCGGCAGCGATACCCACCCGTCCTCCATCGGGTCGTATAGCTCAGCGGTGGTGATGACGTTCTTGCCGACGTCGCGGCCACTTGCAACGTACAAGTGGTCTCCACCTACGGCAGACGTTAAGATGGATTGCATTGCCTCATATTATAGTATGGTGATGTGGCATGGTCATACACATCAATGCATCCCATACGGGCCCATTTTATATTATTTTAATATATATTAATAAAATAATATAAAATAAATAATTTTTTGCATGATTTGGACCAATCATGATATGACACGTGACATGTGGACCAACTTATATTAATATTTTATTATATTAACATATTAATAATATTATTTAATACACTAAGCACATGAAAATGTTTTTACGCGCGCAAAAGTTTTTATACGCTCATAAAAACACATACAAAAATGTTTATGAGCTCATAAAATTATTTACACGTAGAAAAACAAACACTTACAAAAATGTTTATACCCTCACAAAATGTTACTTCGCACCTAAAATTTTTTGTCATCATAAAAATATTTGCATGCGTTTTTAGAAGCGCATAAAAAAGTCTAAGCATGTAAAAACATTTTACTACTCATAGTGTATTAAATAATATCAATAACATCTTATTATAATAAAATATTAATATAAGTGGGTCCCACATGCCATGTGTCATACCATGATTAGTCCACATCATGTAAAAAAAAGTATTATTTTATATTATTTTTGTAATATATATGAAAATAATAATATAAGTGGGTCTGTATGGGGTTGTATTGATGTGCATGACTATTTTTATATCTTGTCTTGCTTGAAACGTCAAATAGGATTAGGAATAGAAATCGAACTGGGATAGGATAAAGTTTATTCTCAAAACACCAGCTAAACTATCTTTCTCTATTCCACTAATCTCATTCTGTTTACATTAGTATGCTGTCGTTTGGTTGCGGGATATGTTATTTCGGTTTAGATATTTTTGGAATCTGTACGTGAGATTAATATGTTGTTTGGCTGCTATTCCGATATTTGTGCAACCAAATCCTTGGAACCAAACAGGCCTAAAGATATTGGGTGCGTCTATTGACACCGCCCAAATGACTAAGCACACCGCCCACTTTTTGATTTTCCTAAATTACCCTTGTCTGTTCGGATATAAAAAGTCAAACATATAGTTAATGTTCGGTTTTTAAAAATCGACTTAGTGTTCGGGTTTTAAAAATCGAATGTGTGCTTAATGTTTGGTTTTTAAAAATCGACCTTGTCTTCAAAAAAAGGACACCACCCGGCGAGATCTTCTTCAGCGGCTTTCCTCATCTTCCCCGACGGTCTAGCGACGCGGCACGCCACCAGATCTTGGTGAACGGCGGTCCCTAGTCTCCAGCGGCTTCGAAGGGCGACGCTTCCCCTGCTTCCCTCTGTTCCAGCCTACTTCATCAAGTCCTGAGGATCTTTTTCTTCGGACGATGGTGGCTCTTCTTCTTCTTCGGAGGCTCCTTCATTAGGCCGCGAGGTGCTCTTTGGCGACGCGAATCTCTTCTTTGGTGGCAGGCCACGACGAGCTCTTCTCCGGCAGCCTCAACCTTCTTCTGCAGCAAGTCAAGGACTCCGGCGAGGTCTCGTCTCTTTCTTCTCCGGTGACGACGCGCTTCTCTCCTCCGGCGGCAAGTCCTCTCTAGCCTAGATCAGCAAGCTCTTCTCCGACAACGCTTCCAAGCCAGATCGCGGTCTTCTCCGATCTGGGTTTCTCTGGTTGACGGCGAGCTCTACTCCTGCTCCGGTCTTCTCCCACGGTGCTCTCTTCCCTGACTGCGAGGTGCTCTTCTCCGGCCGTCCCACGTTGATCTAGTCTCCTGCACGCCTCTTTCCAGCTTAGTGTAGAACCCTGCCCCGTTCGGGGAAGATAAGGAAAGCCGCTGAAGAAGATCTCGCCGGGCGGTGTCCTTTTTTTGAAGACAAGTTCGATTTTTAAAAACCAAACATTAAGCACACATTCGATTTTTAAAACCCGAACACTAAGTCGATTTTTTAAAACCGAACATTAATTATATGTTCGACTTTTTATATCCGAACAGACAAGGGTAGTTTAGGAAAATCAAAAAGTGAGCAGTGTCCTTAGTCATTTGGGCGGTGTCAATAGAGGCACCCAAAGATATTTTGTGCCCCCAAGACCATCATTTCGCGAAGATGGTGTATCAATCATGTCTTTTCTCAATATGAGATGATACCATATATCATCACCCCCTTTGGTTCCGTCCCTTTCCGTAACTGGTGCGCCCGATATCGCCATGGTGTGCCAACTCAAACCATCCACCGACCACCATCCCAAGTGGATCGCAATTTTTGCAGTCACACCGGCCGAGTGAGGAAAAATTACATATTAAATTCACTTTATTTTTATTTTTACAACTAAATGTCGTTTGTACTTTCCTTACATAGCTTAGCATGCTATTTTTCACTCATAAGTAAGAATTTCTTACTTATAGAAGTAAAATTTCAAGTGGGACCCAAGGGAAAATCGTTCTTTGTAATGAAAGCGCAAAATGTCCCTAACCTATAAAAATGAAAATAAAATAGATTTAATAGGTAATTTTTTCATTGGTATAATTCATGCCAATTATATTAGAATTATATTAATTACTGCTATCTTATGTGTTGATCCTAACCTTATTTTGATGATGCCAATATATATAAAATGATAAAACATTGGTTAAATTTATTACCGCTTAATTTGGAAGCATTTAAATTCATAGTTTAGAAATTTTTGTACTGACGGTCGATGCAAGGATCGACTGCAAGATGGCACGGACGATGCTCGTCACTTGGCCAAAATTGAAATTTGATTGGAGGTCGATCCATGCATCGACCCTGTATGGATAATTTGTTGTCCGAACTGTACAGTCGATGCGGGGATCGAAGCACGAATCGACCTTGATTCACAATGTTCATTTCCTTTAAATTTTAAATATTGCATTGGAGGGAATATTTGTTTAAATATTTCAGGTGATGGACGATGTGAAGGTCGACCGTGAGCGTAAAAGCTAAGTGAAGATCGATCCATATATCGATCTTGAATGTATTCTTTGTTGACGGAGGAGTACGGTCGATGTGATGGACGAAGTCTGGATCCACCACGATGCTTGAAGACTGATGCGGTGGATTATCAAAACTATGTTTTATGTTTGGCAGATGATGTGGAGGACGATGCGAAGGTCGACCGTAAGCATGCGTATAGTCAAAAATAGAACCATTGGGAAGTTACAGGGAATTGTTGAAGGCTTCTTTTGGATGAGATGAAGGGCTAGTATAAATAGTTTTGAAAAGTGAATTTGCTGCCCACCTTATGCTATTATTTGTAAACATTTGGGCAAGTTATATTTTTCATTTTTTACTACTACTTAGGAGCTTAAATCTTTGTAAACCTTCTTTTAGTGTGAAGAAGAACTTTGGGAGAGATTCAAGAGTAGCTTGGAGTCGTTTGTAAGGTTACCAAGCAACCGAAAGTTTGGAGGAAAGCTTGTGAGAAGTTTGCAAGTAGTGGAACCTCAAGGAGGACCTTGAGCGAAGTGGACATAGACCAAGAGTTGAGTGGAACAACTATAAAACTCGGTGCAATCGTTCTAACTCTACTCTCATTTTAATTTTCCTTGTTTAAATAGCTCATCAATTCATTAGAAAGTATACGATCTATAGATTCCTCCTACCTACGTTCTCATTTATCGACTTTTTGAAAATAGTCCAATTCAACCCCCCCAAGAGGCATTGCCCTTTTTCTCAGGGGGGATAGCCATCTGCTCAGATATCTGTTGCCTCAGCCTAGGGAACGCATCGGGGAGCAGGCCCTAGGGTGCAGGGCAGTGGAAGTCAAGGACGGCGACAAGGTAGAGTGTTTGCACTGCCAGAAACTTCGACGCTTGCAAAGCCTTCTATTGTTCAAGGTACCATCTTGCTTTTTGGCACCCCTGTCTCGGTCCACTTTGATTCTGGCACTTTGCGTTCTTTAATTTTGGCCTCTTGTGTGTGACTTCTAGGGTTAAAGCCAATGGCCTTAGAGTCTGTGATTCATATGGGGACACCCATCGGGAGTGATGTGAGGACCTGTCCCTCCATTTCTGTGGCTCGTTGTTGACCACAAGAGTAATTTGGTAAATTGCGCCTTGTCGGTTTGTTTCACACCCGCGTGTGCACACACTGACCTTGATTGTGTATGTGTTTGATTAGAAAGGTTAGGTGGGCCCGGGATCGAAAGATCTGGGTTTGGGCAGAAGGATTTGCCCAAACCCTACTTTTGAGTGAAGTAGGATCGATCCGCCCTAGGGGGGGGAGGATCAATCCCACTATGCCTCAATAGTCTTTGCCAGGCATGCAAAAGATCGATCCTCCCCCCTAGGCGGATCGATCCCTTGTAAGTCGGTTTGAAATCCTATAAATAGGATTTCATTGCTCCTCTTTGGATTCTTTTTGGAAATCCCTCAAATCCGTGCGAAATCTCTGAAATCCAGCTGCTTGGGAAGGGATCTAAGGACGATCCAAGGTTTGATAGCTCAGATTTAGGAAGATCCAGCGTTGATTGGTAGGTGTTTCTACCCAAATCTTAAGATTTGGTACATAGAGTTGATTTCCGGTTTTGGTTCGAGTAGATCTCCTTGTATAGGCGATGGTTTCTCGATTGGTTAGCATTTTTGGACTCCTCATGTCCCAATCTACCAGATCTATAAGTTTCACGAAGTTTGGTTTAGTTTTCCGGCCGTGATCGCCGTCGGAAGTTGGCCGGAGGGCCGGTTGGGATCGATCCAAGTGGATATTGGATCAATCCAAGTTGCACTCAGAATGGTTTGTTCGCTGGTGGAAGTTGGATCGATCCATGGGAATGTTTGGATCGATCCCGTGTTTCCCAGGAACAGTGTCTGAAGGTAACAGAGTTTGGTCTTCTTGGGTTGTCCGAGTCGGATCGATCCAAGGGCAAGTTGGATCGATCCGAGGGCAAGTCGGATCGATCCATGGGTATGTTGGATCGATGTTGGATCGATCCAACGTGCACCAGAATGCGTCTTTGAGGCTGTGTTGCCTGCGGGGCTTCGTATGTATGCGGTTTTGACGGTTTTGCCCGCGGGGCTTGCCATGATAGTTTGTTTACCGCTTTAATGGCATGTTTAATGATATGGCTATACACTGCTGTCTGTTACCGCTTTGTGGTTGAACCGGGGTGTGATGACTCTCGGGATTGTGTAGAATAAATGGGTTGACTGTATGCCCTTTATCGCTTTGTGGTTAACCGAGGGAGTCATGACCCTCGGGAATGTTTAGTATAAATGGGCCGAAGGTGTGCCATTGATTGTTGCCTGTTTATACTGTTGCATTGCCCAGTTTTCTCGTGCATTAGTTGCATTGGTTAGGACGTGGGTGACTCCTGTATCAATTGCTAAGAGGTGGATGTCGTTACCCCGACATGTGTTGTCATGTTTGGTATCCAGCATGGGTAAGGGTGTTCTACATGTGCCGAGGTTCTCCTTGTTGTGGCGGGAGAGGGTTACATGGACAGGAACCCTGGAGGTATCGATGGGATTTATGGGCTCCCTAGCAAGCCTTAGCCTTTGATTTGGAGTCTAGGGGTCGTGTTAGCTCTGTTGCTTTGAGTGCTGAGAGTTGGTTGTCATAACCACGGTTGTTCCGCCAAGTGTGAGGTCCCGCTTGGAGAGGGGTGTCCTACTGGTATCGTCATGCCCACCCTATGTCAGGGATTGTTGGAGGTGGTCTATCCTTGAACAGTGGCTGTCGGAGGGGCGTACTTGGACAGGTACTGTGAGGACCTGTCCCTCCATTCCTGGGTCGACTGCCTGAGTCGGGCCCGTGGCTCGTTGTGGACCACAAGGGCAATTTGGTAAATTGTGCATTGTCGGTTTGTTTCGCACCCGCGAATGCACACACTGACTTTGTTTGTGTTAGTGTTTGATTAGAATGGTTAGGTGGACCTGAGATCGGAAGATCCAAGCTTGGGCTTGTGTTTAGCCCAAGTTTGTCTTTCTGGGCAAGGGGATCGATCTTCCTTGGGATGGGATTGATCCCTCTGTGCCAGAAAGTCACAGTAGTTGAGCTTGGAGAAGACGGCCGTCGTGGCCGTCGCCCTCCATTGTCAGGAGAAGAGAGGACTTCCTCCCCTCTCCTTCCCTTTTTCCCCTCCTTCCTCGGCCTTCCCCTTCCTTCTTCTTCCTCTTCTCTTCCTCTCCTCCTTCTCTTCTTCTTCATTCTTCTCTCTTCTTCTTCCGCGGTTCTGTTTTTCCTCTGTTTTCCTTCCGGGGCAGTCACCTTCTTCTTCTTCTTCTTCGTTCTCCCTCCTTCGGCCACCGTTTTGGGTGTTCCAAAGCTCGTTGGATCCGTGGCGCGCGTGAGGAAGATCCCTGACATGGTTTAGTTGCTTGATTAGCGGCCGTTTCGCGGGGAATCATTCGATGATTAGCGCTGTTCGGTAGGTTTTCTACATACGAGAGTGTTTAATGGGTTTCTCTTAATCTAGCCGTTAGATCTTGCTGAAATTGTGTTGTTGGATGCAAGTTGCTTAGTATAATTTCTGGTTTAAGTTTCATGAACTTTGGTTGAGATTTTAGTAGGATTTATGCATGTTTAATCTTGGATTTTCCGGTTTTTGCTGTTCTTGAAGAACAACCGGTTTGCGGCGCGTGTTCCGATCGTTACATGTATTATCTTGGGTTGTGATGAGCATAAGAGTTGTAGATCTTTGAATCTACTCTCAAACCCAATTGATTTCATAATTTTAAGATTTGTCTACGATTTGTTATGAATTTATTACTGGAGGGCTGCGTTGCATCAAGTAATTGATAAGTTAGTTTGATTAGCGGTTTTGATTAGTGTTTTTCGCTTAATCTAGCCATTGGAGGTTTCTGGATTTTGGATATGTTGATCCCGGCATGTAGATCTACTGGAGTCTAAGTTGGATCTCAAATCCGACGTCGTTTGGACGTCGGATCGATGGGGTCAACTAGCTGCTTGTAGAGAATGTTTTGGTGTTTTAAATATAATATTATAAGCTCGGATTATAATATTATATTTTTACTGTTCATCGAAGTTTTCGGGGTTGCTTCCCGTTGCAGGAGTCCATGGTTGACGGTCATGATACCGTTGTAATGCCGGGACCCGCTGCGGATCGGCTGGCTGCGGTTGGTAGTACCGCTGTAGCGATCCGGTTGGACTTGTATGCTGCCTTGTCATACTGTTGCATGCCTTTTCCTCTTGCTTGTGTATGTTCATAGCATGCATTCTCTATTGTGCATTAGTTGCATGGTTAGGGCGTGGGTGACTTGTGGATCGTCGTCTCGAGGCTAGAAACTCGGATTTAGCCCTAGGACCGGGGTTGGGTAGCTTGGTCCAGGTTCGAATAGTGGTGTCCAGTCAAACTTGATGATAGGCTTAGATGACTGTTACACATGTTGCTTGATGATTATAGAGGTCGTGTCAGCCTTGAGTCGGATGCTGAGGTGTAGTCGGTGTCCCACTGTGTTGACCCTTGAGTAGAGGGGTTGCCTACTTAGCGGTGTCATTTCCCGCCTGCATTGCCGTTTCCTGCTTGTGGGCCAGCAGTGTTGTTTCCTGCTACTGAATGTGACCTAACATGTGACCAGCTTGGCTGGAAGACCATGATCGTGGGCCTCAGGGACACGCGGTGGGGTTATAGGGCCCCTGTGTACACCCAGGTCTTACTTGAGGGCGACACTCTTGTGTTCCCCTTCCTTCTGTGTGATGTAGTGTAGAACCCTACTGAGCTTTATGCTCACTCCTACCCGGGCTGCGTTTTGCAGGTGCAGGCGCCAACTCTTCTTCAGTAGCCGTAGAAACCTACTGAGCTTTATGCTCACTCCTACCCGGGCTACGTTTTGCAGGTGCAGGCACCACCTCTTCTTCAGTAGCCCCTACCGGGCAGGTGTTTGGTGGCGCGGCGGCGTCTGGCGGTGTCTGAGGATCGGTGATCACTTTCTATACTTTTTGTTATAGTTAGTCTCCTACGGGAGTATGATGTATAAACTGTTGTAACCCCTTTGAGGTTTTGGATTATTATATTATTTATGTTGAGGTTTGAAATTATTGTATTATTCAGGGGTGCTTATGAACTGTTTAATGAAACCAATAAGTTAGAGGGAACCCCTTGCCATTATTTCCGTATTTAGTTAGGTTCCGGTTCGCGTCGCCCGGCCCGATTGGGCTTTCACGGGTCGGGGCGCGACAGGTACCCTTCGGGTTATTGACGGGATTTATGGGGTACTTGGCAGGCCTCAGTACTTGGCACAGAGTTAGTTCAGTTACAGTTTCCCCTTCCTTGTGTGTGTCGTAGAGTAGAACCCTGCTGAGCTAGTGATCACTCCTACCGGGGTTGCGTTTGCAGGTGCAGGTACCAGCTCTCCTTTGGTGGGCCCCAGTTGCTCGTCCTGCGGTGGCGCGTCGACGTCAGGACATGCTTGAGGGTCAGGATGACTTCTGCTGTGCTTTTCGGGAGTCTGCTGATGATGTAACTTTTTGGGGTTTTTAATATCTTTTGTATATGAGAACTGGTATATGTAGATCTTGTTGTAACTCTGATGTATGTACAGTTTTTGTAATATTAGTAGTTGTTAGATTTACTTCTGTCCTCTATTTGTTTGTTGTAACTATTTCCGCCAGTTGGTTGTTAGTAGATGTAGGAACCCCCCATCGTGTCCCGGTCCGGATGGGTTTTCTGGACCGGGGCGCGACAAGTGAGGCCCGAGTATGTTTGATGTGTCGAGGATGCGAGTTAGAGTTTGGTGATTTTCTTTTGGAGGTGGATCTCTGCGTCCTAGAGATGACAGGATTTGATGTCATCCTCGGTATGGATTGGCTTGGATCCCACCGAGCGCTTATTGACTGCTACCAGCGTAGAGTTACAACGTGGACACTAGAGAGCAACCATTTAAGTTTTGTTGGGGGTCGACCAATAGTTGAGCCCATGGATTTTGCTGAGTTGAGGCATGGATGCTAGCTATCAGCTCTATTGGCGAGCCCTCGCCTTATCCGAATCTGAGGAGACTCAAGGTAGTAGCTTGCCCTAGGCCGTATGCAAGTATGCGGTTGTCTTTCCCATTGAGTTGCCGGGATTACTACCTCGTAGAGAGATAGATTTTGAGATAGAGCTTCTGCCTAGTACTACACCAATCTCTCTTCCACCATTTAGAATGGCACCAGCTAAGTTACGAGAGCTTAGAGTTCAGCTGGATGAGTAATTGGGTAAAGGATTCATATGGTCGAGCGTATCACCCTGGAGAGCGCCCGCACTCTTCCTAAAGAAGAAAGATGGATCCCTCCGATTGTGCATTGATTACCGGACGTTGAATAGAGTGCCTGTGAAGAACAAATATCCCTTGTCATGGATTGATGATATGTTTGATCAGCTGAGAGGCGCCAAGGTCTTCTCAAAAATTGATATGAGATTGGGTTACTACAACTGAGGATTCGGGAGAGCGATATCCCGAAAACGGCTTTCCCAGACTCGATATAGCCACTATGACTTTGTGGCGATGCCATTCGGTTTATCGAAAGCACCAGCAACATTTATGGATTTGATGCAGAGGGTGTTCAGACCCTTCCTAAGAGCATCTCCAACCGGGTTGCAAAATTGATTTTTGCAGCCCGGTACCATTCCAACCGGGCGGTAATTTGGACTGCATTTATGCAACTCCTCCCCCAATGTTGCATATATGCAGCCAGTGAGAATGAGCTGAATTTTTATTTTATTATTTTAATAATTCCCATATTACCCCTTCATATTCTTCCCATCTAATTCTAAATTACTAATATATCCTATAACTAAAGTACCTTAACTACAATAATTAGCGTAACTTTAAAATTACTGATTTATTTAGAATAAATAATACTTCAATGGAAAACTCTTGTCGATCCCTACAAAGCAAGACTAATATTGAATACTTTTTAATTATTATTTATCTATTTGTACAAAATTATTATTTGACTGGTTTTGTTTTTCATCATTGGGTTTTTAAATTATACATCAGTACGTGGGTTTTTCATTAAATTAATTCTAATTATAATTATATTATCTAAAGGTATTTGTGCAGAATACTAAAATGAAGACGAATTTTCCACACTAAACATTGAGAATTTCAATTCAATATGCATTAAGACGTGAGAAACATTGAATATAGATGAAAACATTACATCTCTTCATTGCCATGTCGTTCCCACAAATATTTTTTGTATTTTAGTTAATTATGTAATTTTGTTTCTGTATTTTAGTTAATTTTATAATGTTTTCTATATTATAGTTAATTATATAATATTTTCTGTATTTTATGCACTCTTTTTTTATTATTAATTGCCTTACGTATAATGTTGTTATTGAAGGAATCTTTGTTTTAGAGGGGAACCATTGGAGTGCATCAACTGCATTCTCCAAATATAGAGCCAAAAGTAGGTTTGATGACTACATTTTTGCAGCCAGCGTTGGAGTTGCTCTAACTCAGTTTGTCCTTATCTTCATTGACGACATTTTGATCCATTCACATAATGATGAGGAGCATGCAGAGCATTTTAGAACAGTGCTACAGTAGATCAGAGATCATAAATTGTATGCCAAGAAGGCATCAAAGTGTGAGTTCTGGCTAGCAGAAGTGGGACTTCTTGGTCATGTGTTGTCCGCAACTAGAGTGGCAGTTGATCCATCAAAAGTTAAGGCAATGCTGCAATGGGAAAGGACGAAATTTGTATTTGAAGTCCTCAATTTTGTCAGGTTGGCAGGATACTACAAACGGTTTATCCAAAATTTCTCCCGGATTGCAGCTCCGATGACGCAACTCACCAGGAAGGGGGTTCCTTTTGTTTGGACCGATTTTTGTGAGTTAGCATTTTAGGAATTAAAGACGTGGTTGACCGAGACACCCGTCTTGACTATCCCAAGGAGAGGTGTCGGATACAATATCTACTTTGATGCATGCATTGACGGTTTAGGCTGTGTACTCATGCAGGAAGGCCACCCAGTTGCCTAAGGATTACGTGAGTTGAAGAATCATGAGAAGAATTACCCTACTCATGACCTATAGTTGGTAGTCGTGGTCTTTGCTTTAAAGACAAGACGCCATTACCTATTCGGCAAGCGATTCCATGTATTCTCTGACCACAAGAGCTTGAAGTATATCTTCACGCAGCGGGATCTCAACTTGCGGCAGAGACGTTGGATGGACTTTTTAGAGTATTACGACTACGAGTTGCTTTACTATCCCGATAAGGCAAACGTAGTAGCCTACACTCTTAGCTGACAACAATGGGCGGTGGTCACATGAATCGCAGTGCCGGAATACCATATGTTCGAGGCCGTAGATCGGTTTGGACTCCACCTGGAGGAGCAGACCAAGGATGACGCTTTTTGTGCACTAGTAGTGACACTGACCTTATTGTAGAGGTTTATTGCAGCACAGGTTGGAGATTCGAGGTTTGTAGCTATTCGTGCCCGAGTGCATACTGCGGAGGCCGCTGATAGTTGGGTAGTGCATAGTGATGATAGCCTGCATTTAAGGGGTAAAGTGGTGGTACCAGCCGATCAGCAGTGGACATCATGTCAGAGTTTCATTCGTCTCGTTTTGTGGTCCATCCAGGAAGCACAATATAGCGCAGTTTGTAACCAGTTGTCTTACCTGTCAGAAGGTGAAGGTAGAGCACAGAAGCCGGTGGGCTAGCTACAACCTCTCCCTGTATCTGAGTGGAAGTGGGAACACATCTCCAAGAACTTCGTCATTGGTTTGCTGAGATCACCCATGGGCGTTTGAGCAGACTTTTCATAGAGCAGATAGTCTGATTTCGTGGGAATCATGTGTTGATAGTGTCAGACAGGGACCCACGATTGACTGGTAGATTCTAGAGTGGCTTTCAAGAGGCTTTGGGCACGATGTTGACTTTTATCATCGCATTACACCCTCAGACAGATGGTCAGTTGGAGAGGACTATCTAGATCCTTGAGGATATGTTGCGAACCTATGTGTTGGACTTTAAAGGTATATGGGAAGAACATTTGCCCTTGATAGAGTTTGTATATAACAACATCTACCAATCCAACATTGGTATGGCAGCCTATGCGGCTCTGTATGGGAGGCCGTGCCAATCTCCATTCTATTGGACAGAAGGTTGAGCTGCCCACCTTAGACCGGACCTCATCGAGCAGATGTCAAAGAAGGTAGTGCGGATCAAAGTAGGTAGAAGAGTTACGCTGATCGGTGACGATGACCTTTAAAGTTCTCAGAGGGCGATCATGTATTCTTGAAAGTGATGCCCCATAGTGGTCAAGTAAGGTACTGTAAGAGGGGAAGTTGGTCCCTAAGTTCATCTGACCGTTTTAGATTTTGAAGTTGTTGGCGACGTGGCGTATTATCTAGCACTCCCACCATCGATGGCATCAGTTCACCCCACACTCCATGTGTCTTTACTTAGGATGTATGTACCGGACCATTCATATGTGATAGACTAGGGCCAGATCGAGATAGATGCAGATGCGACGTTTGAGGAGAGGCCCGTCCGGATCCTTGACAGACAAGAGCGAGTCTTACGAGGTAAGACTATTTCTTTGGTTAAGGTCATATGGAGACACAGAGGGATCAATGAGGCTACATGGGAGCGAAAAGAGACGATGCGTGCCACTTACCCTCAGCTCTTCCAGGAGCAAGGTATGAATTAATTTCCATTTTTCATACTTTAGTCACGCGATAATTGTGTCCTTATTCTCGTGATGTACTTGAGTTAAATTTTGGAGATGAAAATTTTTAAAGGGGTATGTTCTAATAGCCTTATTTGGAATAGTAGGGCATTTTTGTAAAAAAAGGGAGGAATTTTGCGTAATTTTGGGTATTGTGAGGGTTTTTCTACAAAAATACCACCTACCTCCACCGACCTTCTCCATCTCCCCTTTTATCTTCTTCTCCTTACCCTCTTCTTAGCTGAAACTGAGAGGAGAGAGAGCGAGAGCGAGAGAGAGAGAGAGAGAGAGAGAGAGAGAGAGAGAGAGAGAGAGCACATGAGAGAAGAAAAAAAAATCAAGGCAGAGAAAGGAGATTTTTAGGAAAATTTTGGGGTTACAGAGGATTTTGCCGCATTTTCACCATGATATATGTATTTACCGTAATATTCTTATTGTGCTCATTGGATGCTATATATGTTGTGGTGATGGATTTGATGTGCTTGATGCCTGATTGGGCTGGTTGAGCCAATTAATTTGATACTTTGTTGGACTCCTTGAGTCCATTGCTTGTTTAATTATACCATGATGTGTTCTATGTATTGTATGCATCGATGAGAATTATTTAATCATTTTATTGATGAATTATTTGTTTATCGGGCTTGTGCATATATGTTAGGAACCTTGGATTCAGCTTGGAGCCTTGAATCTAGGAAATTGTGATTGGGTCTAGTTAGATATTGTAACTAAACTAGTCAGAGTCTAGGAAAATTTAGGAGTTGTATTGATGACTATACAGATGGATTTTGATATCGTATGTCGATCGAGGACTTTGACTTGATTTAAGGACTTGTGTTGAGGATGTTTTCCTTATACTAATATACTGAAACTTGTATAAAGTCTAAAGGGGTATGGGCGTGAGTATTGACAACCGGATGATGTCGCTCAAATGTGTCACGCACAGCGGTCGCAGTGTAGTACAGCATAAGAGAGGTCGAATCCCACAGAGAGACAAGAAGGAAAGATCCAGAAACACAGATAACAATGAATCGAAAACAATCAAGAGCGATGAAAGTTAAGAAAATAGATCGAAGATGTAATGGTAAGATAAAGTTAACGAAAGAAATCAGGATTTGAATGAGGCTAGGCTTCAGGAATCACTTCACTCGGATTTAGGTTCTTCTCTTCTCAATGGTTCATATAATACTCAGTTAAGGAATTCACATCCCAATCGCCTTAACCGGAAGATATAGAATTATGAATCTGATAAAATATATAAATGTCTCTTCTTACGATTGGTTCTTCCTTTTTATAGTTCTAACTTCATCCAACCAAACCTAAGAATACATGATACCGGCTGTCACTACAGGCAACGCGCAGCAAAAGTTCATCGGGACAAAGCCCTAACTCTAACCGGATCTCTAAGAATACACAATACCAACTCTCACAATCGGCAATGCATAGCAAAGATCTCACGGGACTCGGTAGGAGAATCAAAGGAGATAACTATGGGATCACAATATCATAAAAGAAGCATAACTGGATTTATAATAATGTTTAACCACAAAGCAATCTGTGAAGATCCAATACATAAGAAGAATTTAACAAGAAAGATTAAAAACTATGAACCATTGTTGGAGAAGAAGCCCTAGTCCTCACTAGATCATCCGTCCGCCATGCCCGCGGATTACTCGGTCATGGATGGAGATGTCTTCATCTTCTTCCTCTTGAAAAAGTCCTGAAAAGAGCCTCCAAAAACGTCCAAGCAGTCCCCCTTGATTAGCCCTAAGTTTCCTATTTATAGCCCCTAAGCTCTCCATCAACGGATTTGATCTAAACCGTTGATTTAATTCACTGGGAACGTCCGATCGATCCTCCTCGGGATGTTAGATCGATCGGTCTCATTAAAATCTCCAACTTCTATTTACGCCCGAGTCCGATCGATCGGACTAAGGGAGTCGGATCGATCGATTTCGTAAAATTCCTTTGTCTCTGGCTCTTCCCGAGTTCGATCGATGGACGGATCGATCGAACTCTGCTCCTCTAAAAAGCATACGTTCTGTCACCCTTTAATTCCCAAGTCCGATCGATCAAATTATGAGTGTTGGATCGATCGGTTGAGTAAAAATCCGCTGTTTTTGGCTTTTTCCGAGTCCGATCGATCGGACTATTGGTGTCGGATCGATCGGACCCCATAGGAGCGATGGAGGGATCGATCGGACCATGTTCAGCCAAAAAACACATGTTCTGTCACGATTCTGCGAGGTCCGATCGATCGGCGGATCGCTCGGACTTCCAGCTTATTTTCCTTTCTGCCATCCAGACTGCGCCATCTGTACTAAAATTGCCGTAACTTCCTCTAGGAAACTCGGAATCACAAACCGTAAAATTCCCCAGAATTTAGACTTCAAGAGCTTTCCAACCATATATGGCACATCATCTAGTTCTTCACGAGCAGGTACAGATTAATTTGTGAAGTTGCTCCATATACTCTTTTCAGCTTCTTTTAGCTCCAATTTTCTGCATTTTTCAAACAACCATGTGAAGCAACATATAGATATAAAAATAGTAATAAAGATGCTGATTAAGGATAATAATCTAGCAATTGAGATGGTTATAAGACTGTTCAGAGTGCACTTTCATGCACTCATCACCGAACGCAGCGACTATGCATGTAAGTCTCACCCGGACTAGCCAAGCCACACTAGGACCCAGTATAGTAGGATAGATTCTGTGTACACCAGTGTCCTAAATTATTGACAGGAGACTCCTACTGGGCTTTCGAGCTCATTTTTTGGGTTTTGTGCAGAATGGCATGCAGGTAGGCCCAAGTCCAGTTCACTCCGTGGATATGATGCACAGTGATGAGGCGTCATTTTGTACTTATCCGATTGAGAGTTAGTTTTGTAGTAGGTGGAGATATGAGAGTTATATCCCTATTTTCTTTGTACAATTTACCTTGCCTCTCAATATATAATATGATGACGCTTTGTATATACTGGACTTTGGAGGACTTGTATTTTGCGATCCTTTGGTTTGATTATTATGTCCTATGATGATTATGAACCTATGTACATGAAATCTGATGGATTTTAATATATATACCTATGTTATATGTGAATGAATGTTATGGGGTGAAGGTGTTCCTAGAGTTATGAATCTGTTGAAATTATTGGTCAAATGTCATAAGTTGTGTCATATATAATCACTAGGTGGGACCCCTGCCACCTGGCAGGGTAACAATCAGATTAATGGATGATTCGGTTATAAAAACCGAATTTGATTAATGGATTAATATGGATATCATATAATGTTAACATTATAAGGGGGCGGTTATGCATAACCGTTTTTGCTCCTTATAAGGTTGATGTATATTTAAAACTGACCTAGGAAATATGATAAAAATATACAAAGTTAACTTAGGAAAATATACATGTAAATAAACTAATATAAGGGAAAGGATTGCAACCGTTATTGTTCCTTATAAGGTTGATATTGACATGTTGTGTACTGAGAATTCATGCGCACGTGTACAGGGATTATGCCAAAATTTTAATTTTTTTTAGATAAATTTGGAGGTTAATTGGGGCATGGCGTGATAGTGCTCATTGGAGACATAAACGACAAATAATCTATCTTGTCATTATCTCAACTTCTAAGAGTCATAAATTTCACAATTCAACCTATATTAATCTTTCAGATATCATATTTGCCTTGTAATGTTAGGATTCGTTCATATGTATCCCATAGGTTAATTTTTCAAAATGATCCCCGAATATACCTCATGTTTTTGTTAATATAAAATGATAAAGTGACATTTTACCGAAGTACACATCACCCTTCATCCACACCGGAATACTCTCTCTCTCCTCTCTCTCCTCTCGACCTCAAGCTTTGACTCAAGATCTAACCATTGGGATTTATTGTTGCAAAGCATACAATAGAGGCTTGCTATTAGTGGCCCTGCAGCAGGGTTTCTATACAGGGACTTGCATAATTAAGCTTGCTATTGCCGGCCCCAAATCCATCAACAAGGTTATTCTCAAAAATTGAGAACAACTATGCAATTCAAAAAAGTTCAAGATAATTTTAGACTAGCAATCAAGTTTTTAAGTAGTAGATGTCGGAATGTTTAAAAAAAAGGTGCTTGTTGTGAATTTTATACCTGTAAGAGCATGAGAATTTTATCTGAACTTTTCTCGAATTATCTACAGTTTGCAAGTTTTTGCAAGTTACCCGTCTCATCATGCCCACCAAATAAGTCCGAGCACCAAAATTGCAACGATGGCATTTCTAAAAGCCATAAATTAGAGAACGGTTCAAAGTCGGGTTGACTTTGGCTAAGTTGGAAACTACAAAGTCATAGTGAAATAATAATACATTCAAAAGACATGGTCTTCCATCGGACTTAGGACCTCTACAATATATCTAGTTGAAAGTTTCATGGCAAATTCAAACATGGACTTTGTTTAGCTAAAACTATTATAGTGACACTTGTAATTGTTAGACCAAAATATTACTTTTGAGTCATTTGAGTGAGAAATAAGACCCAGGTTTAGTCGAGTTTGAATCGAACTCAATCAAGTTGGGTTCGGATGAATAGGTTGCATCCATGGTTGCATCTAATAATTCAAATAAAAGTAAGGGTCATTTGTCAAATGGTCTTTTATTTGAGATCAACTTGTCAAATGGTCTCTTATGAAAGACCTTAACTGTTTTACTACCATTTTAAGGAAAAAAGAAGATAATACCCCTGTCATATATTTTTATATATTCAGGCCCCCCACTCCCCCACACACCAACCCAGCCCGTCGCCGGCCCCGATCTCGCTGTCCGTCGCCGTCGATCCCGAGCTCGCCATCAGATCCTCCTCCTCCTGTTCGACGATCCCGTCCGACCATCTCCTCCTCCTTCCGACTCCGTCCATCGCGATCTCATTCATCGCGAACCCATCACCGAAGCTCCTCGTTCGTCGTGATCTCATCCGTCGTGATCCCGTCCGTCGCCAACCCATCACCGGAGCTCCTCTTCCGTCGCCGATCCATCCTGTCAGATCATCTCCCTGACCCATCCCATCCGTCGACGAGCGCGCCGCCGTCCGATCGCGATTCGAGCTCGCCGTCCGATCCCTCGAAGATCCCGATCCCGATCCCGAGCTCACCGTCCCGATCCCGAGCTCACCGTCCTGATCCCGATCTCGCCGTCCCGAGACCGAGGTCGCCGTCACCGGTCCTCGCGATGCCGTCGCGATGGTCGCGACATCCATCGGGGACGACGACCCAGCGAAGGAGTGAGAGGATAATGATACGATGCACCTTCTCAAGGGCTTTCGTACCGGGTCTCTTGCCTTATCTCAGATCCTCTTTAGCCAAATCTATGGCTAGGTCGAGAGATACCTTTAGGGTTTTAGGAGAAGGACCCTAGGTATTCGACGAGGAAGACGAAGACTAGAGGAGGAGACGGATGAGAAGAGGGATACCTTGCAGCTCCTCTAGGGTTGGCTGGCTTCTCTTGGAGATCGAAGCCTTGGAGAACGTGGTGGAGGGAAGCGCGGCAGCCAAGAGGACGCCGGGGACTTGGGGTTGGACGGCGGAGGTGGTTGGTAGCGGAGGTGATGATAGTGGCGAAGGAGTGGACGACAGCGGAGAAGGAGACCGGTGATGGAGAAGGACCGGCTGTAGAGAGAGAGGAAGGTGGCTGGTGGATTATGAGGAAACTAGGTTACAGCTACTCCTATATTACTTCTACTCCTAGGATTTATCTCTACTAAATAATAACTCTCATAAATTCGTCCATGCATAATTACAAGCTATGGAGGTCCTTTTATAGAGGCCTCAAGAGAGTTCTACTACAACCTGAATACTACCTTGCTTTAATCAGCAAGTAACCAGACTTTCCTAATAAGACTCAATCTTATCTCAACTTCCTAATAACAAGGACTCATAATAGGAACTGATTTAAGCAATTCATAAACTGAACTCAATCTAGAAAACTGACTCAATCAAGATAACTACTAACTAGGAAATCATCTAAGTAAGCAAACCAGCTAGGAATAGGATTCCTTTGGCTGGCTGAGCTTAGAACGCCCAAAGGGACTTGGGTGCAGCCAACTCCTTGGCGTGGGCCCATCCAAGCAAGGACGTGGGTCCCTTCTTGGAATGGCTCGGTTCAACCTCGTATCAGATAATGATGATGATGCACAATGTTATATTTTTATCCCTTAATATTTAGTCTCCTGTGCTTATTTGGTACCTAAATACACTCATTATTCTTATATTTTGATTTAGGATGCAATTGAAGTCCTTAAGTTCGAAAAGAAGCTGTAAAGAGTATTTGGATCAACTTTAAAGATTAAACTGTACCTGCTCATGAAGAACCAGATGATGTGCCATATATGGTTGGAAAGCTCTTGAAGTCTAGTTTCTGGAGAATTTTACGGTTCGTGATTCCGAGTTTCCTAGAGGAAGTTACGTCAATTTTAGTACCGATGGCGCAGTCTGGATGACAGAACAGTAAATACTCTAGAAAGTCCGATCGATCCGACACCTAGAGTAGGATCGATCCGTCTATGCAGAAACCCGACAGAACGCATACTTTTCAGCTGTACACAGTCCGATCGATCCCTCTATCCATCCTACTGAGTCCGATCAGTCCGAGACCTATAGTCCGATCGATCAGGCTCGAGCGTAACCAGAAATTGAAGATTTTGATGAGTAGGATCGATCCGACACCCATAGTGGGATCGATCCTACTTTCCCAGTGAAGAAAATCAACGGTTTTGATCTAATCCGGGAATGGATACACTTAAGGCTATAAATAGGACTCTTTCTAGGGTTTGAGGGGGGATTCCTAGACACTTTTGGCTACCCTTTCTACTCTTTTATATTTTTCCTAGGTTTTCTCTTGTTTATCGGAATCTTTCGAGGATTGTTCTTGATGGCCCTGTGTGGCTAAATCTTGATCCTTGGTCGAGGAGACTGAAACCTCGGAATCAATGAAACTGTGAGATCTAATCTATTTTTATTTTTCAGTTTATACTTGAGTATTGGATGTTCTTCTGTGATTAGATGTTCATGGTTGTCTTGTCTAATTGCTAGGAGGCCTACTAGTTTCTAATTCATGGTGATCTACTGCTAGGTTGGATATCAAATCTGTAATTGTTTGATCCCTCTAATCTGCTAAGCAACTGAGATCTATTGATTTACTGCGTTTCAGAGATCAATAGATCTTAGGAAGAATATTCGACTAGATTAAATGCAACCGCTTGTGCTTGTGTTGTTTAGCTTCATCGATCTCCCTATTCTTAACGCTGCTACTAGATTAAATCTACATCGCTTGTCTTAGGTTGTTAAGTAGTTAGGGTTAATTGGATCGCTTGTTTCTAATTAACTATGATTGAGGAGAGATTCGAATTTAATTCGAACGGTGAATATTCATGGTATGAATTGATTGATATTTGCATCAATGATCAGTTGTTGGATTCCGATGGTGGATGTTGACTCAGACCAAGGTTTGTTCTCTTGATTTAATTCAATTCTTCGCTTTAGATTATTTCTTTATTGTTTTTGTTTTACTTAAAACCCCCCATCTTTGTTCACTAAGCACAAAACTAGACTAAACACTCTTCGTGGGATCGACTTGTACTCGCACTACTACATTTATTTTGAAGGTTATTGGTTTTATTTTTGAGTGCCTACGACAGCACATCAAATTTTGGCGCCATTGCCGGGGAGTGATTCTAGTTGATTTTTGTGCTTATAGTGATTTTTATTTTCATAAAAAAAGTTTACTTCGTTTATTAGTGCTTTAGCATAGAATTTTTATTTATCTTCATTATTCTAGACCGTTTCTTGATTTATTTTTCTTGGTTTATTAGAGTCTTCTTAACTGCTTATGAGTATAACTCGATCGTTCAATCAAGGAAAATTACAGTACGATCCAGAGATTGAAAAAACTTTACACAGGTTAAGGAAAGAAGCTCGGATAAATTTTCAGGAGGACGATTTGGCTCTCTACCATCTATTTGATAGGGATTCTGAATTAGAAGAGGAAGTCATGGCCGGAAATCGGACTTTGAAAGAGCTTGCAACCTCATATTTGAATCAACAACCCTTATACATTACATTCCCTACTTTGGATGTTGCTACTACTTTTGAATTAAAATCTGGACTAATACATCTCTTACCCACTTTTCATGGACTTGCAGGTGAAGATCCTCACAAGCATTTAAAGGAACTTCATGTTGTGTGCTCAAGTATGAAACCCATGGGGGTGACTGAAGATCAAATCAAATTAAGAGCCTTCCCGTTTTCTTTGAAGGATTCGGCTAATGATTGGCTTTATTATTTAGCCTCTGGGAGTATTACCATATGGAATGAGATGAAGAGATTGTTTTTGGAGAAATATTTTCCAGCCTCAAGAGCAGCCAACATTAGAAAAGAGATATGTGGTGTAAGGAAACATAACGGAGAATCTCTACATGAGTATTGGGAACGTTTCAAGAAACTCTGTACAAGCTGTCCCCATCATCAAATTAGTGAGCAATTACTTATCCAATATTTTTATGAGGGCTTACTAACCAATGACAGAATTATGATTGATGCCGCTAGTGGAGGAGCTTTGGTGGATAAAACTCCTAAAGCTGCGAGGAACTTGATTGCAAATATGGCGGCTAATTCTCAATAATTTAATACTAGGCTTGATTCTTATTCGAAACATGTTAATGAGGTAAATGTTTCATCTCTTGAACAACAGATTGCAAGTCTAACTTCTCTTGTTCGTCAATTGGCTGTAGGTAATATGCAAACAGCGAAGGTTTGTGGGATTTGTTCGGTGGCAGGATATCCAACCGATATGTGCCCAACTCTTCAAGAGGAACCCATTGAACAAGTAAATGCAACGGGGAGTTTCCCTGGACTACCACAAAGAAAGTATGATCCATATTCAAACACGTATAATCCGGGATGGAGGGATCACCCCAATCTCAACTATGGGAATCCACAAGTAAATCAGCCCACAACTCAATTTCACCCAACCGACCAGCAGTATCAGCAATATAGACCGTCATACCCTCCGAGACCACAACGAAACCCAACTTCTAATTCTGGTATGTCTTTAGAAGATATAGTTAAATCTCTTGCTACTAATACTTTGCAATTTCAACAGGAGATGAAGGCTAGTATCCAAGGGTTGGAACATCAGGTGGGTCAGATGGCGACTGCAATTAGCAAGCTAGAGGCGCAAAGTTCGGGAAAATTACCCTCTCAAACGGTAATAAATCCAAGAGAGAATACAAGTGCAATCATTTTGAGAAGTGGTAAAGAGGTTGAGACCCCAGTAAAGGAAGTCCCTGCATCGTCGGAGCAAGGAAAAGAGCAAAACATTGTTGCGGACAAAAACTTTCCCGATGGCGATGACGTACCTAAGCGTAAGTTTCCACCTCTTTCTGATTATAAACTAATGCCTCCTTTTCCTCAGGCTTCAACAGAATCAAGAAAATATGAGAAAAATTCAGATCTATATGAGACTTTTCGCCGATGCGAGGTAAATATTTCACTCTTAAATGCTATTAAACAAGTACCTCGTTATGCTAAATTCTTGAAAGAATTGTGTACAATTAAGAGGAAACAGAAACTTAAAGGATGTGAGAAGGTGAAACTAGGGAAAAATGTTTCTGCAATTCTTCAAAGAAAAATTCCTACAAAGTGTAGAGATCCAGGTATGTTTACTATCCCATGTACAATTCGTAACACCAAATTTGAGAAGGCCATGTTAGATTTAGGAGCTTCTATCAATGTTATGCCATATTCTATATATTCTTCTTTGAAACTTGTACCTTTGAATGAAACTAGTGTTGTGATTCAATTGGCTGACAGATCTAACGCCTATCCTAAAGGTGTAGTTGAAGATATTCTTGTGCAAGTCAATGATTTAGTTTTCCCTGCTTGATATGGAGAATGGTGACCAAACTACCCCTATTTTGTTGGGAAGACCTTTCTTAAAGACATCCAAGACTAAGATAGATGTTCATAGTGACACACTTACCATGGAATTTGATGGTGAAACTATTAAGTTTAATATTTATGATGCTATGAAATATCCTGCTGAAGATTGTTCGGTGTATTCTATTGATGTGATTGATTTTTTATCACAAGAAGTTTTTGAACTTGATAGCAAAGATGAATTGGAAGTGGCTATTAGTAAATCCCTTGTGGAAGAAAATAAGGAGCTATCTTTGAGTACTAATTTGCAGGAAACTGTTGCAATTCTGAATGATCTTTTAACACTTCAACAATCAAGTAACGATTCTTATAGTCCATTACCTGTTTCTAATGAGAAATTATTACCTTCTGTGTTGCAAGCACCTATTCTAGATCTGAAACCTCTTCCTAATCATCTTAAATACGCTTTTCTTGGAGATGAAGGAGTGTTACCAGTAATTATTTCAAATAACCTTAGTGCACCACAGGAAGAAAAACTTATGCAGGTTCTTAAGAAGCATAAGACAACTATTGGTTGGACAATTGCAGACATCAAGGGAATCAGTCCAAGTACATACATGCATCGTATCTTGCTTGAAGAGGGAACAAAACCTTCCCGCAAACCACAAAGAAAGTTAAACCTGCACATGATGGATGTAGTAAAGAAAGAGATCCTCAAACTTCTTGAAGTTGGAGTGATTTATCCTATTTCGGATAACACTTGGGTTAGTCCAGTTCAAGTGGTTCCTAAAAAGACAGGAATAACCGTGGTGAAAAATTAAAAAAATGAGTTAGTTACCACCCGTGTTCAGAATGGGTGGAGGGTTTGTATAGATTATAGAAAATTAAATGCTACAACCCGCAATGACCACTTCCCTTTACCTTTTATTGATCAGATGCTTGAAAGGTTAGCTGGTCACTCTTATTATTGTTTTCTTGATGGTTATTCAGGTTATTTTCAGAATGCAATTGCTCCTGAAGATCAGGAAAAGATGACATTCACGTGCCCATTCGGAACTTTTCCATATCGTCGCATGGCCTTTATCCTTTGCAACGCTCCAGCTACTTTCCAATGGTGTATGGTTAGTATATTTTCAGATTATATTGAACATATCATAGAAGTTTTTATGGATGATTTAACAGTTTATGGAAACTCCTTTGATGCATAGAAACTAGCCTTGTGTTAAATTCTGAGAAATGTCATTTCATGGTTGAACAAGGTATAGTTTTGGGTCATGTTGTTTCATTTAAAGGAATTGAAGTTGATAAAGCTAAAGTTGATGTTATTCAATCTTTACCTTATTCCACTAGTGTGTGGGAAATTCGTTCTTTTCTTGGACGTGCAGGATTTTACCGAAGATTCATCAAGGACTTCTCCAAAATAGCATTACCACTATGCACGTTGTTACAAAAGGACAAGGTTTTTGAGTTCGATGAGGCATGCAAAAAGGCATTTGATAAACTGAAAGAATTGTTGACTTCTACCCCAGTTATTCAGCCCCCTGACTGGAGCGTTCCTTTCGAAATAATGTGTGATGCAAGGGATTATGCAGTAGGCGCGGTTTTGGGTCAAAAGATTGGAAAAGCTTCTCATGTAATTTACTATGCTTCCAAGACTTTGGATGATGCCCAGAGAAATTATTCTACAACTGAAAAAGAACTTTTAGCCGTAGTGTTTGCTTTAGAAAAATTTCGGTCTTATTTACTTGGTACTAAAGTCATTGTTTACTCTGATCATGCAGCTCTTCGTTATTTAATGACGAAGAAGGGGGCAAAGCCGAGATTAATACGATGGATACTTCTCTTGAGTGAATTTGATTTGGAGATAAAAGACAAAAGAGGAACAGAAAATAGGATCGCAGATCATCTGAGTCATTTAATTTATGTGGAGGATAAACTTTGTCTGCAGAAAACATTCCCTGATGAACAATTGTTCTCCGCAAATGTGACATTACCTTGGTATGCAAATATTATGAATTATTTGGTTACTAATATGTTACCTTCTGATTTGTCTAAGGCTCAAAGAGATAAGATCAAAAGTGATGCCAAATACTATGTGTGGGATGACCCCTATTTAGGGAAGCAACTGAGATCTATTGATTTACTTCGTTTCAGAGATTAATTGATCTTAGGAAGAACATTCGACTAGATTAAATGCAACCGCTTGTGCTTATGTTGTTTAGTTTCATCGATCTCCCTATTCTTATCGCTGCTACTAGATTAAATCTACAGCGCTTGTCTTAGGTTGTTTAGTAGTTAGGGTTAATTGGATCGCTTGTTTCTAATTAACTATGATTGAGGAGAGATTCGAATTTAATTCGAACGGTGAATATTCATGGTATGAATTGATTGATACTTGCATCGATGATCAGTTGTTGGATTCCGATGGTGGATATTGACTCAGACCAAGGTTTGTTCTCTTGATTTAATTCAATTCTTCGCTTTAGATTATTTCTTTATTGTTTTTGTTTTACTTAAAACCCCTCATCTTTGTTAACTAAGCACAAAACTAGGCTAAACACTCTTCGTGGGATCGACTCGTACTTGCACTACTACATTTATTTTGAAGGGTATTGGTTTTATTTTTGAGTGCCTACGACAGCACATCATATAGTAGAGAAAAAGCTGGCAAACCATAAAAATGGGTAGAAAATAGTGGAAATAATTAAAAAAATAGAAAAAAAAATACTTGAATATTGTGAAAAATTGGAAAACATAGTGGAAAATAATAAAATAATGGAAAATATTATGAAAAATATGGAACTTACTTTTCATACAATATGGTAGTTACTTTTCATGAAATATGGAAGTTACTTTCCGCGATAGTTACTTTTCACAAAAAAATGTGTGGAAAAATCAGTTATAAGAAGGAAAATATATGAAAAATCAAGAAAAATAGTGGGGGAATTGCACTTTGCATTTTTTGAAAATGAAAAATAGGTTTAGTTTCCACCATACTTACTTTCCGTGGTAGTTACTTTCCATGGTAGTCCATAATGCAAATGAAAAGTAACTAGCAAAATGATAGTTACTTTTCATTTTTGGTAATTACTTTTCATTTTTTTTTGTAGTTACTTTTCATTTTTTTTTTGGTAGTACTTCTCATTTTGGTAGTTACTTTTCATTTTGAAAGTTACTTTTCATTTGCATTATGATAGTTAATTTTCAATTTTGTAGTTACTTTTCATTTGCATCATGATAGTTACTTTTCATTTGCATTATGTTAGTTACTTTTCATTTACATTATGATAGTTACTTTTCATTTTGGTAGTTACTTTTTATTTTTGTAGTTGCTTTTCATTTGCATTATGGTAGTTATTTTTCATTTTGGTAGTTCCTTTTCATTTGCATTATAATAGTTACTTTTCATTTGTATTATTATGATAGTTAGTTTTCATTTGCATTATGGTAGTTACTTTTCATTTACATTATGATAGTTACTTTTCATTTTGGTAGTTACTTTTCATTTTGGTAGTTACTTTTCATTTGCATTATAGTAGTTTCTTTTCATTTGCATTATGGTAGTTTCTTTTCATTTTGGTAGTTACTTTTCATTTGCATTATGGTAATTAATTTTCATTTTGGTAATTACTTTTCATTTGCATTATGGTAATTACTTGTCATTTGCATTATGCTAGTTATTTACTTTCTACCACCATTTTGGTCGTTACTTCTCACAATTTAGGTAGTTACTTTCCATCATAATTTTGGTATTTTTTACATATTTTCTCAGCATCTTTTCCTATTTTTCAACATTTTTTCACGTTTTCTATTATTTTCCCCCATTTTTCTAACTTTTTCCTTTTTTCCCCCTGCTTTTTCCATCTCCTCTCACCTCTTCCCCACAGTGATCTCCTTCTCCCCCCCTTCCCCTTCACCGACGGCGACGGAGATCTCCGACGAGGTCGCCATCCCTCCTTCCGCGGCGCCCCCGAGCTCCTCCTTCCGCGGCGCCCCCGACCTCCTCCTTCCCCGACGCCCAGATCTCCTCCTTCCGCGGCGCCTCCGACCTCCTCCTTCCCCGACGCCCCGATCTCCTCCTTCCGCGGCGCCCCCGACCTCCTCCTTCCCCGACGCCTCGATCTCCTCCTTCCGCGTCGCCCCCGACCTCCTCCTTCCCCGACGCCCCGATCTCCTTCCCCGGCGCCCTCCTTACCGGACTCCCCGATCTCCTCCTTCCCCGGTGGCCCCGATCTCCTCCTTCCCGTCGGATCCAACCAAGCCCGTCACCACCTCGTCCGATCTCCATCGCCACCCCCATCACCACCTCCGATCCCCATCACCCCCAACATCCACCTGATCTCCATCACCACCTCCAACGACCTCCTCCTTCGTCCGACCTCCTCATCACCGACCACCCAACCTCCTTCTCCGAACACTCGGGGGGAGACAGAGCCGGCGCTGGGAAGTGGTTCGCCGGACACTTCAGTGGTTCACCGGACACTCGATGGAAGACAGAGCCGGCGCTGGGAAGTGGTTCGCCGGACACTTTGGTTCGTCGGACACTCGGGGAAGACAGAGCCGGTGCTGGGAAGTGGAGAGAGATGCTAGAAGGGTACTTTAGACATTAAAATTTACAGCTGTTAAAAAAAAGACTAAATGGGTTAAAACTTAGTAAGGGGATTACAGAGTAAATAAGGTCTCCCAAAGAGACTAAATGATAATTATCTGTAAAAGTAAATGCAATGCATACAAACATCATATTATAGGCAAAGATGGCATAAATAAACAGGTAATGGACCCAAGGGGTCCAACAAAGCATCAATAATGAGCTCAACCAGCCCAAAAAGCCATCATAGCATAACCAAGCAAGAAATGGACTTGACGAGTCCAACAGAGATCATCAAGACAGGAAATCAGCAAACACGACATCATACATGGTATCAATACAACAACACATCATACATAAGCCACAACAAACAACCACACAACCTAGTAGGAGGTAACTCCTACCTCGAGAAGGCAGTCCACATCGCGCTCTCTAAGTCTAGGGGTTCTCGTCACACTCTGATCCTTATTGGTCGCTGAAACGATCACCTAAAGCACACGAATAAATATTACGATCGGGTAGAGCCATGTCACACCCGACCCAAAAGCGTGACAGTTTGGTATCAGAGTCGGTGGATGAAGCCTCTGCAACCTCTGCCCAACAATTAGGAAGGCGACGTGAGACATCATACTATGCCTCAAATGGTGTGATACCAATGCTGAACTGTGAACTGTTGTGTCGTCTTTGTACTTTCAAAATCTCGAGAGGTTGATGACGGTGATGCCATCTGCGTACTCTTTGTGAGGAGGAGGAGGGAGGAAGTGATCTCGGTCTAGAAAGGTAGGGACTTCTACCCTAACCTCTAGTTAAGCCAATAGGGTTGCTTGGATGCATGATAGCTTGGATTTTTGGATTTCTTCCTTGTTGCTTTTGTGGCTTCCTCTACTTCCTGTCCGTCAGGATGTATGTTAGCCTAGGATCATGCTATCTCCTCTTCTCTTTGTTGCCACGGGCCTTGATGCTATGCTTTGCTATATATCCCTTGTTGTAGTGCTATGCAATGCTTTCCTTTCCCCTTGTTGCCATTCTTTGTCTTCGTGACTCGTGTATAGATCGGACGACCCTGATCTAATCTTAACCCGATCATAAATAAGAACCCCTTTAGTTGCCCTGTTCCCACGTTAGGGCACTATACCCCAACCTTTTAGAGAGAGAGATTCTGCCAAATTTTTTTTAGAAATAGGTTTAGGTTGCTCACGCACTGATGTGGATGAGTTTTTCGATCGGGGTGTGACATGCCCCCTATGGAACTGAAACTACCAGAAATAGATAGGCCACGAAAAGTCGATCAAAACAACGCGAGAGTCATAAAAAACGGGCGTCCAAAGGTTCTGGTGCATGTTAGCAAATAGGTAATGTCCAACGCGTGCATAGGGCACTAGCCAGTGCGCCAAGACAGACACTGCGTGCTCGCTAACGTACGCCATGCACAACATCGACAGGGGTCCCATAACCCCACCGAGTGTCCTGAACATAGGGAACCAACAATGCAAACTCACAAGCAGGAAACCAGAACTACCGACATGAAATGGCATTGCTGAGTAGGCATGATGAGACATGGAAAGTGTCGCGGCTTAACACGCCTGATCAAAATTACAAATTTATAATCAAACTCTTAACTAACTACCTTTTGGGGTAGCTAGTGGTGAGTCCGAGTCGATCCACTGGGAAAAAACTAGGATTGAAGCGGAATACTAAGCATGGTCCTCTACCAAGAAGTTGGAAGAAAAGATTTAGATTTGGATTTTTAACTTGACTAGACCAAAATTAATGCAGAAATGTGATAAAATATGAAGAAAGGCCGAGGGATTCTTAATCAATAACAAGGGTTCTAATAGTTCTTCCTAAGACCAGGGCATGTCTCCTCAAATTGAATGGTTAAATCCAAATGTCGATAGGCAAATGTCTAGTTCCACCAATCACTCGACGAGGATCGGGTTAAGATCCCTCGTCGGCAAGAGCAAACATCTAATGATCGGCGACCGAATGATGAGTTGCGATCGCCGCTAACGAACCCTCTAATTAGGATGGATTCGTCGCGAGAGAACTAACGTGGTATGGATCTAGGTGTGATAGCGAGGTGGTTCTAGCACCTCGTTAGCCAAAATCATAATGATAGGATGGGTGGAGGGTTAGGAATAGATTGGTGGTGGTTCTAGCACCACAATCTAGTGCAATCTTGGATTAGAATCCTTCGCCGTGAGAGAATCCATGGTTCTAGTATGAATCCCTCTCACGAGAGGTTCCATCCAAGCCCTAGCATACAAGAGACCTAGATCTAAGGCACAATAGGGCAATCCAAGCATCCAAGAATGAAAACAACACCAAATTCATATAGAAATTAAATCCAATCCATATAATCATTCAATAGAGTAGCACAAGCCCTAAATCCTAGGATTCCTTAAAAGAAACCCTTATTACATCATAAGAATCCCTAAGCTAAGAGTTTAGTGACTCATCTTGGGGGTTTAATCCATGGAGGGAGGTTGATGATGCTCTCCTTCCATGGATGATCTCCTCCAAAAAGGCCTTATTTTAAATTGGATAAGAGGAGTTGAAAAGAGGAAAGGCTGGAAAAAGTCCAAGAGAAGCCCCCCAAAAATCCCCCAAAGGGGCCTATTTATAGCTTACAAGCATCCCCCACTCGGATTAGATCTGGGTCGTTGATTTTGCTCGGCTGGCACATAAAGATCGATCTTTATAGGGTTGAAGATCGATCTTTCCCTTCCGTGTGCTCACAGCGCATGTGGAAGATCGATCTTTGTTCTTCATGTACTATTCAGCTCCATAAAGTGATCGATCTTCTCGTAGGTGAAGATCGATCATCTGAATTGTTACGCTCTGTCATCTCTTTTGCACGTGAAAGATCGATCATGGCCTAGATGAAGATCGATCCTTTGAAAACTTGCGCTCTGTCCCTAAAAATGCACATAGATGATCGATCTTCTCATGATGGAAAGATCGATCTTTGTTGTTCAACCTGGATTTTGTCTTGATGTCTTTAAAGAATCGATCTTCTCCAATAGAAGATCGATCTTCTTTATACTGAACTTGCCCGAATGAGTTCGTTTTAGCTCCAAACTTGATCTAATCCTCGTTGAGGGCTCTTGTACCTATAATGGGGTAATGATAGTCAGTAAGGCATTGCTCGGAGACTAGCAAGGCCAAATTAAAGGGGTGATTTGTGCACTTTTCACATCTTATCACACCCCCTAACTTGATTTTTGCTAGTACTCGAGCAAAGCAAAAGAAAAGTAAAACGAAGGGAAAGGAAAGAAAATAAAAAAAAACTATGTAACAGCAATCATCCGACCTACGATTAGTCACTTCTTAAATATCTTTGGTTCCTATGCAGTCAAGATTCATTCATATGCACACATAAATTCAAATGCATAACTCCATCTATCTAACCATAGCACAAGTAAAATCCAAGCGAATAACTCCATCAATAGCATCATTCAAACACTTTAAAACACTTGACCATGATTAGCGCTCATCTAAGCAATCCGTGTAGTGAAAGTTGCTACTCAAGTACTCGGGGTCTCATAGTCATTCAAGTAGAATTCCAATCAAAATTAGACATCCTTAGCACCTTACACCGGTTGAACAAATAACAAGTTTTATTTAAAGCATTTTTTTTCTTTTTTTCTTTTTTTTCTTTTTATGAATAAAACCAGTGGTCGTGCAATACCATGATCCCTTAGGCTTTCTACTATGCCCATGTAACGGGATTTGGGCCAGTGGCACCCCGGTCAGATGACCTAAAGGCACTAGGTGTTGAGGCACCCCTCGGACTTAATTTCCCGAACCCAGCAGGCCACGAATCACAGCTGACCAACAAGTTTTTATTCAATACTAGTGTGACTGTGCAATGCCTTGATCCCTTAAGCTTTCTTCAGGGCCCATTTAAGGAGTGTTAGGTCAATGACTCCCAAGCCATATGGCTCTGGGGCATTAGGTGTTGAAGCACCCCTCGGACCTACTCACTCGAGCCTAGAAGACTACGAATCAAGACTAGTCACTTTTATTAAACTGATTCTTGGCCTCTAACTTGGCTTCGAACCCTACTACAAGTCATCTCAATCGAATGTAAATAGCCTTGGATTTCCAATCTATCAAGGTCCCCCAATCAAACACTACTTGCCCACTCAGACAAGTGTAAGTGCACAAGTGGATTGGATCACTTAAATGTATTTAATGCATGTCAAGTAGAATTAAAGTAGAAGAATAACACTACTCATGAAATGATTCACCAAATTTTACAAAGCATGAGAATCAAGATGAATTATGCAATAATCATCCATGCCAGCATAAGAATTGAAATTTTTTCGCATATTTACCACTCAAATAAACGTGTGACTAAATGTAGGTCGATCACAGGTTATCTATAAACATGATGAAATCATAACCCCTAACTTAAGCGGGTTTGTCTTCAAGCACGGAAGAAGGGTAAAGTGTAGAGATAACCTTGTGAATCTATGAATGAATTTGTAACCTTGACGAAAGATACGAAGGGAGTTAGGGTCAAGGTTAGTCGTGAAAAACCAATAGCGTTGTGATGTTAAGATATCGGTTGATGATCCACATGCCATAGCCGTGAATCCCTGGAAAACATTAGAGGCAATGCCCCATGATTGCATTGATTGAAATAAAATAATAATCATGTTAATTTTGAAGAAAAATTGGGCAGCATTCCCTCTATTTATTCAATAAGCATAAGGGTTGTACAAAGATGTCAAATACATCCAACACATATACATCCACAAATACATTGCCACGCCTACACCCACATCTTCATTTACAATCATACATCCACAGTGACATAAACACAACAAAATTTTCATCCACCCATCCACCATGACAATCACCCACGGGGCACACCCTCAAAGCCAAAAATCATGTATATATCCACTATCAAAGATGTTAACCATATACAAAAGTGGAGCAATGGAGTACAAAAAAAAATTTCTCACCCTCCAAACACAAAAAAGAATACGCTCCAACCAACCACAAAATACACAATTGAGCCCTAGATACAGTCTATCATCAAGAACAAGCCCCTAGTACTCCATGTCCCTAGATGCAAGAAACCTAAAATGTAAAAATGCAACCAAGCAAGCATCTAGGCGACATGCAAACCGTTGAGCTAAAAGGACAAGTATCATCCCTGAGGTCTCGGCTCGGGAAAGGTAAGAGGTCGGTATGGAACGATAGCGGTGACCGGTGGAGGAGGAGGGTGCATGGAGAGCATCGAGACGCACGAGGATAAGCGAGACGTCCTGGCGAAGGCCGGAGATGTCCTCTTGAAAGGCGGCGTCGCACGCGTCGATCGCATCCAAACGACGGAGCACGGTGTCCTGAAACGCTCGGTGCTCATGGTAGATCTCTCCCATGGTATGGTGCTCAACGGGTCCAAACACTGGCTGGGTACGCATGGGTCTCGGCTGTCGTACAGGCGCGCCGCCCTTTCGCATGTGGCCAAGGACCTTGCCCCAGGTGGCGGCACCGAAGCGGGCAAGCTTGAGGGCATCGTCCGAGACAGTCGGCTTGTCACACCCCGACCCAAAAAACTCATCCGAGCCAAGGCGTGAGGGGAAACTTACTACTATTCATCTCCAATTGGCGCGATACAAAGCGAAAAAGACGGATAAATTTAAACAATTTATATTCCAGAGGTGAAACAATAATTCAATTCATATATATACATCAAGTTGTACAGTTTAAACATATGATTACAATTCTTATCAATTTTCTCCAAGGGAAAAGATCTTATACAATAATCCAAAAGTCCTCGAAAGATGTTTACAATTTACAAAACTGCCAAAGTACAACAATCGTCCTCCAGCAACCTCAAACACCTCTGGATGTAGTCGCGCCGCCAAAAGCTGATCCCGCCGGCTCTACTGCTGAAGAACTGGCGCCTGCACCTGCAAACGCAGCCCGGGTAGGAGTGAGGGATAAGCTCAGTAGGGTTCTACTCTACGTCACACTGAAGGGAGGAAAACAACAACAGTGTTGTCTCCTCGCTCGAGTCTAACGGATGCCACGGGTCCCATAGCCCTATCGATGTCCCAAGGGCTCCTGTCATGAAACCTCTCTCCTGAACATGTTACTAGGAGGCCAAGGAACAGTAACATGCAGGATCACCCTTACCCAAGCAGGAATACCATGCATTGGGGAACCACGTCGGGAACACACCGACAACCATCCTTAGCACTCAGCCTTGGGAAGACAACACGACCTCTAAACCTGAAAACAAAGATCTCAGCCAACTAACGTGCATCCTCAATAACATGAGATTCTGATTAAACAATCACGCCCTAATCCTGACTATCCAGCCGCGGTCCTAAGGCTAGATCCGAGCTACCCGAGAGCCTTGGTTCGGCGATTAGCCCATCGCCCGCCTAACCTCATATGCCTCTAATGCAAACAAGATGCATGCAATGCTCAGGCACAGATCACGAGATATAAGCATGCAACAACATAACAATGATTATACAGGGCTAGGCATAGCCTATAGCTTGCCAAGGGGTGAACATAGCAAAGGCCTCAAATACATATAATCTATACTAACAAAACGGTAAACACAGATATACAATAGTCTTCAGTGCTCTCTTGCACCTGACAGACTAAGGTTCCACAGTTACCCCGCAGGTAACTGGCCAACAGTTATACAATAGCCCTTGGCATACGCTGGCAACGGGCTAAGGTTCCACAATTCCACATTAGCTAGCACTCATAGCTAGCTAACGGTTAAGCAATGATAAGCATTTAAATATATCATCCAACTAAGTATTTAAGTGCGAGGAAAACCGTAAATCCGCTCAACGGAGTAAGAAAGCGATTCAATCATCAATCTCGATAAAACTCCATTAATATCCCTTGAAAACGAGGTGCGTGCTTCCTAACATGATTGGATAACTATCATGAATGAAAACCAATCAAAGGAAGCAAGAAAGCACAACTCAGTGGCCCACGGTCGACCGTGAGGCCACGGTCGATGCCACAGTCGATCCGACGGTCGACCGTGAAGCCAAACAAGGGAAAAGCATAAGGGCCACGGTCGATCGGTGCATCGACTGTGGGAGATCCAAAACGGGACAAAGCCTCACGGACGATGCGACGGTCGACCGTGAGGCGGAATGAAAAAGGAGAAGGAACCACGGTCGATCGGGGCATCGACCGTGGGAGGCCAAAAACGTGACAGAGCCCGACGGTCGATACGACGGTCGACCGTCAGGCCCGAAAGAAGTATATTAACGCTTGACGGTTGATCCACCGATCGACCGTCAGCCCCACGGCACAGTTCCTCAGAACAGTGCTGGAAATCTAATTTCTTGGATTTGAATGATCAAATCAAGTTGGAAGTTGATGAAACTTTGCAAGCATGTGTAAAAGATGATGGGGAAGCTAATGATATGATTAAAACACGATTTTGATGGTTAAATCTCAAACCTAGGTCTCATTGGCCGAAAACCGACAAAACGGCAATAATACGGAAACAAGCCTTTAAAATACGGAAATCGCAATGTAGGAATTCTCAAAGCAAGCCATACCACACATGCTACAAGCTACACAACATTCTAACATGTATTCCCACATCGAAAATACAATAAACCTATCCTAGGAGAACCCGATCACAAGATCGAGGTAGAAACACCTACCTGAACAAGCAGGGCAGCTCCTCCATGCATCCCTCAACTCCGATCGCCGGAATTCGCTCCTCGAAAGCCGCGCTCCGAAGCCCTAGCACCGCCGGTTGGAGAGAGAGAGAAAGAGAATGGCAGGAGAAGAAGAAAGAAAGGAGGGAGAAAGGAGGAGAGCTTAAATAGAAAGCTGGAATCGATCACAGCTGTCCGATTCGATCTCTCCCGATCGAGCTCCGATCTTCCGATCGGAAGCACCCTTAAGGTTCTAATCACATACATACATCAATCCAAGGCCGTGTGTTTAACGCGGGTGTGAAACTGACCACCAGGGAGCATATTTACCAAAATGCCACTGGGGTCAAAAACAGCGATGCGATCAATCGATCGCATCCCAAGGCCAACCGGACCAAACCACAAAACCATACCCTCGACCTAACGCGGTCGGACCGGGTTGGAGGTACGGGTCCTCACATGGCTTGCCCTCGGGAACTAGATCCTGGCGGGATAGGAAGGTTGAAATAAGGTTTGAGTGTGGGACAGCTTTGTCATCATAACTCGGTTTCCGGTCCCGGACCGCCCCACGGTAAAACTGTGCCATGTCCTCTAAAATCTGCTAAGATAAGTTGATCGCCCACCCCTTGGCCAACAACCACAACACGCACAGCCAACAACTAGTCCGATACTGGTCGTGGCCATTCTGATAGACGTTGCGGCGTAAGATGTCGTCGATCAACCAAAATGAGGGCGGCAGCTCGGCATGTGTAAATGTGCCTCCGCCTGTGCGATCCGGGTGGAGGAAGAGGTAAGCATCGAATTCCCGAACGTACAACTCTTCGGGTTGGCATTTGTGAAGACCGGGGCAGCGAAAAGGAATCGCCAAAACCTTGCAGATGGCTTTGGTTGTCAAGGTAACCTCGACCCCGTCGATCAAGGATGAGAAGCCAAGAGAGAGGTAGGAACTATCAACAGTGACATCCCTATCATCCCCGTAGGTGATGGCTTTCATGTTCTGGTAGAACATGCAGACAAGCCTAGGGTAGACCGTGGTCTTAGGTGCGCACAGAGGTAGGAGACCACGATTCTCAAGGATCACGATGGACTCCTGGGCATGTTCGACGGTTCGGAAAAAATCAACATCAAAAGTGAACTCGAGGTTTACCTCCCGCTGCCATTGCGGAAGTAGACCTCGAACGTCAGTGGGCGCAGTGGAGGGCCTGGAGCGCTTCTTCCGCTTCTTGGATTGGCGAGGGTTGGATGCAAAAGGTGCGAACGTCAGTGGGGCCTTCCTCTTGGATGTTGTCAGAGCCGTGGAAGAAGCAGCGGGGACTCTCGTGGCTCGGACCGGCCGTGTGGAAGGAGAAGATGGTTCAGATAGCTGCCGGGTGGATGCTGGAGAGGAGGCTGGCCATGTGGATCGTTGGGAAGAAGCTTGCCTGGCTGGAGGTGGCCTTGCCGGTGGTGTGGAGGAGGAAGCTGTAGCTTTCCCTTTTCCGGCAGAACCTTTGGGTTCGGAGGCCTTGCGCCCCATGAGGGTGAGGATCGCGGCAAGGGGGGATTGGATCGGCCGGCGGCGGCGGCTTTGGCCGGTGGAGCTCGTCGGAGGCAAAGAGACCCAGCCGACCACTGGAATGTGAGGGGATTTGAGGTAAATGTGGAGGACTGAGGCCCGATCAAGAGCCGAATAGGGGTGAAGGGTGGTCGCGGGCGCCTTGGGGAGGTCGGCGGCGGTGAAATCTGGCCAGAGGAGAGGGTGGCGCACATGTCAGATGCGGTGAAGAAGGGAGACGGCGTGGGCGAACAGGGGAAGGAAAAGATCGATCATTTGTAAGAGAAACACTCCACTCCAATCATTTGTAAGGAAAAGATCTCCCGCGCATATATATTTTTTTAACAATCCCCGCAAAAGATCGATCATTTGTAAGAGAAAGATCGATCTTTTGACACGTGGCAGCATCATACAGGATCTGGCTTAAGGCGTGTTGACGTGTACAAGTAAGTAAGTAAGATCGTTTCCGCTAGAAAGATCGATCTTCTTTACTTGGCCTCTCAGCTAAGATGGGACAAAGGGAAAGGGCGATCTTCCACGCAGGAAGATCGATCTTCCTATCTTTGACAATTGCAGAAACTCATAAGATTGATCTTCAAGTGCTAAAAGATCGATCACCTGAAGACCATCTCTCTGTCACAATTAAATGCGCAAGAAAGATCGATCTTTAGGTGATACATGATCGATCCTTTTTACCCAGGCTTCAGCTTATATTCAATCGGATCCAAAGTATCGATCTTCACCGCTTGGAAGATCGATCTTTGGCTTACCAAAACGCAAAACTGGGCTGAAAACCTGGGAATTTGCCCCACACTCCACATGCATGTATACTAGGCTCCTTAGGCGTTAAAATACCACAATAGAAACACTCCACTCCAATCAATTCAACAATCATCACACAAATTCAACAAACAATCTTGACATCACAATCATCTAAACAAAAATCGATTCAAAAACACACCAAAATCAAACATGCAAATAATTGGAAAAACAATCAAACATGCAAAGAAGAAATATCAAACACACCATTATCAAAAATACGAGGAAAAGATGGGTTGCCTCCCACCAAGCGCTTGATTTACCGTCTCTAGCTCGACACAATGCAAGCTCACCCATAAAATTTCGATACCCGCTCTAAATAATGGTAGCATCTAGAGATGCGAGAACGAAGCCATTTTCGAAGGACTTTATTTAAATGCCAATGATAAAGCCAAGTTTCTTTCATCACAAGTCATTTTAAACTTATGTCCATTTTAGCATGAAAGAGGTCACGTTCTTTATTTAAGGTATTATATGGTCAAATGAATGTATGCAAGAACACGGGAAATGACATGACATTCGAAGTGGGCAATGATAGTATCATGGCAGAGATTATTGTGGAGGAAGATGTGGAAGGCGACAAATCAAATTCAAGCCTCCACCAAGGGGTCACACAATCATTGCCTATATAATCATATTCAAGAATGGGCAAGACCTCATCCAAAACTTCACCAGTCTTTAATGCCAGCAACATATCTTGGCCTTCATCATCACAATCATGAGAGCTTGATAAACTTTCTTGAAAGGCAACCAAATTCGGCCCATCAACATTAGTTATGTCCTCCCAAAACACCTCATAAATCGGCAAATTAATATCATAGGAGTCCCCGAAAATTGATATATCCCCTCTTAAAACTTCATAAACCGGCATATTGATATCACAAGCGTCCTCTTCATAATTGGGCATGTCTTCATAAAATGGTTGGTATACCGGCAAATTAATATCACAACAATCATCATCAACCTCTTCATCATTACCAAGTAAATCATTTAAGCATTCATCATCGTGATGATCATTCCAAGCATCGATCATAAAACATTCTTTTTCACATGTATAATGCTTAGATGCATCAAAGATGTTAAGCCGTATCTCTATGTTGCCAAATGTAACGGTCATGACTCCATTCCTATAATTTATTAAAGCATTGGTTGTGGCAAGGAATGGTCGACCTAGAATGATGGGAACGGACTTTTTATATCTTGGTCCGGGCTCCATGTCCAAGACCACAAAATCCATCGGAAAGAAAGCCTTGTCTACCTTGACCAACACATTTTCAACAATACCTCGAGGTTTTTTCATTGATCTATCGGCAAGTTGAAGGTTCATCATTGTGGGTTTGAGCTCTCCAATTCCAAATTGGCAATATGAGGAGTAAGGAAGAATGTTGACACTCGCTCTCAAATCAAGTAGGGCTCCCTCAATGAGATTATTACCAATTATGCAAGAAATGGTAGGGATGCCCGGATCTTCAAGTTTAGGAGGAAGGTCACATCTAAGAATGGAGCTCACTTGCTCGGTCAAGAAAATTTTCTTAGAAATATGATATCTAGATCGCCTTTTATGGGTGCAAAGCTCTTTGAGAAACTTAGCATAGGACGGAATTTGCTTAGTGGCATCTAGAAGCGGAAGATGGATATGGACTTTCTTAAAAACCTCCATCATTTCATCAAGTTTAGGATTTTTATATGGAGTTGAAGTGGGGTCCGCTAGAGCCTCGGGGAAGGGAATTTTTGGAATATAAGCATTAGGGCTCGGCTCATGAGATAGAGGTGTCGAACTCGAGGATGTATGCAAATCATTGGGTGTAAGTGTGTTATGAGATGCCCTGGAATCCTTAGGTGCATGCTTATCTTTGGACGATGAAGATGCATGTGGTGACGAAGGTATGCACTCATGCAATGGTGACAATGAATGTATGTCATGCTCATGTTCTTGTGAAATGTCATTCGGCTCCTCCACATTGGGAAATGTTTTGCCACTCCGTAGGATCGTCACCGCATTGACTTGTTCATGAATTGAATCAATGGAGTGTTGGCCTTTTGGGTTGGGGATGGGTTGGCTAGGTAATCGCCCCTCTTCCCTCCTAGAGATGGCATTGGCCAATTGGCCCAATTGCACCTCCATTTTTACTATAGATTGAGAATGGGAGTGAAGTAATTGGGTACTAGCTTCGAAAGAATCCAAGGCCTTCAAAAGTCTCTCATTAATGTTTTGATCTCTCTTTGGTTGTGAGCTTGAGAATTAGAAGGACATGTCGATTGGAATTTTGGAGGATAATTTGGGGCTTGAGTGCCCATGGATGGCGGCCTTGGGTTGAAAGAATTTGGTTGTTGGCCGAGTGTCCTCTAAGAAAAATTTGGATGGTCTCTCAAACCGGGATTGTAAGTGTTGGAATACGGATCATAGGCCGGTTTGAATTGTCCATAAATCGCATTGACATGTTCTTTCACTAGCTCGGGATAATGGCATGCCAAATGGCAATCAGTTATATCATGGCCGGGATTGGAGCACAAGAAAAAAAGTTCCCCCGAAGATGAGGGCAACGAAGGACTAGAAAAAAACAACTTGATTTATAGTTTGGGTAAGGACTTGATCAAGCTTCCTACTCAAAGCGTCAACTTGTTGGGCGAGGCGGGTTGACTCATTCAGCTCAAGAATTCCTTCAGGAGAAGGTTGGCTAGAAGACCCTCGGTTGTTTCTAGAGGAAGAGGAATGGTGTTGAGAGTTCTCGGCAAGTTTCTCGAAAAGTTTTCAAGAATCATCAAGAGGGTTTGTGATAAAGACTCCCCCACACGTGGCATCAATAGTCAATTGGTACCTCTCCTTAAGAACTTTGTAAAATTTTTCTACTATAGCCCATTGCGAAAATTGATGATGGGGACACTTCCTAAGAAGTTCTCTATAGCGGTCCCAAGCTTCATGGAACGCTTCATCATCGGCTTGTCTAAAGGATGCAATCTCTTGCCGAAGATCACTAGTTTTAGTAATTGGAAAGAATTTAGCAAGAAATTGGGCTTGTAGTTGAGGCCAAGTTGAGATAGATCGAGGTTCCAAAGAAGTAAGCCAATATTTGGCTTTACCTTAAGAGTGAAAGGGAACAATTTGAGTCTCCAAGCGTCTTCGGTAAAATTGTTGACCCTTACCGTAGAATTTATTAAAATAAATTCTTCGATATGGTTGTAAGGGTCATCGTGGGATAATCCATGAAAGGCCGGCAAAGATTGTAGAAATTGTGGTTTAATCTCATAATGGGCCGCCTCAATCACCGGGGGTTGATTGCAAGAATTTGAGGTGAAAGAATTAGGGATATAGAAATCCTTCATGGCCCTACGACCTTGGTTTTCGGGTTGGTGAAGATTGGTCATAGGGTCGGGGTGATCATGAGGATCGGGGTTATCCATGGATGAATGAGAATGATCTAATGGTTTATGTGATGCAACACGAGAATCCAAAAATGCTTGCAATGTAATATCAAAATCTGAATCCTCATGCACACTCATTCACACATCACGAAGAGCATACAAGGATGAGAAATACAAACAGTGCACTCTCGGTGACGTGTTATCGACGATCCCACCACTCGAAAGGATGCTTCGTCGTTCACCCTTTCGATCACAAAACGATATGGCAATATTAGCACGATTCTATTTTTAGTCTTTTATATAGTAGGTAAAAGAAAAACAACTAATTGGAAAGAAAACTACACTAAATAAGCCACTCAAAACTAGTTATCAATCCCCGGCAACGGCGTCAAAATTTTGATGAGACGTGGAAAGTGTCGCGGCTTAACGCACCCGATCAAAATTACAAATTTATAATCAAACTCTTAACTAACTACCTTTTGGAGTAGCTAGTGGTGAGTCCGAGTCGATTCACTGAGAAAAAACTAGGATTGAAGCGGAATACTAAGCATGATCCTCTACTAAGAAGTTGGAAAAAAAGATTTAGATTTGGGTTTTTAACTAGACTAGACCAAAATTAATGCAGAAATGTGATAAAATATGAAGAAAGGCCGAGGGATTCTTAATCAATAACAAGGGTTCTAATAGTTCTTCCTAAGACAAGGGCATGCCTCCTCAAATTGAATGGTTAAATCCAAATGTCGATAGGCGAATGGCTAGTTCCACCTATCGCTCGACGAGGATCGGGTTAAAATCCCTCGTCGACAAGAGCAAACATCTAATGATCGGTGACCAAATGATGAGTTGCGATCGCCGCTAACGAACCCTTTAATTAGGATGGATTCGTCACAAGAGAGCTAACGTGGTATGGATCTAGGTGTGATAGCGAGGTGGTTCTAGCACTTCGCTGGCCAAAATCATAATGATAGGATGGGTGGAGGGTTAGGAATAGATTGGTGGTGGTTCTAGCACCACAATCTAGTCCAATCTTGGATTAGAATCCTTCGTCGTGAGATAATCCATGGTTCTAGCATGAATCCCTCGCACGAGAGGTTCCATCCAAGCCCTAGCATACAAGAGACCTAGATCTAGGGCACAATAGGGCAATCCAAGCATCCAAGAATGAAAACAACACCAAATTCGATTCCGTCTTTCGGCTACATCATTTTGATTTGGCTCACTAGGCATTGAGTATTGAGCTGCAATGCCTTGTTCCGTAAGGAATCTAGCAGATTGACCAGGCCTTTGTCCCCCATCATACCTGGCATAGTACTCACCACCCCTATCAGACCTCACGATCTTAATTTTCTTTCCTGTATGACTCTCTACTATTGCTTGATACTCTTTAAAGCATTCAATGCCTCGGACTTCTCAAACAACAAATAGAGATACATGTATCATAAATAGTCATCAATAAAGGTGATAAAATATCTCTGACCTTCCAAACATGGAGTAGAAAAAGGGCCACATATATCAGTGTGAATAATCTCTAGAAGCTCATAGCTTCTCCTGACACCTTTATGGTGTTTATTGGTCTGTTTGCACTTAATGTAATCCACACAAGCCCTGAAGTCAGAGAAATCAAGAGACCCAATGACCCTCTCATTCACTAACTTTTTTAATCTCTTAATGAAGATATGTCCCCATCTCATGTGCCAAAGCATTGATGACCTCTCATTCGATCTAACACATTTTATGCCAACACAAGTATTTCCATACATAGTATGAAGTGACTGCTCAAAAATAGGATCAAGAGACAACTTGTAAAGGCTATTAATTAATATTCACTTTCCAACTGAATTTGAGTTTACAAATATCTAAAAGAAGGTTTGTCTAAATAAGAAAACATAACTAATAACTGAAAGTCTGAAAATAAAAATTAGCTTTCTAGAAAAAGAAGGAACATAAAAGTTATTTTCCAAATCTAATAAGTGGCCTGAATCTACAACTAGTTTAATGGTTCCAACAACTTCCATATGTAATTGCATCCTAATGATGATGCAAAATGTCATATTTTTATCCCTCAATACCTAGTCTTCTGTGCTTATTTGGTACCTAAATGTACTCACTAATCTTATATTTTGATTTAGGATGTAATTGGAGTCCTTACATGCGAAACAAAGCTAATTGTGCGATTTTGGACAGTTTTGACATCAGTTAGTGAATGGAGAATAACTTTTCCATCCAAGCTCTGATTGGGATAAGTAAAGATGCTATGGAACAGTAAGAAAGAGCTCTACAACTTTCATGTTTTGAGTTTTAAGAGATTCTGGTTGATTGCATCAAGGAAATCAAAGCTAAAAGGTACAAAGAAGATTGCAAAGAAGATGGGTCAGCTTCAAAGAATAAACTTTACCTACTCAGGAAGAACCAGATGATGTGTCATATATAATTGGAAAGCTCTGGAAGTTTAGTTTCTAGAGAATTTTACGGTTCATGATTTAGAGCTTTCTAGAGAAAGTTACAGTGCTTTTAGTACCACCAGTGCATGGCTGAATAGCAGAAGAAATATGCAGAAAATAAGATCGATCTTTCTTCTATGATAGAGTTAACAACGAGCAAGACTTTAAAAGATCGATCTTTCCTCCCATAAATGATCGATCATTTATTCACCAGGAGATGACAAAGAGCTATGTTTACTCGGATCGATCTTTTCCCTTAAAAAGATCGATCATATTCGCAGTTGAGAAAATTGAGAAAATCGATGATGCAAATGATCGATCATCTCCTTTAAAATGATCGATCATTTTATAGCAGTTCAGCAAAATAAAGGGCTCAGATCTAATCCGAGTTAAAGACTTTTGGAGCTTATAAATAGGGGACCTAGGGTTATTCAAGGGGGCAAATCCTACATACTTTTCTACTTTTTAAGGGCTTTTCTCTTGAATAATTTTTTCTTTGGAGGATTGTTCTTGATGGCCTTGCGTGGCTAAATCTTGATCCTTATTCAAGGAAACTGAAACCTCGGAATCAATAAAACTGTGAGATCTAATTAGTTTTCATTATTCAATTTATGCTTTGAGTATTGGATGTTCTTCTGTGATCATGTCATGATTGTCTTGTCTAATTGTTAGGAGGCCTACTAGTTCATTATTCATTGCAATCTACTGCTATGTTGGATATCAAATCCGTAATTGTTTGATTCCTCTAATTTGTGAAGCAACTAAGATCTATTGATTTACTGCGTTTCAGAGATTGTTAGATCTTAGGAAGAACGTTCGACTAAATTAAATATAACCGCTTGTTCTTGTGTTATTTAGCTTCATCGATCTCTATGAATCTTAATGCTGCTACTAGATTAAATCTATAGCGTTTGTCTTTGGTTGTTTAGTAGTTAGGGTTAATTAGATCGCTTGTTTCTAATTAACTACGAACAAGGAGAGATACAGAAATAATTCCAACAGTGAATATTCAAGGTGTGGATTGGTAAAATCAATGATCAGTTATAAAGATTTCGATGGTGGATGTTGACTTAGACCAAGGTTTGCTCTCTTGATTAAATTCGATTTTTCAATTTAGATTATTTCTTATTTGTTTTCGTTATACTCAAAACCCCCATCTTTGTTCACGAAGCATAAAACTAAATTAGACATTCCTCATGGGAACGACTCGTACTCGCACTACTACATTCATTTTAAACAGTATTGATTTTATTTTTGATTGCTTGCGACAGTACATCACATCCCATTTCCTATATGGACACTCCTCTCACTTGCCGTCGTTGGCTTCCTTTGATTGAGAAAACCTTGCAATGTGTTGGCAACATGGATTGTTGATTCAGAATCAATCCACCATGTGTTATGAGGTACATCAATTAAATGAGATTCACTCACAAATGAAAAGAGATTACTTTTCTTCATGAGCCATTCCTTGAACTTGGAGCAATCTTTCTTCATGTGTCCAGACCTTTTGCTGAAAAAACATTTGCTTTGTCGTTGTTTCTTGATGACATTCTTCTGCTGAACACATTTGCTCTTTACTGGATGTCCACTTTTATGAGTGACCATGTGGCACTCTCTAACTTCTCCTGCTTGAGCTTCGCTTCCTCTTGAACACACATGGACAACAAATTAGTAACTGGACATTTAACCTTATGTATGTTGTAGGAAATCTTAAATGGCCCATATTCTTGAGGCAAGGAGTTTCAGATGATGTGGACAAGGAATGAATCATTAATCTCCATCTTCATTGACCTTAGTTGAGCATAGATGTTAGTCATCTCCATGATGTGCTCTCTTATTCCAGGGGACCCAACGTGCTTCATGGACGTCAATTTTGACATTAGAGTGCTTTCTAATAACTTATCAGCCATTTGAAACTGTTTTTCAACCGCTTCCATAAGATCCTTAGCCTTGGTACAGGTAGGGATCGAAGTCATTATATTCTCAGCTATGTTGCCATCCATGATCATGAGACTTAATCGGTTGGATTTCTCCCACCGCTCATAATCATCCTTTTGGGCTTGGGTACTTTTTTTCGTTGGATTAGGTGGTTCAACTACACGGAAGTAGTAATCCAGGTTCATGCACCCCAATGTGATCTGGACTTTCTTTTTCCACTCAGGAGAGTTATCAGCATTCAACATATGAACATAATTAAAAGCATCAAACCTAGATAATGTAGATGAGGAACTATATGCAAATATAATTAACATGCTCACAGTTTAAGAATAGCATCATGCTTCTCATATCAAAGCACCAAAACTTAATTTAAAATACAACCCTATGTCATACTTTAACAAGCAAACAAGTACGTCATCATAATCCTTGTTGTGGCAACGGGACTATTACATGCTAATAGTTTGCTAAACTTTAAAGTAAAACTAGAGTGTTCTCATTATCTCCATCAGGATCTCTCCCCCCTCAATCCACTTTCTCCCTTGACCCACAAACCCTCAGGCCCTCCACCTTTGAACCCTGACCCCCCTCCCAGAATGTTATCTCATCAACGAGACCAGCCTCTCCAAATCCCACCACCCAACCTCAGTCCCTTTCTCCCTTGGCCCACTCACAACCACCTTCTATGCAGTCTTTACTGTACCAGCAGATCCTGGGAGGTTTAGGCCCTTTTTGGTTTAGCCATTTTCTGTTTTCATTTTTAAGAAAACAAAAAATGAATCTGAAATCATGTTTGGTTTGCCGCCTTTGAAAACGTTTTCGGAAAAGGAAAACACTGTTTTTCACAAACTATGAAAACGCCAAAATGACGTTTTCATTTTCTAAAAATGGATCGGGAATGAAGCCTTCTTCTCCTCCCGATGGGTTCTCTCGCGAGGATCACTTGAAGGCCTCCACTCCCGTCGCCCGAGCTCCATCCGCTGGCAGCCAATCTCCCAACTCTGGCCACCCTCGTCGCCATCAAGCCCGCCACCACCTCTTCGTTGTTCATGCCACCAGGATGTGCTAGCCGCCGGTGAGCTCAATGGAGGGGGTGAAGGTGCTGGTGAAGAGGTCCTGCGGCTTGACAAGGTTGGTGTCGAAGAGGACCGGGAAGTTGGCACCGTCGAGGAGGGCGATGACGCGGGGTTCTGGAGCGACGAAGGAGCCCAAAAGCATGTTGACGTGGATCACCATCGAGCCATAGATCTGAATCCGGGACATGAAGAACTCGTCCCGGTCTTGGAAGTAGTCCAGCCGATCTCAGATTGGCCTGATGAAGGGGAGATCGTAGTCTCCGGGGACCTTCTTCAGGGGTAAGCTCTTCGCCGAGGAGGAGGTCGTAGCGCTGGTGGTGCTAGGCTTCTGGTGGTGCGTGGCACAGGCCGTTTGACAGAGCAGCATGGCTGGAAGAGGCGGAGCTCTGTTAGGAGGTGTTCATGGCGGAGGTGGAGCCGTGGAGGATATTTCGGATGGGATGCAGGAAGAGGAGGAGAGCACGGGCTTGCTTGGAGGGGAGATCGGAGTGACAAGGGCCGGAGGAGGATGATCACCGGCGAGGAGAGGAGAGGAGGGTGGGTGCGGTGGCGGTCGGCCTGAAACAGATAGGAAGAGGAGAGAAATTGGGGGAGAAGAGAGGGAGAGAATTAAGTGAAGGCGGGGGGGGGGGGGGGGGGGGGGGTTTGGGTAAAAGAGGGTAAAAATTTTAAAATTCAAAAAAAAAATGAATGAGTGGTTGTGGTTAAAAGATGCAAAATATATGACTACTAGGTGGGTCCGTGCCACCTGGCACGGGCAACCACCCTACCCCACTACCCTCTAACCACCCACCTCCACTGCCCCCGCGCTATGACTCAGATATCATGTGTCCCCCTCTCTCGATGACTTAGCAGCTACGTGTGAGAAAATAAATGAGTCAAATTATGAATCACAAAACCTCATCTTATATAATAGACTAGTATATTGCCCGTGCCCCTGGCATGGTCTTTTAAGTCGAACATTATTTTTATAATTTTCAAATGAACAGTTTTAACAACTGCTCCCTCTAATATGAAACATTATTTTCCTAAATTTCTAAACAGGCAGTTTTAGTATGTGGCTAACTTAAATGTGGTTAATTGAAGTCTCTAATAATTTCTTATTCTAAATTTTCAAACGGGCGGTTTTAATAACTACCGTCCAACTAAATGGTTGACTAATTAACCCTCTAATTTAGATTTGAATCCGAATTAAATAATAGCTTGAATATCCATGTAGGACAAACCATGACAGCCCACCTTATCTTATATAATAGATATACTTATATTAAAAAAATTATGAGATTCAATAACTTCAAAATAGTAATTACAAAAAGATGTAAAAGTCATATATTAATGATCTATAGAATACATAAATATAAAATAAATAATGATAACTAGCTTACAAAATTAAAGTCATTCAAAACAAAAACCATAGTTACAAATTAAACACATTGTTATGTTTTTTTATTTTCATAAAACAGTTTTTTAACATTTCAAACCAAATGCGTTTTCATATTTTCATTTTCAGAAAATAAAAACAGAAAACAGAAAATAAAAACAGGAAACATTTTCCAAAACCAAACAACACCTTAGGGATTCCAACGGCCGCTTCAGCGGGTCCTTTGAAACATTCACTGGCCACATCTTACAGTGAAAGCAGAGCATCTACTGTCACGAACACCCTATTCTTTGACGTAGAAGACTAGATCCGAGGAAGGCAGCTTTGGTCTGATTCGTTCTTCATTAAGTTGGATGGAAAGATGTGCCTGGATGAGCTGCGCAGGAGACTCAGCTAGCTCTGGTCTGGTTTCGCCCCATCCCTGGTTGCCGACGTTGAGGACTGCATCTTCGTTGTCAAATTTCAGCGGCCGGAGGACTGTTTGCGAGCAACCACTGGCGGCCCTTGGAGGGTTGGGGAGAGGAGGATCTCTATCTTTGGCTTGCAGGATGACTACCGGCCGGGCGCAGACGTCCTAGATCTCCGACTGGTTTGGGTGCGCCTCCCTGGCCTCCCCCTTAATCACTATGGCCCCGTTTGGTTGGGGGATAGGAAATCCCTATCCCGGGATAAACCCATTTTATCCCTGCATTGCAGCCAAACACTATCTAATCCCCATTTTTATCCCTACTTTTATCCCTATTCCTATCCCCACTTTATCCCTACTTTTCAACCAATCATTACTTCATCATCCCTACTTTTCAACCAATCACATCAACTTTATCCTCACTTTTCAACCAATCATTACTTCATCATCCCTACTTTTCAACAAATCACATCAACTTTATTCCTATTTTTTCAACCAAACATTACTAATTTATCACTACTTTTTAACAAAATACCATACATATCCCAATCCCTATCCCAGGTTACCAATCCCTATCCCCTCTAATCCCGGGATAGCCTATCCCGCAACCAAACGCACCCTATAAGGAAGACAACTTTCTCCATATAGATAGTACCCTTGGAATACCGGTCAAGATCGATATCTTTTCTGGAGAAGCTTCAAGGTGCAGATTTGCTCGTATCTGCGTCTTCATATGATCTTCCATTCCAACCATACATGAGGTCTGGATTCAGCGAGTAGGAGCCAACAAATTCTTCCAATCTTTCCTCTTTGAAGACTTGGAAACCTGCTCTGGCTGTGGATGCTTGGGCCATGTTTGCTCTAAGGAGACACTGCCACCTCTGATCGTGCCGGCGATTGCTTCGGAGATTACCCGAGAGGACAATTGGTCTGTTGTTCCTCCTAGGAAGAGTAGAACTCGAGCCGCGCGCCAGTTTCGTGCGAAGAAAAGTGTTGCCGTGAGCGGCGCTCCGGGCGGCTAGGATGCGACGTCCACAGTGAGCCGTTGGCGTGTCAAGGCTCCTACAACTTTCACAGAGCCTGTACTGATGGGACATTGCCGGACTTGTCAGGCCCGGGTTTGAATTTGAAATCAAGTTTGGCTAAGGGCCTTCTCCCACTCCCTCCATCTCTGGTAGGCCATTGTCTAGCAACGCCCGATCCTTTCTCTCAAATCAGATCCCCTTCTCCAATTACGACGGCTGACATGGCTCAGCCGACTCATTTCTCTCCTGGTCTGGGTGGACCCTCCTTTGCCGATGTGCTGAGAGGCTCCTCACCTGCTCCCATACCCCACACTCCCCCAGGCCCTCCACCTTTCACTCCTGACCCCTCTCCCCTGTTCCAACCTACCTCATCTCTTCCAGCCTTCCTGCATCTCCACCACTTCCTCCACAACCCCAATCGCCTCCAGCTTCTGAGGCGGTACCCACCCCTAACACCTCTCAAGTAGCCACGATCCTTTCCCCTGAAGCCCTTCGGCAACTTCAGCTTGCTGGTTTGGAAGAGCTTGTGAGATCTCTCCCTCATAGCTCTCTCCCAAGCCCCTCCTCCGGATCTGAGGATGATTCAGCCGAAGATGACGACCCCTGGTCTGAAGAAGACAACGATTCCGAAGTTTTGCTCTCTGATCGCTATGTGAGCCACCCCGACGCCTTGCTGCTGGCGGAGCAAGGCGATCTCATCCTCCCCGCCATCAGTGATTCATGAGATGTTTGTCATGGAATTGTCATGGGATTGGCCTCCAGAAGCTTCGTCGCATTTGCCGAAAGCTAATTTCCCAACATTCTCCTGACCTCCTTCTCCTTCAGGAGGTCGGCCTCAAAGCTGATGATCAGATTGGCATGTCTCGGTCTCTTGGGCCATCTTGGGCAACGTTTTTGGTTCCATGTCAAGGGCGCAAGGGCAGTATCCTTGCCGCTTGGACCTCCGACAACAGACTTGTCTCCTTCGTCTCCTCCTCGCAAGCCATCCATGGGATTTTCACCTGCATAGATGGGTCTCAATGGTGGGTTTCCTCTGTTTATGAAGCCAGAAGTCTGAGGAGCCGTCACCATCTTTGGAGTGACCTCACCGTGCTTTGCCAATACTCCAAACCGCACCTCATCATTGGAGATTTCAACTCCATATGCTCTTCTTTGGAGAAGAGAGGCAGCTGGTCGTTCGCCTTCAATCGCTCAGCTAGGGATTTCTTGGAATGTCTATCTTCATGTGCTTTGTTGGACCTGGGGTTCGTTGGGCCAAGGTTTACTTGGTCGAATAGGAGGCAAGGTCTGCAGCGCATCCTCGAAAGATTGGATCGGGGCGTCTGTAATGAAGCTTGGAAGAGGATTTTTCCTGGTTCTTTGATCCGGCACCTCCCCCGGTTTGCCTTCGACCATAATCTGCTTCTCCTTTGTATTGTGACGCTCTGACCTGCGTAGGCCTAACCAGGCCGGGCAACGCGAACCAGAACCTAACCTACTGCGGAAATTTTGGCGAGGTTTTCCTCTAATCATAGTGCTCTCCCTAACAATTCATAATCATCCTGTATTAACATACAATTACAAACCTCAAAACTGAAACTGAATACATACAAATCCTCAACAGGATAAAAGTTATACAAAATCTTCCGTAGGAGGCTAACTAAACAAAAGGGTATAACTGATGATCGCAGCACCTCAAGCACCGCCAGACGCCGTCACGTTACCAAACACCGGCCCGATAGGGGCGACCGAAGAAGAGCTAGCGCCAGCACCTGCAAAACGTAGCCCGGGTAGGAGTGAGCACTAAGCTCAGCATGGACACTACACTACGACACTCACAAGGGAGGGAACACAACAGTGCCGCTCCCAAGTCTACCCTAGGTGTATACAAGGGTCCCATAACCCTACCGGAAGTCCGTGAACGCAGGCCCAAAACACTGCAGACTCTCAACATGACACTGAACACTCTTTGGCGGGGAAGGACACCGCTGGGCATGCACACCTCCACCCAAAAGTCAAGAACACCGGACACCGGCTACACCTCAAATTCAACTTGGAGTTGACACGACCTCTAAACATCAAACCACATGTATTAAGGTCATTTAACCCTATCATCGAAATCGACTGAATACTACAAATCGAGTCCAAGACCAAGCTACCCACAACGGTCCTAGAGCTAGATCCGGACTACCTGAAAGCCCCGGATCGGCGATCAACCCATCGCCAGCGTCCTACACAGATGCAACTAATACACAAAACAATGCATGCTATGATCACACGCAGGATAATACAGATACGCATGCAACAAAATGTGATGATATATCAAACAAAGTCTGGGCACAGCACCCTGCCGGCCCGGGGTGGTGAACAGGTAAGTAAGGTCTAGGAGCTGCTTGATATCGCTCAAATGTGTCACGCACAGCGGTCGTGGTGCAGTACATCATAAGAGAGGTCGAACCCAAAGAGAGACAAGCAAGAAAAATCCAGAAACACAGATAACAATATATCGAAAACAATCAAGAGCATAAAAGTTAAGAAAATAGATCGAAGATGTAATGATAAAATAAAGTTAACGAAAGAAATCAAGATTTGAATGAGGCTAGGCTTCATGAATCACTTCACTCGGATTCAGGTTCTTCTCTTCTCAATGGTTCATATAATACTTAGTTAAGGGATTCACGTCCCAATCACCTTAATCGGAAGATATAGAATTATGAATCTGATAAAATATAAATGTCTCTTTCTATGGTTGGTTCCTTTCGTTGTAACCCTAACTCCGTCCTACCAGATCCTAAGAATACACTATACCGGCTGTCACTACAGGCAACGCGCAGCAAAAGTTCATCGGGACAAAGCCCTAACTCTATCTAACCGGATCTCTAAGAATACACAATACCAACTCTCACAATCGGCAATGTATAGCAAAGATTCCTTGGGATAGAGCCCCAACCTTGTTTTACCAGATCTCAAAGAATACACAATACCAGCTGTCACTACGGGGAATGCATATCAAAGGTCTCGTGAGACTCGGTAAGAGAACCAAAAGAGATAACTATGGGATCACAATATCATAAAAGAAGCATGACTGGGTTTATAATATTAATCATCCACATAGAAATCTATAATTTGAAAATAATCTTTGAAGATCCAATACATAGAAAAGAGTTTAACAATAAAGATTAAAACTATGAACCATTGTTGGAGAAGAAGCCCTAGTCCTCGCTAGATCATCCTTCCACCATGCCCGCGGCTTACTCGGTCATGGATGGAGATGTCTTCATCTTATTTCCTTAGAAAACGTTCAGAAAGAGCCTCCAAAAACGTCCAAGAAGTCCCCTTTGATTAACCCTAAGTTTCCTATTTATAACTCCAAAGTCTCTCCATCCTCGGATTAAATCTAAACGGTTGATTTTCTTCACTGGGAAAGTAGGATCGATCCCTCTATAGGTGTAGGATCGATCCCACTCATCAAAATCTTCAATTTTTGGCTACGCCAGAGTCGGATCGATCGCACTATAGGTGTCGGATCGATCGGACTCAGTAGAATGGATAGAGGGATCGATCTGACTGTGTACAGCTGAAAAGTATGTGTTCTGTCAGGTTTCTGCATAGACGGATCGATCCTACTCTAGATGTCGGATCGATCGGACTTTCCAGAGTATTTACTGTTCTGCCATTCAGACTGCGCCATCGGTACTAAAATTACCGTAACTTCTTCTATGAAATTCGGAATCACGAACCGTAAAATTCTCCAGAAACTAGACTTCAAGAGCTTTTCAACCATATATAACATATCATCTGGTTATTCATGAGCAGGTACAGTTTAATCTTTAAAGTGGATCCATATACTCTTTTCAGCTTCTTTTAGCTTCAATTTCCTGCATTTTCCAAACAACTATGTGAAGCACATAAAAGTATAAAAATGGTGCTAAAGAAGTTGATTAAGGGTGAAGATATAGCAATTGAGATGATTATAAGGTTGTTTAGAGTGCACTTTCATGCACTCATCACTGCTACAGTGGTACCACCACCAACTGTCAGCAGTCCACCACAACACCTGCATCGGGAAGCAGCCCCGCAAACAACAGTTCACAGATATTACAGATAAAGCCCTCGGCGCATGCCGGCATGCAAGGCTAAGGAAAGCTGCAAGGCTACTCGCCCGCTTATTCTAAACATCCCGGGAGTCATCACTCCCCCGGTTCACCACTGCCCCTATTATAGGGCTAACATGCTTAACATATGTACCAGGTATAAGGCGGTAAGGAAAAACTGTCATACAAAGCCCCGTGGGCAAAAGCCATTTGAAAAACACCCCTCAGCTACTATGAGATTGATCTTTCTTCCAGGGAAGATCGATCTTCTTAGTACTTAGAAGAAAACTCGTCCCTGTCAACCGAAGGAGATCGATCTTCTTCACCAGAAGAATCTATCTTCTTCGTGACATGGAAGAAACATCGTCCCTGTCAACTTAAAGAGATCGATCTTCTTCACCAGAATGATCGTTCTTCTTCGTGGCATGGAACCCGCCATACCAGTCTAGGCAAGGTTCGATCTTCTCCCACCGAGGGATCGATCCTGCTCGGGCTGGGCGTGACGCCCCAGAAGGGATCGATCTTCCCTCAAGGGAGATCGATCCGAACGGGTTCTTCGGCGACCGGACGGCGAGAAATACCGTCGAAAAATACAACCAAATCCCCCAAAACTCTGGGATCTGGTAGATCAAGGAACCACGAGTCCAAAACCGGTGAGATCATGGGAAACCAACGTGTATTTTAACAGATCTAAGCAAAAGATGACAATCAAACAAAAAAAAACTCCAAAACTTCGAAAGATTGTAGGTAGGATCCCTACCTATGCAATAGCAGCTTCAATCCAAGCTACTAGTCCTTGGATCGTCCTCAAACTCCTTCAAAATCGCCAGATCTGAGCTCAAGATCCCCGGATTTCAAAAGGGTTTAAAGAAATCCGTTGCGTCCGCTTTATAGGCGGACAAACCGACCTATGAGGGATCGATCTTTCCTCAAGAGAAGATCGATCTCTCATGACAATCACAGCTTGATTTTCTGGCACAAGGAGATCGATCTCTTAGCCAAAGAAGATCGATCTTATTTATGCAGAAAGCTAAATTTGGGCAAGAGCTCAAGCCCAAGTCCGGATCTTTCGATCCCGGGTCCCACTAACCATTCTAGCCAAACATTATCACAGACATGGTCAGTGTGTGCACACGCGGGTGTGAAACAAGCCGACAAGGCGTAATTTACCAAATTGCTCTTGCGGTCCACAACGAGCCACAGGAGTATAGGAACGAGTCCTCACATCTACTCTCCAAGAACCGAGAAACCCAGGCCCCTCCCCATTTCGCTTGGTTTCCTACTAGCTCAAACAGTAGTAGTTCGCAGATCTGGTGAGCATGGCTTGGGCCAGACCGCGTAGGGGTTCTACTCATTTCAATTTCACTGCTAAGCTCCTCGAAGTGAAAGATACTGTCAAGTTATGGAACAAAAGAGATGAAGCTGATTTATTGAAATCTGGGATCCAAACTGAACGATTGTTGGAGCAGCTCTATGGGAAAGAGGAACTAGGCATCCTCACGGCTGGTGAAGAGATTGAACTAAGGTGTGTTGAGAACCACCATACTGTTGTCTTACTTCAACAAGAAGATTTTGTTAGCAGAAGGTTCAGATAAAAATGGCTCCTAGATGGAGATCGTAATACCAACTTCTTCCATAGACTCGCCAAGCAGCGCCTTCACAGGTCTAAGGTCCTAGAATTACTATCCGACGATGGTATGGTGATCTCAAACCGTGACCAGGTGGCTGCTGCTCTAGTTGTGCACTTCAGCAATCTTTGGACTGCGGAGGAGGGGCCAAGCGACTTTAATCTCCCTCTGTTACCTAAGCTTAAGGTTGAAGACCTGCATTCTTTGCTAGCTATGGTCACTGAAGAAGAGATTCTTGTAGCGATGAAGGGGATGGAGAAGGATAGGTGATCGGGGCCTGACGGACTGCCAATTGAATTTTTCTTCCAATTTTGGTCTGTCGTCGAAGCTGATTTGGTAGGATTGATCAAAGAATTCTTTCAATCTGGCCGCATCCCACCACACTGGAATGAAACTTTCATGACTCTCATTCCGAAAGTCGACAATCCACGAAGAATCCGTGACTTCCGACCTATCAGCCTCATCAATGTAAAGTTTAAGATCATTTCCACCATTCTTGCTTCGCCGGCTCCGTGGTGTCATCGACCATTTGATCAGGCCAGAACAGTCAGTGTTCGCCCCTAACCGAAGTATCTTTGACAACATTTCTGCCGCCCAAGAGTTATTGCACTCCCTTCATCGAGCTCCGAGGACCCGACCCTTGATGGTTGTTAAGATCGACATTATATCTACTTATGATAGCGTCAGTTATCACTTCCTTGATCATGTTTTGGTGGCCATGGGCTTTCGTCAAAGATGGCGGATGTGGATATCGCAATGCCTTTCCTCTACCTCTGTCGCACTCATTGTCAACGGAAATGTCTCAAGGTATTTTCCTACTTCCCGGGGTTTGCGATAGGGAGATTCCATCTCCTCATTCCTTTTCATCCTCGTGCAAGAAGTGCTTTCTCTCATGCTCAAGAAGGAAGAAGCCGGGCTTAGGGGGGTCAGGTTCTTTCGCGACCGATCTTCTTTCTCCCACCTTTTTTACGCTCATGATTGCCTTCTCGTCACTAGAGCAACGGTTGAGGAAGTGGAAAAAATCCTTTCTATTTTTGCTGAGTTTAGGGTTATGTCTGGTTTGGAGGTCAATCAGGCCAAGTCGAAAGTGAGATTCTCCCCTTGTGCTGATGAAGCCCGGCGGGTTCATATATGTCAGACTCTACGCATTGTTGAAGAACATGGGTCTTTCAAGTACCTTGGAGTACCTGTAGAGGGTACCTCAAAGCCGATGCATTCAATGATCTTATTGAGTCCTTTGTTAGCAGGCTGTCCCAATGGAGTGCTTTTAGATTAGCTGGTGTAGGTCGTGTCACCCTCATCAAATCAGATTAGCTGGTGTAGGTCGTGTTATCTCTACAACTTCCTTGTACCGATGGTTATCAAGTAAGGAGAATTCAAGTTGGCTTGGGGAAGATGTTTGTGCTGGATGGCAAAATCTTTGGAAGAATCCTGCTGGTCCGAGAATCAATTTCTTTCTTTGAAAGCTTTTTCACGGCAAGTTGATCTCCGCTGAAGTTCTCTGGCAATGGGGATGTATTGTTGATCCTATTTGTATGAGATGCCATGTGGATCGGGAGAACATGTCACATATCTTCTTTGATTGCAACTTTGCACAGGAGGTTTGGGATTGTATAGGTCATGGTTGGCGACCTTCATCCCTTCTGGCGTGTTAGAATCTTTTCTCAAAATCATCTCGGGCGCGGGCTGATGATCGAAATACCTTAACTGCCTACACCCTTTGGTGGTTGTGGAAAGAAAGAAATGAAGTGGTCTTTAACAGTCAGATGAACCGCCCGATACAGCTTCACCGAGTGATTCTTCGTCAGGTCAGAGAGTTCCAATCCTCTCGACCCCGTTCTGTTTTCCCCTGCTCTCCACCGCTGTCTACATCCCCTGTTTTGCGGACCGACGCTTCTGTCCGGGCTGGGCTCGCTGCAATCTTTTTATCTGGTCATACTATTCTCTGGTGTTGGTCTTCTTGCCTACCGGCCACATCAGTTGCTGAGGGGGAACTCTTGGCCATATTGGGAGGCCTCAATCATGTTAATTCGGCTAACTTTTCAAGGATCGTGGTTGAATTAGATTCAAAGCTCACCATCAAGCTAATTACAGGAAGGATGATCTGGCCATGTGAGTTGTTGCACGTCCTTCGCCAAATTTGGAATCTTTCTTCCTTCTTCTCCAGTATTTTGTTCTCTTACATCCCCCGTGAGTTCAATGCGGTTGCGGATTGTTTAGCATGTTCAGCTCGATCTTAGGACCACTGATTACGGGCTTGTAATCCCCTCTCCTACCCCAGCCTTTGGCTTATGTAATAAAAAGAAAGAACTGTCTTGATCTTCACATGCAACTCCCTATTTTACTCCATCATAACAGATGCAATTCTAACACCATAATAAATTAATTCTCATAACTAGATGCAAATTGACTACCTTATCCTAATGTCTGGGATGCTGTTGCTACTCCACAGACCCAGGAGAAAAGTCAATTGCCTTAATATGATCATAGAGAGAGAAAATAGATGGCCCAGGATGTTGTGACTACTACATAAGACACTTATCCCTGATTCCTGATCAAACATAATATGGCATTAACTAAAAGTTAATCCAAAAGCAACATGCATAAAAACATATAAACATGTAACTACCGTATTATGACCTAATCTCAATGGTCATTAGCAGAATAAACAATATAAAATAGCTTAAAAAACAAAAGTTACTCTATTTATAAGCTTAGCAACAAAACGAAATAAAGCAAAGGGTTTTTCTGCAAAAGGAGCTCTTAAAGGGCTGTATATTTATTGGATTGACATCCAAAGCCTAGCAACCCTCACCCGATAACCCTCCATCGTCTTCCCTAAGTTGCGAGAACGGAAACCTAGGGTTTCCTTCACGCCGCCGCAGCTCTTCCGGAGCTTCGTTTCCGCATGAGGCTTGCCGGAGAACTCGCTCACGCTCCTGGTCACCACCGTCACCGGGCAAGCAACGACGCCAAGCGCCTAACATGATCGAGCGGAGCTCGATCGCACGGCTCGGTCGCACGGCTCGGTCGCCGCCGTTCGTTTCTGGCAAAGGCGGTGCCGCATTCGCTAATCACCGCAGCCAAAGGGGCCGCCGCGATTCCAGCGGGCACGATCGGCATCAATAGCCGCCGCCGGTGATGGATTGGGCGAGCAATCGGATGGATCGGCCAAGCCCGACCCCTTCTTCTATAAATGCTATATTTTATCATCCCTTACATTATGCGGAATATTAAAGAGAAAAATAACTTAATGGATTTTAATCCGAAAATATGAGAAAACCTCATGTATAATTCGCAAAAATACAAAAACTCCATGTAAAATCCGAAAATCATATCAATAAATCGAATATACATAATACCAAACAATCATATCCAGAGTCCAAGCGCTGATACCAACTATTAGATTTATATGGATAAAGTATTCAGGATCATACCTCTAGCCATGGCGTGGATGACATGGAAGAAGGAGAGAAGCCGAAGTCCACAAACCGTTCAAAGACGCTTCTAGTCTCTCCAAGAGTTAGGTGTTTTAATTGTGTAGAAGATGGGTGATACGGTTGGAACCCAAACCCAACCCACGGCTAACCAAGGGACGGGTCCAACATGCAAAGTGGAACCAGGTCCGACCCCAGCCCTTGGTAGGACCCGGCCTTGAACCAGATCCCAAGCCAAAGCTAGTCAAAAGGAATCCTATTCCTAGCTGGTTACTTTCTTAGTTAGTTTCTTAATTGCTTTCCTAATTGATTTCGTAGTTTGTGTTCAGTTTATGCTTTGCTTTGTTAGTTCCTATTATGAGTCCTAGTTATTAGGAAGTTTGAGTTATGATTGAGTCTTAGTAGGAAGTCTTATTACTTGTTGATTTAAGCAAGAAGGTTGTCTAGTCTTATTAGAACTCTCTCAAGGCCTCTATAGTTTGTATTAAGTTATGGACGAATTATGATGAATAAAATAGATTTATTAATAGAATAATCTTAGGAGTAGCTGTAACCCTAATTCTACCAACTCCACCAACCACCTTCTCTTCCCTTCCCTACGGCTAGATCCTTTCTCCACCACCGGCCTCCGCCATCCACTGCCATCCACGCCTCCACCGTCCAACCCCAAGTCTCCGGCGTCCTCCTTGGCTGCAGTGCTCCCCTCCGCCACCTCATGTTATCACCAAAAATTGGCATATTTTTGGGTCAAAAAGATGGTCAAAACTGACACATGGTATGTCGCGCCCCGACCCGCGAAAGCCCAACCGAGCCGGGCAACGCGAACCGGAACCTAACGAAATGCGGAAAAAGCTGGCGAGGGTTCCCTCTAACCTATTGGTCTCCCTAACAATTCACCAAAAGCACCCTCAATTAAAAGACATTAATTTAATGAAACCTCGAATCACAGATTACAAACCCAAAAAGATTTAATATACATATCCTCGAAGAGGGGAAGATCCAGATACAACATTTATACTCCCGTAGGAGGCTAAGTAACAAAAGGGTAAAAAGCTGTAAAGATCGCCATTTCTCAAACTCCACCTGGCGCCACCGCACGGCTGACCAACTGCCCGGTAGGGGCCACAGAAGAAGAACTGACGCCTGCACCTGCAAAACGCAGCCCGGGTAGGAGTGAGCACTAAGCTCAGTAGGGTTCTACACTACGCCACACAGAAGGAAGAGGGAAACGCAACAGTGTCGCCCTCAAGTAAGACCTGGGTGTATACATGGGTCCCATAACCCCACCGCGTGTCCCTGTGGCCCAGGAACGGCACTGCAAGCGGGAAAAGACACCGCTGAGTAGGCAACTCCACTAGTTAAGGATCACCGGCTACACCTCAGCATCCGACTCGAGGCCGACACGACCTCTACAAACATCAAGCAACAAGTGTACCAGTCATCTAAGCCTATCATCAAATCTACTGGACACCACAATTCGAACCGAGTCTAAACTACCCAACCCAGGTTCTAGGGCTAAATCCGAGCTTCCAGCCTAGGGATGGCGACCCACAGATCACCCATGCCCTAACCATGCAACTAATGCACAAATCAACAATGCATGCTATGAACATACACAAACAGGAGATAGGCATGCAACAGTATGATAAGGCATCATATAAGTCAACCGGATCGATGCAGCGGTACTACCAACCGCTGCCAGCCGATTCGTAGCGGGTCCCAGCATTACGACGGTACCGCGACCGTCAATCGTCAACCGCGGACTCTTGCAACGGGAAACAACTCCGAAAACGATGATGAACAGTAAGCATATAATATTATAATCCGAACATATAATATTATATTCAAAACACCAAAAACCTCTACTTAGAAGCTAATTGATCCCGGCGATTTGACGTCCAAACGACGTCGGATTCAAGTTCCGACTTAGCCATCAGTAGATCGACATGCCGGGATCAACATATCAAAAATCCATAATCATCCAACGGCTGGATTAACGGGAAAGCACTAATCAAAACCGCTAATCAAACTAACTTACCAATTACTTGCTGCAATGCAGCCCTTCAGTAATAAATTCATAACAAAGCATAGAAAAATAGGAAAATTATGAAATCAGTTGGGTTTGAGAGTAGATTCAAAGATCAATGATGAGAATGCATAATGTTATATTTTTATCCCTTAATACTTAGTCTCCTGTGCTTATTTAGTTCCTAAATACACTCATTATTCTTATATTTTGATTTAGGATGCAATTGAAGTCCTTAAGTCGAAAAGAAGCTGAAAGAGTGCATGGATCAACTTTAAAGATTTATCTGTACCTGCTCATGAAGAACCAGAGGATGTACCATACATGGTTGGAAAGCTCTTGAAGTCTAGTTTCTGGAGAATTTTACGGTTCGTGATTCCGAGTTTCATAGAGGAAGTTACGGCAATTTTAGTACCGATAGCGCAGTCTGGATGGCAGAGCAGTGAATAAGCTGAACAGTCCGAGCGATCCGACTCCCCAGGTAGGATCGATCGGACCATGCAGAATCGTGACAGAACATGTATTTTTTGGCTGAACATGGTCCGATCGATCGAACCATCCCTCCTATTGAGCCAGATCGATCCGACTCCTAGAGTTGGATCGATCGGACTAGGGAAATGTCAGAAATTGCAGATTTTTATGAGCCAAATCGATCGGACACCTAAAGTTCGATCGATCGGACTCGGGCGTAAATAGAAGTTGAAGATTTTTACGCATTCGATCGATCCAGCACCCCGAGAAGGATCGATCGGACTTTCCCAGTAAAGAAAATCAACGATTGTGATCTAATCCGAGGATGGATACACTTGAGGCTATAAATAGGACTCTTTCTAGGGTTTGAGGGGGATTTCTTGGACACTTTTGGCTACTCTTTCTCCTCTTTTATATTTTCCTAGGTTTTCTCTTGTTTTATGAAATCTTTTAGAGGATTGTTCTTGATGGCCCTGCGTGGCTAAATCTTAATCCTTGGTCGAGTAGACTGAAACCTCGGAATCAATGAAACTGTGAGATCTAATTTATTTTTATTGTTAAGTTTATACATGAGTATTGGATGTTCTTCTGAGATTAAATCTTCATGATTACCTTGTCTAATTGCTAGGAGGCCTACTAGTTTATTATTCATGGTGATCTACTGCTAGGTTTGATATCAAATCCGGAATTGTTTGATCCCTCTAATCTGCGAAGCAACTAGGATCTAATAATTTGCTGCTGATCAGATCTTGTTAGATCTTAGGAAGAATATTCAACTAGATTAAATGCAACCGCTTGTGCTTGTGTTGTTTAGCTTCATCAATCTCCCTATTCTTAACGCTGCTACTAGATTAAATCTACAGCGCTTGTCTTAGGTTGTCCAGTAGTTAGGGTTGATTAGATTGGTTGTTTCTAATTAACTATGATTGAGGAGAGATTCGGATTTCATTCGGACGGTGAATATTCATGGTATAAATTGATTGATACTTGCATCTATGATCAGTTGTTGGATTCCGATGGTGGATGTTGACTCAGACCAAGGTTTGTTCTCTTGATTCAACTTGTTTCTTCGCTTTAGATTATTTCTTTATTGTTTTTCCTCCCGTTTAAAACCCCCCCATCTTTGTTCACTGAGCACAAAACTAGGCTAAACACTGTTCGTGGGATCGACTCGTACTCGCACTACTACATTTATTTTAACGAGTACTGGATTTATTTTTGAGTGCATGCGACAGCACATCAAATTTTGGCGCCGTTGCCGGGGAGTGATTCTAGTTGATTTTTGTGTTTATTGTGATCCTTATTTTCATAAAAAAAAAGAGTTATTCGAATTTTCTTGATTTCTTTTTCTCGTTTTGCCGGAATTCTCTTGATTGTTTATGAGTATAGCTCGATCTTTTAATCAATGTGATTTACAGTACGACCCAGAGATAGAAAGAAATTTGCGCAGGTTAAGAAGAGAAGCTCTGATAACTCCTGAGGAGGACATTTGGCTCTTGATCAGGTATTTATCAGTGATTCGGAATTAGAAGAGGAAGAAGTCATGGCCGGAAATCGGACTTTGAAAGAACTTGCAGCCCCAGATTTGAATCAACAACCCTTATGCATTACATTTCCTACTTTGGATGTTGCTGCTACTTTTGAATTAAAATCTGGACTAATACACCTCTTACCTACTTTTCATGGACTTTCAGGTGAGGATCCTCACAAGCATTTAAAGGAGCTTCATGTTGTGTGCATAAGTATGAAACCCATGGGGGTGACTGAAGATCAAATCAAATTGAGAGCCTTTCCATTTTCTTTGAAGGATTCGGCTAAAGATTGGCTTTATTATTTACCATCTGGTAGTATTACCACATGGAACGAGATGAAGAGGTTGTTTTTAGAGAAGTATTTTCCAGCCTCAAGAGCGGCCAACATTAGGAAAGAGATCTGTGGTGTGAGGCAACATAATGGAGAATCTCTACATGAATATTGGGAACGTTTTAAGAAATTATGTGCAAGCTGTCCCCATCATCAAATTAGTGAGCAATTACTTATTCAATATTTTTATGAGGGCTTACTAATCAATGACAGGAGTATGATTGATGCCGCTAGTGGAGGAGCTTTGGTGGATAAAACACCTGAAGCTGCGAGGAACTTGATTGCAAATATGGCGGCTAATTCTCAACAATTTAATACTAGACTTGATTCTTATTCAAAAAATGTTAATGAGGTAAATGTTTCATCTGTTGAACAACAGATTGCGAGTCTAACTTCTCTTGTTCGTCAAATGGTTGTAGGTAACATGCAAACAGCGAAGGTTTGTGGAATTTGTTCGGTGGCGGGACATCCAACTGATATGTGCCCAACTCTTCAAGAGGAACCCATTGAACAAGTAAATGCAGCTGGGAGTTTCCCAGGACCACCGCAAAGGAAGTATGATCCCTATTCAAACACGTATAATCCGGGATGGAGGGATCACCCCAATCTCAACTATGGGAATCCACAAGTAAATCAGCCTACAACTCAATTTCGTCCGACTGGACATCAATATCAACAATATAGACCGCCATACCCCCCGAGACAACAACCAAACCCAACTCCTGATTCTGGTATGTCTTTAGAAGATATGGTTAAATCTCTTGTTACTAATAATTCGCAAATTCAACAGGAGACGAAGGCTAGTATTCAAAGATTGGAACATCAGGTGGGCCAGATGGCGTCAGCAATTAGCAAGCTAGAGGCGCAAAATTCGGGAAAATTACCCTCTCAAACGGTAATAAATCCAAGAGAGAATGCAAGTGCAATCATTTTGAAAAGTGGTAAAGAAGTTGAGACTCCAATCAAGGAAATTCCTGCATCTTCTCTGCAAGGAAACGAGCAAGACATCGTCGCGGACAAAATCTTTCCCGATGACGACGACGTACCTAAACGTAAGTTTTCACCTCTTTCTGATTATAAACCTGTACCTCCTTTTCCTCAGGCTTTGACAGAATCAAGAAAATATGAGAAGAATTCAGATCTATATGAGACTTTTCGCCGTTGCGAGGTAAATATTTCACTCTTAGATGCTCTTAAACAAGTACCTCGTTATGCTAAATTCTTGAAGGAATTGTGCACAATTAAGAGGAAGCAGAAACTTAAAGGATGTGAGAAGGTGAAAGTAGGGGAAAATGTTTCTGCAATTCTTCAAAGAAAAATTCCTACAAAGTGTAGGGATCCAGGTATGTTTACTATCCCATGTACAATTGGTAACACCAAATTTGAGAAAGCCATGTTAGATTTGGGAGCTTCTATCAATGTCATGCCATATTCTATATATTCTTCTTTAAAACTTGGGCCTTTGAATGAAACTGGTGTTGTGATTCAATTGGCTGACAGATCTAACGCCTATCCTAAAGGTGTAGTTGAAGATATTCTTGTGCTGGTCAATGATTTAGTTTTCCCTGCTGATTTTTATGTGCTTGATATGGAGAATGGTGATCATAGTACTCCTATTTTGTTGGGAAGACCTTTCTTGAAGACATCCAAGACTAAGATAGATGTCCATAGTGGCACACTTACCATGGAATTTGATGGTGAAACTGTTAAGTTTAATATATAAGATGCCATGAAATATTCTGCTGATGATTGTTCAGTGTATTCAATTGATGTGATTGATTATTTATCACAGGAAGTTTTTGAACTTAGTGATAAAGATGAATTGGAAGTGTCTATTAGCAAATCTCTTGAGGAAGAAAATGAGGAGCTATCTTTGAGTACTAATTTGCAGGAAACTGTTGCAACACTGAATGATTTTTCGATAATTCAGCAATCAGGTAACGATTCATCTAGTTCATTACCTGTATCTAATGAGAAATCATTACCTTCTGAATTGCAAGCACCTATTCCAGATCTGAAACCTCTTCCTAATCATCTTAAATATGCTTTTCTTGGAGATGAAGGAGTATTACCAGTGATTATCCCCAATAACCTTAGTGCACCACAGGAAGAAAAACTTATGCAGGTTCTTAAGGAGCATAAGACAGCTATTGGTTGGACAATTGCAGACATCAAGGGAATCAGCCCGAGTACATGTATGCATCGTATCTTGCTTGAAGAGGGAGCGAAACCTTCCCGCCAACCACAAAAAAGGTTAAATCCGCCCATGATGGATGTTGTAAAGAAGGAGATCCTCAAACTGCTTGAAGTTGGAGTGATCTATCCTATTTCGGATAGCAATTGGGTTAGTCCATTTCAAGTTGTTCCTAAAAAGACAGGAATAACCGTGGTGAGAAATCACAAAGATGAGTTAGTTCCCACCCGTGTGCAAAATGGGTGGAGGGTTTGTATTGATTATAGAAAATTAAATGCTATAAGCCGCAAGGACCACTTCCCTTTACCTTTTATTGATCAGATGCTTGAAAGATTAGCTGGTCATTCTTATTATTGTTTTCTTGATGGTTATTCAGGTTACTTTCAGATTGCAATTGCCCCTGAAGATCAGGAAAAGACGACGTTCACATGCCTATTTGGAACTTTTGCATATCGTCGCATGCCTTTTGGTCTTTGCAACGCCCCAGCTACTTTCCAAAGGTGTATGGTTAGTATATTCTCAGATTATATTGAACAGATCATAGAGGTTTTTATGGATGATTTCACAGTTTATGGAAACTCTTTTGATAATTGTTTACATAACCTTACACTTGTTTTTCAAAGATGCATAGAAACTAGCCTTGTGTTAAATTCTGAGAAATGTCATTTCATGGTTGAACAAGGTATAGTTTTGGGTCATGTTATTTCATCTAAAGGAATTGAGGTTGATAAATCTAAAGTTGATGTCATTCAATCTTTACCTTATCCCACTAGTGTGCGGGAAGTTCGTTCTTTTCTTGGACATGCAGGTTTTTACCGAAGATTCATCAAGGACTTTTCTAAAATAGCATTACCGCTATGCGCGTTGTTACAAAATGACAAGGTTTTTGAGTTCGATGATGCATGCAAAGAGGCATTTGATAAACTGGAAGAATTATTGACTTCAACCCTAGTTATTCAGCCCCCAGACTGGAGCGTTCCTTTCGAGATAATGTGTGATGCAAGTGATTATGCAGTGGGCGCAGTTTTGGGTCAAAAGATTGGAAGAGCTTCTCATGCAATTTACTATGCTTCCAAGACTTTGGATGATGCCCAGAGAAATTATTCTACAACTGAAAAAGAACTTTTAGCCGTTGTGTTTGCTTTAGAAAAATTTCGTTCTTATTTACTTGGTACTAAAGTCATTGTTTATTCTGATCATGCAGCCCTTCGTTATTTAATGACGAAGAAGGAGGCAAAGCCGAGATTAATCCGATGGATACTTCTCTTGAGTGAATTTGATTTGGAGATAAAAGACAAAGGAGGAACAGAAAATCGAGTTGCAGATCATTTGAGTCGGTTAGTTCATGTGGAGGACAAACTTCGTCTACAGGAAACATTCCCTGATGAACAATTGTTTTCTGCAACTATGACATTACCTTGGTATGCAAATATTGTGAATTATTTGGTTACTAATATGTTACCTTCTGATTTGTCTAAGGCTCAAAGAGATAAGATTAAAAGTGATGCTAAATATTATGTGTGGGATGACCCATATTTATGGAAGCATTGTGCAGATCAAGTAATAAGAAGGTGCGTTCCTGAAAGTGAAATTATTTCTATACTCACTTTTTGTCATTCTTATGCTTGTGGAGGTCACTTTGGAGTTAAGAGAACGGCAAGAAAAGTGTTAGAATGTGGTTTCTATTGGTCTTCTTTATTTCGAGATTCATATTTTCTTTGTAAGTCATATGAGAATTGTCAGAAGACAGGAAATATATCCCAAAGGAATGAGATGCCACAAACCCCAATATTATTTTGCGAAATTTTCGATGTTTGGGGCATTGATTTCATGGGTCCGTTCCCTATATCTTTTGGTTATGTTTATATTCTGCTTGCTGTGGATTATGTTTCAAAATGGGTAGAAGCTAAAGCTACCAGGACTGATGATTCTAAAGTTGTTGCAGATTTTATCAAGTCTAACATATTATCCAGGTTTGGAATTCCAAGAGCTTTCATAAGTGATCGAGGCACACACTTTTGCAATCGAACTGTGGAGGCGTTGCTAAGGAAGTACCAAGTGACCCATAAGGTGTCAACCGCCTATCATCCGCAAACTAGTGGACAAGCGGAAGTGTCAAATCGAGAGATCAAGTCCATCATTGAAAAGACGGTAAATCCAAATAGAAAAGATTGGAGTTTGCGTTTGGATGATGCGTTGTGGGCATATAGGACTGCATATAAGACACCCATCGGTATGTCACCTTATCGCTTGGTATTTGGGAAACCATGTCACCTTCCAGTTGAGTAAGAACATAAAGCTTATTGGGCTATCAAAAGCTTTAATATGAACGTGGATGAGAGTGGAGAACACAGGAAGTTGCAACTGCAAGAATTAGAGGAAATTCGCAATGATGCCTATGAGAGCGCTAGGATTTACAAGGAAAAGATAAAAGCTTTTCATGATAAGATGATCTCTAGAAAGGAGTTTAAAGTTGGTCAAAAAGTTCTCCTTTACCAATCACGCTTACGTTTGTTTCCAGGTAAGTTGCGTTCTCGTAGGATTGGACCTTTTATTGTTACTAATGTTTTTTCTCATGGTGCAGTTGAAATTCAAAGTTTAGCCACTTCCAAAATATTTACGGTGAATGGCCATCGACTTAAACCTTTCTATGAAGGCGTTCCTACAGAAAAGTTGGAAAAATTGGACCTTGAGGAACCAACTTATACTGATTAAAGAAGCAAGCATGAAGTCGAGCCAATGACAATAAACAAAGGCGCTGCTTGGGAGGCAACCCAAGGGGAGTTCGTTCCTTTCTCTTTTTATTTTCGCATTTCCATTTTAGTTATTTTTGCTTTTCTTTGCATTCCACCTTCCATTGGGGACAATGTCAGTTTCAAGTGTGGGGGAGGAGATCTAGGTTGCATTTGCCATGAGCGAGAACCAGTTAAGCTTGACATATTCATAACATGATTGAATGAGTAATTTTGCGACTTAGAATTAATTAGTTGAGTTATTTTCCTTGAGATGGTAGTGACTAAATGAGTAGACAAAAGCTGGTGAGATTTTGAGCCTTTAGACTGACACATTCATATCAGTCTCACTAATTTCTTTCATAAGAGATATTCTTCCATGGATTTGTTTCTCTAGAACTTGCTTTGATTCTATTTGAGGTCACATTGACACATTTATACATGAACATGATTAAGGCCATCTTTGTTATAAGTTACATAAGCCAAATAGCCTACCTTTTGATTAAATCCTTTTGCTAAACACCTTTGAGCTTTATTGACTTCATTGTTAACCCACATTACAAGATTTAAACCTGAAAAAAAAATATATATTTCCGTTACCCAAGTCATAAAACTAGTAGAGCATTGATCATCATTATGATATGTATGGGTGCAAAAGTTTAAGTGTGGGGGTGTTTGGATTTGTGGTATGGCTATGATTGGTGAAGTGGAGTTTATTTTCATACTCAATTTGTGAGTATGTTGTTTCTGAAAAAAAAAAAATCAGAAAAAGAAAAAGAAGAAAAGAAAGTGAAGGAGGAAATTGTTTCTCATGTTGCAAAATATGTTTATGAATCCTCCTAATATTCTAAGAAAGGGGGATGTGTATGTATGATCTCTACAAAGGTGGAAGTTTTTGCAAAAGATTGTTCACTATTTCAGTTAAAAAGTATTCCTTTGAACAATCTCTTTGTCAATGTGGTAATGTTTTATGGGTTGAGTATGTTAAAGCTAAGTTGAAGAAAGTTGTTGAATGGAGTGATTGGTTGTACATGTCTTATTGATCCATTTTGCTCCATTAGTTCCATTGGCTTTTGAGCTACATTCCCAAATATTTCCCACCTTAATCCTGGACCCCATTACAACCTTTTGAAGTCCTTATGATTTGTGTTATGCATGTGATTCTAGTGGCGGAGAATGAGAAGATATGCAAGCTTATGGTAGATCATTTTCATTGGAATGAATTTGAGTGAAATACATACCCTTCAAACACATGAGAGTTGAGTGTTTATTTCCGTGAGGGTCTACTTGTTTAGTATGCTCCATATTCAAGTGAATGCTTATTGATTGATTTTTAAGTTGTCTAAAAATGTTTGTTCATGATATGTTATGAGTTGTAAAGAGCTTGATTGTTCTTTGTTGATGGCGTTGCAACCTTGATATCTTGAGTAGAGTGAATTTTAGTTTTGCCCGAGGACGAGCAAAAGCTAAGTGTGGGGGAATTTGATGAGAATGCATAATGTTATATTTTTATCCCTTAATACTTAGTCTCCTGTGCTTATTTAGTTCCTAAATACACTCATTATTCTTATATTTTGATTTACGATGCAATTGAAGTCCTTAAGTCGAAAAGAAGCTGAAAAGAGTGCATGGATCAACTTTAAAGATTTATCTGTACCTGCTCATGAAGAACCAGAGGATGTTCCATATATGGTTGGAAAGCTCTTGAAGTCTAGTTTCTGAAGAATTTTATGGTTCGTGATTCCGAGTTTTCTAGAGGAAGTTACGGTAATTTTAGTACCGATGGCGCAGTCTGGATGGCAGAGCAGTGAATAAGCTGAACAGTCCGAGCGATCCGACTCCCCAGGTTGGATCGATCGGACCATGCAGAATCGTGACAGAACATGTATTTTTTGGCTGAACATGGTCCGATCGATCGAACCATCCCTCCTATTGAGCCAGATCGATCCGACTCCTAGAGTTGGATCGATCGGACTAGGGAAATGTCAGAAATTGCAGATTTTTATGAGCCAAATCGATCGGACACCTAAAGTTCGATCGATCGGACTCGGGCGTAAATAGAAGTTGAAGATTTTTACGCATTCGATCGATCCAGCACCCCGAGAAGGATCGATCGGACTTTCCCAGTAAAGAAAATCAACGATTGTATCTAATCCGAGGGTGGATACACTTGAGGCTATAAATAGCACTCTTTCTAGGGTTTGAGGGGGATTTCTTGGACACTTTTGGCTACTCTTTCTCCTCTTTTATATTTTCCTAGGTTTTCTCTTGTTTTATGAAATCTTTTGGATGATTGTTCTTGATGGCCCTGCGTGGCTAAATCTTGATCCTTGGTCGAGGAGACTGAAACCTCGGAATCAATGAAACTGTGAGATCTAATTTATTTTTATTGTTCAATTTATACATGAGTATTGGATGTTCTTCTGAGATTAAATCTTCATGATTACCTTGTCTAATTGCTAGGAGGCCTACTAGTTTATTATTCATGGTGATCTACTGCTAGGTTTGATATCAAATCCGGAATTGTTTGATCCCTCTAATCTGCGAAGCAACTAGGATCTAATAATTTGCTGCTGATCATATCTTGTTAGATCTTAGGAAGAATATTCAACTAGATTAAATGCAACCGCTTGTGCTTGTGTTATTTAGCTTCATCGATCTCCCTATTCTTAACGCTGCTACTAGATTAAATCTACAGCGCTTGTCTTAGGTTGTCCAGTAGTTAGGGTTGATTAGATCGCTTATTTCTAATTAACTATGATTGAGGAGAGATTCGGATTTCATTCGGACGGTGAATATTCATGGTATAAATTGATTGATACTTGCATCTATGATCAGTTGTTGGATTCCTGGTGGATGTTGACTCAGACCAAGGTTTGTTCTCTTGATTCAACTTGTTTCTTCGCTTTAGATTATTTCTTTATTGTTTTTCCTCACGTTTAAAACCCCCCATCTTTGTTCACTGAGCACAAAACTAGGCTAAACACTGTTCGTGGGATCGACTCGTACTCGCACTACTACATTTATTTTAACGAGTACTGGATTTATTTTTGAGTGCCTGCGACAGCACATCAATCAACAACTATTATGTTCATCACAACCCAAGAACATACACGTACTGATCCGAAATTAAACATGCATAAATCCTACTAAAATCTCAACCAAAGCTTATCAAAACTTATAATAGAAATTATACTAAGCACGATGCATCCAACAACACAAAGATCAGCAAGATCTAACGGCTAGATCTAGTGAAAAACCAAAAACAACATTAGTAGGTAGAAACCTACCGAAAACGCACTCCTCGGCTGATTCCCCACAAACTGGTCGCCAACGCAGCTCCAAACCACAACAGGGATCTTCCTCACGCCGCCACGGTTCGAACGAGCCTTGGAACGGCCAAAACGATGGGTGGAGGAGGGAGAACGGAGGAGAAGAAGGTGGCTGCCGGAAAACAGGGGAAAAACATAACCGGGAAGAAGAAAGAAGAAGGAAGAAGAAGGAAGAGGAGAAGAGAAGGAAAAGAGGAAGAAAGGGGAAGGGGAAAGCCGGGAAGGGAGGGGAAAAGGGGAAGGAGGAGAGGGAAAGTCCTCCCCTTCTGACAGTAGAGAGCGACGGCCAATGGCGGTCGTCCTCTCAAAGCAGAAAAGCCACCGACCCGAGTCCGATCGATCGCTCCAAGGAGCAATCGATCGCTCACGGGCCGGCAGCAGCCCAAAAATAGGCTTTTGCGCGCCCAAGCGGGTCCACCTAACCATTCTAATCAAGCACTAACACAAACAAGGTCAGTGTGTGCACACGCGGGTGTGAAATAAACCAAGAAGGCATAATTTTATCAAATTGCCCTTGCGGTGTACAACGAGCCACAGGGGTAGAGGGACAGGTCCTCACATGGTAGGGCTTAACCATATGAGATCATGGGGTGCAACCGTTGGAGGTCATGGGGGTAATATGGGATCAAAACTTGTTCCCTGAAAAAACATAGAAACACAACAGGATGCGCCCGGGATAAGCGCGTGGTCGCCAGACACGTGAAGTGTGCCAACTGTAGCACATGGATAAGATTAGAAGGATGATAAGTTCTACCGCACCTCAATTAAGAGGACTTTTGGAAGTTCTAAATCTAAATCTATGTAATGGCTGCCACTACTCTTACGGGAGATTGAAGACTACTCATACTTAGGGGTGGCAATTCGGGTTCGCGGGTCGGGTTCGGGTCGGGTCGGGTACTGACCCGTTTAAGAAAAGCCAAACTCGAACCCGACCCGTTTATTAAACGGGTTAGGTTTATCAACCCGAACCTGACCCGTTTATAAACGGGTCAACCCGACCCGACCCACCTAACCCGTTTATTAAACGGGTCGGGTCCGGTCGGGTCAGAACAGGTCTACACTGTTTAACAGCAATCAAAAATATCAAATTACTAGATTAAATAACAATCAGATCAAATTACAACTAGGTCAAACTACAACTAAATCAAATTACAACTAGATCAAACTACAGCTAAATTAAATTACAACTAGATCAAACTATAACTAAATCAAATTACAACCATAGACAAACAACCATATCAAATTACAATCATTGACAAGCAACTATATCAAAATAAATCCTCAGTAACTTCAACACATAGATAAGTAACTTCAACCATATCGTTTCATAGGATCAAAATATAAATACACATAGATAAGAACATGTCAAATTTTGAAGTCATCACATCCTCAGTAAGATCATCCAAAGGAGTCGAATTGTCTGCATGATATGTATAAATGAGTTATGATAGACAATTTAATAATAACTTAATTTAATCAGCTGCTACTTGCTAGCTTACCTTTGTGACCATATAACCAATCACGTGTACAAACTAAAGCCTAAACTACATCAGGTTTAAGCACACTACGGTATTGATCTAGCACTCTACCACCACCACTGAAAGCATATTCGGAAGCAACCGTTGAAAAAGGTATAGATAATATGTCACGAGCCATGAGTGAAAGTGCAGGATATCTATATTGATTAGCCTTCCAAAAGTTAAGAACATCAATGTCTTCCCTTCTATCCACTATTGGCTCATCAAGATAAAGCTCCAATTGAGACGTTTGAGTAGTAGATATAAAATCTTGAATTTGATAAGAATCAAAGTCCTACATAATATAGAATATTTCATATCAAAATTCCATTCATTCAAAGAAAATATGCAGTTATATATGTTAATCATGAAAGACTGCTGCATTAAACAGTCAGCATAGGAACGGCCTCTGGGCAGAGCCAAAATAGGAACTTCACAACATCACTACATGACATTTTTTACTTTTTAAGTGTTCTGCCTCAACTTCATAGTGACGCGCCCAAACCACTTGTCGTTAAAAGTGACTAGGGCGTCAAAGATTACAATTTATACCTAATCCTAACTAACTACTACGTAGCTAGCGGGAGTCCGGGTCGATTCGCAGGGAAATGAGAAATGACTAACGTACTCGATAGATAACTCCAAACAACTAGCTAAAATAATTTGGGTTTTGGATTAATGACTATTAAAGTAATTAACTAAGTGAAAAGGAAGATAACTAATATAGAGAGGTCTTGGGATCTCCATTTCATTGTAGGTCCTAATGTAGCCTCCTAAGGAATTAAGGTGTGTAATCCAATTGGGACGAGCGAAATCAAGAAGTCGACAAGCGGGTGGTTAGCCTCACTTATCGCTCAACGGAAGTCGGTTTAGGATCATCCGCCGGAAATAATCACATTCACAAAGTCGACGAATGAGTGATTAGCTTCTATCGTCGCTAACGAACCTTCGATTAAGATCGATTCGTCGTAAGAAAAAGATATTGCATGGAGTCGGGCATTGGATCGAGATGGTTCTAGCACCTCGACATCTCGATCCAATGCAAGAGAAAGATAGAATGGATCCTTTGATTAGAGAGATAGGGATGGTTCTAGCATCCCTAATCTCTAATCTAGGGATAGTAATCCTCCCAATGTAATTGGATGTGTTTCTAGCACATCCAACTCATTGGGGCATAACAACAAACACCTATCATGCACAAGTTCTAACTCATACCAAAGAAAGGCATTCATCCATTCAACATATAAGATCCATGTACAAAGATAAGGAAATAATGCTCAAATCCATACAATAGATCAATCCCAAAGATTACACATCAAAAACCCTAAGAAAACTACAAAAGAATCCTACAACTACATGGAAATCCCAAGATAAAGGAAGTTAGCTACTCATCTTGGTTGGATCCATGGATGGAGGTTGATGAAGCTCTCCTCCCATGGATTCCCTTGATGTCGCTCAAATGTGTCACGCACAGCGGTCGCGGTGCAGTACAGCATAAGAGAGGTCGAATCCCACAGATTGACAAGCAGGAAAGATCCAGAAATACAGATAATAATATATTGAAAACAATCAAGAAAGCTAACTAAACTAAATTAGATCAAAGGATAAATGATAATGTAATGTTAACTAAAGATATCAGGCTTTTAATAAGGCTAGGCTTTAGGAATCACGTCACTCGGATTTAGGTTCTTCTCTTCTCAACGGTTCATACAATACTCAGTTAAGGGATTCACATCCCAATCGCCTTAACCGGAAGATATAGAATTATGAATCTGATAAAATATAAATGTCTCTTCCTATGATTGGTTCTTCCTTTTTATAGTTCTAACTTCATCCAACCAAACCTAAGAATACACGATACCGGCTGTCACTACAGGCAACGCGCAGCAAAAGTTCATCGGGACAAAGCCCTAACTCTAACCGGATCTCTAAGAATACACAATACCAACTCTCACAATCGGCAATGCATAGCAAAGATCTCACGGTATAGAGCCCCAAACTTATCTAATCAGATCCCTAAGAATACACAATACCAGCTGTCACTACGGGCAATGCATAGCAAAGGTCTCACGAGACTCGGTAGGAGAATCAAAAGAGAAGACTATGGGATTATAAGATCATGAAAGAAGCATGACTGGATTCATAATATTAATCATCCACATAGAAATCTATAATCTGAAAATAATATTTGAAGATCCAATACATAGAAAAGAGTTTAACAATAAAGATTAAAAACTATGAACCATTGTTGGAGTAGAAGCCCTAATCCTCGCTAGATCATCCGTCCGCCATGCCCCTTGATTACTCGGCCATGGATGGAGATTTCTTCATCTTCTTCCTTTTCTTTTCTCCCCTCCAAAGCTCTGTAGAAAACCCCCTTGGGGCCTCCTCAATTTCGGATTAAATAAGCATATATATAGGGGAACCCCGAAATTAGGGTTTTAGTTGAGTTGGACTCGGATTTCCTGAAGGCAGCCCTATTCGGGTCTCAACTAGGTCCAATCCAGCCGGAATTTGGAAACTTGCTCAACAAGAAAGTTGTATATTTGGAAGTCTTCAACCAGATCTCAAAATTTCATAATATTCTGAGTTATATAGAATATTTGACGAATATTCTCCTCCGCTTCGACAGAACAGTTTTCCAGCCTATGTAACTTCATGTATTCTTCCAATCTGCTATCACACCGTCTAGAATCTCACAAATTATCCAACATAAAAGTTGTAGATCACTGAACCTTCTATCACGTATTCAAATTTTAGAATATTTGGACTTCCAGAGAATATATTACGAATATTGTCCTACCAGCGCGTCAAATCAATCTTCTCCTTCCATAATTGCTTTGTCTGCACATCTCGTACTCAGAATAGCATATCCTCCTCTAGGAAACTCAAAATCACGAACCGTAAAAACTTCCAGAAACTAGACTTCCAGAGCTTTCTAACCATATATGACATATCATCTGATTTCTTCCGAGAAGGTACAATTTTGACGTTAAAGACCCATCTTTGCTTCAATTTCCTGCATAATACAAATAACTTTGTGAAGCAACATATACGGACAAAATCACCTATATTAATCATGAAAACTAAGCAAATAAGCTGCTCTTAGTCATGTTCAGAGTGCACTTTCATGCACTCATCATCACTCCAATAAGTCCTCCTCTCAATTGGGTAAGAAACCTAGAAGGGCTGGAGAAAACTAAGAGAAGCCTCCTAAAATCCCCCCTAAGGGGTCTATTTATAGTAAACAAGCCTCCCCCACTCGGATTAGATCTGGGCCATTGATTTTGCTCGGCTGGCACCAAAGGATCGATCCTCATAGGGTGGAGGATCGATCATGCGCTTCATGTGAACGCTGGTCCCGTGAAGGATCGATCCTCCTCTAGGAAAGGATCGATCTTTTACTTCTTGAATTCTGGCTGCGCCCCGATGAAGATCGATCCTCTAGTGTGTGAAGATCGATCCTCTAGAATTTGCGTTCTGTCACTGGAAAAATGTGCAAAAATGATCGATCCTTCCCATAGTGAGGATCGATCCTTCAGAACTGATTGGCTTTGTTCTTGATGTACTGCACAGGATCGATCTTCCTTTAATAAAGGATCGATCTTCTTCATAAAAACTGGCCCGAATGACATCGTTTAAGTTCGGAACTTGATCCAATCCTCGTTGAGGGCACTTGTACCTGTAATAGGGTAAAATCCATCAGTAAGGCCTTGCTCGGAGACTAACAAGGCCAAGTTAAAAGGGTGATTTATGCACTTTTCACATCTTATCACACCCCCTAACTTGAACTTTGCTAGTCCTCGAGCAAAGCAAAAGAAAAATAACTTGAAAGAAAAGAGAAGAAATAAAAAACTCAAAAAGAGCAATCCCCCGATCAACAATTAGTCACTTCTCAAGTAGCTTCGAAATTCATTCATATGCACACATAGATTCAAATGCATAGCTCCATCCATCAACCCATCGCACAAGTAAAATGCAAGCGAATAATTCCATCAATAGCATCATTCAAACACTTCAAAGCACTTGAACAAGATTAAAGCTCATCTAAGCAATCCGTGTAGTGAAAGTTGCTACTCAAGTATTCGAGGTCTCATAGTTATTCAAGTAGGGTTCCCATCAAAACTAGACATCCTTAGTGCTTTACACCGGTTGAACAAATGACAAGTTTTATTTAAAGTAAAATCTTTGTTCTTCTTTCTTTTCTTTTCTCTTTTTCTTTTCTCTTTTTCTTTTCTCTTTTTTTTCTTTTTCTGACTAAAACCAGTGGTTGTGCAATGCCATGATCCCTTAGGCTTTCTACTAGGCCCATGTAACAGGATTTAGGCCAGTGGCTCCTCGGTCAAATGACCTAAAGGCACTGGGTGTTGAGACACCCCTCGGGCTTAATTTCCCGAACCTAGCAGGCCACGAATCACAGCTGACCAACAAGCTTTTATTTGAAACTAGTGTGACCGTGCAATGCCTTGATCCCTTAAGCTTTCTACTAGGCCCATTTAACAAGTGTTAGATCAATGACTATAAAGCCAGATGGCTTTGGGGCATTAGGTGTTGAAGCACCCCTCGAATCTAACTACTCGAGCCTAGAAGGCTACGAATCAAGACTAGTCACTTTTATTAACCTGGCTCTCGGCCTCTAACTTGGCTTCGAACCCTACTACAAGTCATCTCAATCGAGTGTAAATAGATTTGGACTCCCAAACTATCAAGGTCCCCCAATCAACAACTACTTGCCCCCTCATACAAGTGTAAGTGCACAAGTGGATTGGATCACTTAAATGTCCTTAATGCATGGCAAGAAGAATTAAAGTGGAAGAATAACACTACTAATGAAGTGATTTGCCAAATTTTACAAAGCATGAGAATGAAGATGAATTATGCAATAGTCATCCATACTAGCATAAGAGTTGAAAATTTTTCGCATATTTACCAATCAAATAAACGTATTACTAACTGTAGATCGATCACAGGTTATCTATAAACATGATGCAATCATACCCCCTAACTTAAGCGGGTTTGTCCTCAAGCATGGAAGAAGGGTAAAGTGTAGAGATAACCTTGTGACGAAATGGACGAAAATGTAACCTTGACGAAAGATTTGACAGGAATTAGAGTCAAGGTTAGTCGTAAAAAACAGTATTGTTATGATGTCAAAATGTCGTATTTTGTGTTGCTATCCATAGCTCGTATGCCCTGTAAAAACATAGAGAAAATACCACCCATAGCATTATGGAAATCAAAGGATAGATAAGAAAAATTTTGAGAAAAATTGGACAGCATTCCCTCTATTTATTCAATATGCCCAAGGGCTGTACAAAGATGCCATTTGCATCCAACATGTTTACATTCAAATTGAAATACAGAATTGTAACTACATCCATCTTTTACAAGCATACATCCACATTCATATACATACATCCACAGACAGACACATACATCCACATTCAGACAGACACACCCGGGGCACACCCCCATACCAAAAATCATTTATATATATATCCACTATCAATGATGTTAACCACATACAAAAGTGGAGCAATGGAGTACAAAAAGTTACCCACCCTCCAAACACAAAAAGAGATACACTCCAACCATCCAGAAAATACAGAAAATACCCCTAGATATAGTCTATCATCCCTGAGGTGCCGGCTCTGAACAAGTAAACGGATGGGAAGAAGTGAGATCTGTGACAGGTGGAGGAGGGTGGATGGCGTCGAGACGGGCGAGGATACTCGACGTGACCTGGTGTAGGGCGGCGATGTCCTGGCGTAGGGCGGCGTCGCGCGCGTCTACCGCTGCAGCACCGCGTCCTGGAATGCCCGATGCTCCCGATAGATCTCACCCATAGTCGGGTGCTCGACAGGCCTGAACTCTGGGGACGACTGGGTCCTGCTGGGTCTCGGCTGAGGACGAGGGTGGCCTGCTCTCCTCATATGGCTAAGGACCTTGGCCCAGGTGGCCTTACAGAAGCGGGCAAATCTGAAGGCCGCATCCGAGACAGTAGGCTCACCCTCCGGGACTAGGTCCTGGCTAGCGAGAAAAGCCGAAATAAGGCAGGGGTGTGGGACGGGTTTATCGTTAAAACTGGGCGATCGGTCCCGAACCGCTCCACAATAAAACTGGGACATGTCCTCGATGACCTGCTGGGCCAAGTCGATCGACCACGACTTAGCCAAAAACCATAGTGAACACAACCACTTGCTAGTCCTATATTGGGCGTGGCCGGTTTGGTAAAAGTTTCGGCGGAAGATATCGTCGATCAACCACATCTGAGAGGGCAGCTCTGCCCGCACAAATTTGCCCTCTCAAGTGCGGTCTGGGTGGAGAAACAACTGGGCATCAACCTCACGAGGCAGCTCCTCAGGGGTGGCTCGGTGGAGACCAGGGGAGTGGCGAGGGACACCCAAGAGGGCAGCCACGTCCCGGGCAGTGAATGTGATATCCTCGCCGTCAATGATCGAAGTGAAGCCCAAGGCCCGGCTTGGGGCATCACCAGCCTCGTCCCTCTCATTACCGCAGGGAATAGCCTTCATGTTCTGGTAGAACATGCAGGCCAGCCGTGGGTAAACAGTGGTGGAGGGGGTGCAGAAGGGCAGCCAGCCGCGGGCTTCCAGTGTGGCGACGGAATCTTGCGCATGCTCGATCGTGCGGAAGAAGGAGACGTCAAAGGTGTACTCGAGGCGTACCTCCCGTCGCCACTGCGGATCTAGGCCTCGAACGTCAGTGGGCGCAGTGGAGGGCTTGGGCTTTTTCAACTTCTTGGATCGGCGAGGATTGGATGACAAAGGGGCAGCGGAGGCTTTCCTCTTGGAAGCTGCCGGAGCTGTAGACGAAGTGGCAGGGGCACGCGAGGCACGGACCGGCCGTGTAGGAGGAGAAGGTGAATCAGCGGCCGGCCCAGAGGAAGATGGAGAGGATGTCGCCTGCGAGGATGGTGTGGAAGAAGTTTGCCCGGCTGGAGAGGAAGAGGAACACACAGCCTTGCCCTTCCCGGTGGCCTTCTTGATGGCGGCGGTGTGCTTGCGAACCATCGGAGCTGAGGATGGCAGCAAGGGGGACTGGATCAACAAAGGTGGCCGACGACGACGAGCTTGAAGGATGAGGCGGCACCGGCGGCTCGATGGAAGGTGATGACGAAATGTGGATGGCGCCGGGGTCGATTTAGGGAAGTGGAGTGAAGGGAAGGGGTAGTGGAGGCACTGGGAGGTGGAGGGCGGCGGCGATTTGCGTCGGAGGCGAAAGGATCCCGCCGATCACGGAGATGTGAGAGGAGGTAGGGTAAATGTGGGGGACGGGAGCTCGATCGAGAGGTGAAGGGTGGTCGCGGACACCTTGGGAAGGTCGGCGGCGGTGAAATCCGGCCGGAGGAGAGGATGGCGCACCGGGTGGAGGCGGCGAAGAAGAGAAGCGGCGTCCGGGCGAACAGGGGAAGGGGAAGAGAGGATCGATCTTAGGGCTTGGGGCCCTAAGTCGATCTCCCGCGGCTTTATATTTTTTTAACCATCCCCGCAAAAGATCGATCTCCTAAGAGAGCAAGATCGATCTTTTTAACACGTGGCAGCATCATAACGGTTCTCACTTAAGTCGTGCTAACGTGTATAAGTAAGTAAGATCGATCTTTCTATGCTCAAGGATCGATCATCCAGAAACCATCCCTCTGTCACAAATAAATTCGCAAAAATGATCGATCCTGAGAGATGGAAGGATCGATCTTCTCAAAACCATCCCTCTGTCACGAATAAATTCGTAAAAATGATCGATCATGAGAGATGGAAGGATCGATCTTCTCAAAACCAACCCTCTGTCACGAATAAATTCGCAAAAATGATCGATCATGAGATATTGAAGGATCGATCACTCGCCCCCAGGTTCCAGCGTACATTCAATCGGACATAAAGGATCGATCCTCTTCGCTTGGAGGATAGATCTTTTATGTACCAAAATGCAAAACTGGGCTGAAAACCTGGGAATTCGCCCCACACACCTCAAACATGAATACTAGGCTCCTTAGGCATTAAAATACCATAATCCAAACCTCCAAACCAGACAACACATCAAGCATCCCACAAATTCAACATATCATCTTAACATCACAATTATTCCAACAAAGATCAATTCAAAAACACACCAAAATCAAACATGCAAATAATGGGAAAAACAATCAATCATGCAAAGAGGAAATAACAAATAAATTCAGAAAAATACGAAGGATGGATGGGTTGCCTCCCACCAAGCGCTTGATTTACCGACTCTAGCTCGACACAATGCAAGCTCACCCATAAACTTTCGATGTCCCCTCTAAATGGTGGTCGCATCTAGAAATGCGAGATCGAAGCCATTTTCGAAGAACTTTATTTAAATGCCAATGATAAAACCACATTTCTTTCATCACAAGCCATTTTAACCTTGTGTCCATTTTAGCGTAAAAGATGTCCCGTTCTTTATTAACAGTTTTATATGGCCAAGTGAATGTATGCATGAACGCGGGAAATGGGGTGGCATTCGAGATGAGCAATGATAGTGTTGTGGCAAATATTATTGTGGAGGAAGATATAGAAGGCGACAAATCAAAGTCATGTCTCCACCAAGGGGTCACACAATCATCATCTATATAATCATATTCAAGACTGGGCAAGACCTTATCCAAAACTTCAAGAGTCTCCAATGTCGGTCGGATATGTTGGCCTTCATCCTCACAATCATAAGAGATTGATAACCTTTCTTGAGAAATAACCAAACTCGGCTCATTAATATTAGTTACACCCTCCCAAAACACCTCATAGATAGGCATATTAATATCCGAGGTGTCCCCGAAAATTGATATATCCTCACTAAAGACTTCATAAACCGGCATATTGATATCACAAGCATCCTCTTCATAATTAGGTATGTCTTCATAAAATGGTTGATATACCGGAAGATTAATATCATAACAATCATCATCAACCCCTTCATCATCACCAAGTAACTCAATCAAGTATTCCTCATCATGATGATCATTCCAAACATCAATCATAAAATATTCTTTTTCACATGCATAATGCTTAGATGCATCAAAAATGTTAAGCCGTATCTCCATGTTGCCAAATGTCACGGTCATGCCTCCATTCCTACAATTTATTAAAGCGTTGGCTGTGGCAAGGAATGGTCGACCTAGAATGATGGGAATGGACTATTTATGCCTTGGTCCGGGCTCCATGTCTAAGACAACAAAATCGACTGGGAAAACACATCGATCGACCTTGACTAATATGTCCTCAAGAACACCCCGTGGTGTCTTGAGAGATCTATCGGCCAATTGCAAAGTCATCGAGGTCGGCTTGAGCTCTCCTAAGCCAAACTTACAAAACAAGTAGTAGGGCATGAGATTCAAACTAGCTCCTAAATCAAGAAGAGCCCCCTCAATCAATTGATCTCCTATGATGCAAGAGATGGTAGGAGTGCCGGGGTCTCTCAATTTCGGAGGTAGATCGAGTTGAAGAATCGAGCTAACTTGCTCAGTTAGGAAGAGCTTTTTAGAGACATGAGACTTGGATTGCCTCTTATGAGTACACAAGTCCTTCAAAAATTTGGCATAAGAAGGCACTTGCTTAATGGCATCCAACAAGGGAAGGTTGATGTGGACCTTCTTGAAAAGTTTTAGCATCTCCTCATACTTGCCAATCTTCCAAGGTTGGGATGTGGCTTGAGGGTCAACTAATGCTTGAGGGTATGGAGCTCTAGGAATGTATGCTTTGGTTGGCAATGGATCGAGTAAAGTAGGCTCAGTTTCCTTGAAAGATGGCAATTGACTTGAAGAATCATGAGAAGCATGAGGAGGTGATGCTTGAGAGTCATTCATCGAAGTAGACAAATGAGGTTCATGTCCTTGCCCTAATGTGGTGTCTTTAGGCATCTCAACATTAGGAAAGATCTTTTCACTCCGGAGGGTAGTGACCGCTTGCACTTCCTCGTGAGTGGAATCGATAAAATGTTGGCATTTAGGGTTTGCTATGGGTTGACTAGGAAGTCTACCCTCCTCCCTTCTTGCCATAGTATTGGCCAATTGGCCTATTTGCACTTCCAACTTTGCAATGGATTAGGAGTGAGAATGCAAAAGTTGGGTACTTGTCTCAAAAGAGTCTAAAGCCTTGAGAAGCCTTTCCTCAATACAAGAATCACGCTTCGGAGCTTGAGGGGCTTGAGGGGCTTGATAGGGAGCTTGGTATGAGGAAGGCCCAGGTGGCCTTTGATTCCAATTTGTCGGATGAGATGATTGAGGATAACTTGGCACTTGAGATGGATATGCATGAGGAGCTTGAGGTGGATATGCATGAGGAGCTTGAGGTGGCCGGTAGGTGGATTGATTTTGTGGAGGTGGATTAGAATGATATGGTGCTTGGTACCTAGGAGGATAGCTTGGGGCTTGATTGTCCGCAATTGGAGGCCTAGGATTGTACGTGTTTAAATAAGGGTCATAAGTAGGCTTTGCTTGATTGAAGACCGCATTGATATGCTCTTGCACGAGCTCCGGAAACTCACCGGCCAAATGGCAATCGGTAACTACGTGGCCGGGAGTCGAACAAAGGAAGCAAAGTTCTCCCAATGATGGAGAATTGAGTGGGTAGCTCGATGAAGAAGGAGGAGTAGGAACTTGATTCAAAGAATGAGCAAGAACTTGATCAACTTTCCTACTTAGAGTATCGATTTGTTGTGAAACACGGGTAGCTTCGGATAACTCTAAAAATCCTCTCGGGTTGGATTGTCCCTTAGCACTTGAAGTCTCCCTAACATTTCTTGAAGTGTAGGCATGGTTTTGGGAATTAATGGCAAGCTTTCCAAATAAAACCCATGAATCCTCGTAGGGATTTGTCATGAACACCCCACCACAAGCGGTGTCTACGTCTTCTTGATGACGTATTCTAAGGCCATTGTAAAAATAATCAACAAGAGACCACTTAGGGATTTGATGGTGTGGGCATTTCCTAAGAAGCTCTTTAAACCTATCCCAAGAGTCATGAAAAGGTTCGTCATGTTCTTGACGAAAGGTCGCAATTTGGGTCCTCATTTCATGAGTCTTAGCGATAGGAAAGAACTTTTCTAGAAAAGCACTTTGTAATTGGTCCCATGTGGTGATCGTTTGAGGCTCAAGGGATCCTAACCAATGCTTGGCTTTGCCCTTCAAGGTAAATGGGAACAAGTTTAATCTCATTGCATCCTCGGTAAAGTTTAGAATTTTCACCGTGGAACTCTTTTCGAGGAAATCCTCTAAGTGATAGTAAGGGTCCTCATTACTCAAGCCGTGAAAATTTGGAAGAAATTGAAGGAATTGAGGCTTAAACTCGTAATGTGCGGCTTGAACAACGGGTTGTTGTATGCCCGATGTAGGTGCAAAAGTAGTAGGGACATAATAATCCCTCATACTCCTACGGTCCGGAATGGGATTGGCATTAGAATTGGGGTCCGGGATGGGCTCATCCATGATTTGAGGAGACAGGAGGTCCTTATGCAAGGGTATGCTAGAAGATGTCCTAGAGTCTAGGAATTCTTGCAAGGTGATATCTAGCTCCGAATCCTCATGCACACTCATTCACACATATAAGAACTTGGACCATACAAGGTAAGAGATACATTACAGTGGGCTTGTCCAAGAACTTTGTATCCTCACCCGTAGATGAGTCGCTTCGCCGCTCGGAAGCTTCACCTACAACCATAAAAAGATATACAATATAAGCAACGTTCTATTTTTGGTATTTTGTAATAAAAGAAAGTAAAGCAACCTAATTGAAAGGAGAGATTTATCAAGTAAGAAATTCAAATCAACAAGTCCCCCGCAACGGCGCCAAAATCTTGACGCGCCCAAACCACTCGTCGTTAAAAGTGACTAGGGCGTCAAAGATTACAATTTATAGCGAATCCTAACTAACTACTACGTAGCTAGCGGGAGTCCGGGTCGATTCGCAGGGAAATGAGAAATGACTAACGTACTCGATAGATAACTCCAAACAACTAGCTAAAATATTTGGGTTTTGGATTAATGACTATTAAAGTAATTAACTAAGTGAAAAGAAAGATAACTAATATAGAGAGGTCTTGGGATCTCCATTTCATTGTAGGTCCTAATGTAGCCTCCTAAGGAATTAAGGTGTGTAATCCAATTGGGACGAGCGAAATCAAGAAGTCGACAAGCGGGTGATTAGCCTCACTTATCGCTCAACGGAAGTCGGTTTAGGATCATCCGCCGGAAATAATCACATTCACAAAGTCGACGAATGAGTGATTAGCTTCTATCGTCGCTAACGAACCTTCGATTAAGATCGATTCGTCGCAAGAAAAAGATATTGCATGGAGTCGGGCATTGGATCGAGATGGTTCTAGCACCTCGAATCCAATGCAAGAGAAAGATAGAATGGATCCTTTGATTAGAGAGATAGGGATGGTTCTAGCATCCCTAATCTCTAATCTAGGGATAGTAATCCTCCCAATGTAATTGGATGTGTTTCTAGCACATCCAACTCATTGGGGCATAACAACAAACACCTATCATGCACAAGTTCTAACTCATACCAAAGAAAGGCATTCATCCATTCAACATATAAGATCCATGTACAAAGATAAGGAAATAATGCTCAAATCCATACAATAGATCAATCCCAAAGATTACACATCAAAAACCCTAAGAAAACTACAAAAGAATCCTACAACTACATGGAAATCTCAAGATAAAGGAAGTTTGCTACTCATCTTGGTTGGATCCATGGATGGAGGTTAATGAAGCTCTCCTCCCATTGATTCCCTCCAAGAAGTCCTCCTCTTAATTGGGTAAGAAACCTAGAAGGGCTGGAGAAAACTAAGAGAAGCCTCCTAAAATCCCCCCTAAGGGGTCTATTTATAGTAAACAAGCCTCCCCCACTCGGATTAGATCTGGGCCATTGATTTTGCTCGGCTGGCACCAAAGGATCGATCCTCATAGGGTGGAGGATCGATCATGCGCTTCGTGTGAACGCTGGTCCCGTGAAGGATCGATCCTCCTCTAGGAAAGGATCGATCTTTTACTTCTTGAATTCTGGCTGCGCCCCGATGAAGATCGATCCTCCAGTGTGTGAAGATCGATCCTCTAGAATTTGCGTTCTGTCACTGGAAAAATGTGCAAAAATGATCGATCCTTCCCATAGTGAGGATCGATCCTTCAGAACTGATTGGCTTTGTTCTTGATGTACTACACAGGATCGATCTTCCTTCAATAAAGGATCGATCTTCTTCATAAAAATTGGCCCGAATGACATCGTTTAAGCTCGGAACTTGATCCAATCCTCGTTGAGGGCACTTGTACCTGTAATAGGGTAAAATCCATCAGTAAGGCCTTGCTCGGAGACTAACAAGGCCAACTTAAAAGGGTGATTTATGCACTTTTCACGTCTTATCACATAGCACATCAGAGTATGATGTTATTGTCTTTCTATGTCATGACTCAAGGATGAACATGCTTTTAAGTGTATGCAGACTTTCATTTAGTCATGTGAAGAAAGGATGTTGGCGGTAATGTGAAATATGATTCCAAGAATGAGCATGCTTTTCTGAATATTATCTTCTGGCTTTGTATTTGCTCCATGGAACTTCAACTATAGAAAGTCAGACAACAAGAAGTCTAACGTACATTTTTTGCTATTTCACCTGAACTTATAGCCAATCAGAATATATAGATTTTTCATTGATTTACATGACATGGTCAACTTGGGTTTGACTCCAGATATAAATGAGAGAAAATAAAAACCTTCATTAACAGCATAAAAATTTCCATTCATTCAAAGAAATAGAATACACATGTATATATAAACATTATGAATGAAAAATTTACATACCTTCATAATATCTTCACACTCCTTAGAATAAAGACCTTCATTAATACTAGAAGTAGAGGCATCTCGAGTTGCAATAGACCCCCTCGAATGAGGTACTGCTTTACCATAAGTATGCATATACGCATCAAAGAGATAAAATAATTTCTCCTGAACTTCCTTCATTTCAAGTGAATCGCTGCCATATAACTTTTGATAAGAGAATTCGATGAATTGAATTTTGAATCGAGGATCCAATACACAGGCTATGGCTAGAATCAAACTATAATCTGACCAATACTTTTCAAATTTACTTAACATTTTTATAGCCATTCCGCGCACCAAAACATCAGAATCTTCCTTCCTTTTGATCAAAGTAACTTGAATGAGGAAAACTTGAGGGAAGTATAAGTTGGTTGTGGGATACTTGGAGCCAGAAAAAATGCAAGTGGTAGTATAGAAAATAGCCAAAAATTTGCAAACTTTTTCTACTTTATTCCACTCTTCTTGTGATGGGTAATACTTGTAGTTGGAATCACTGAGCTGTAAATGAGTTAGAGCTCGTCAATAAAAAATAGCACTCTCAAGCATAAGGTAAGTAGAGTTCCACCTTGTGGGAACATCTTGGCGTAAACCTTTTTTAGCTTGTAGGCACACTTGGCTGACACATTCCAAGAACTTATCTTTTCTTGTTTGAGAACCCTTGATATGCTTGACTGTTTCCCTAATCTTTAGTATAGATTCATCAATTTCTTTCAATCCATCTTGAACAATCAAATTGAGAATGTGCGCACAACAATGGCCATGAAAGAATTGACCATTGCATAAAAGGGTATCATTCAACATAAGCTTGCTTCTCAACAACCCAACGAATGAAAAATTCACGGAAGCATTATCCAAAGTTATAGAAAATAGCTTTCCCACAATTCCCCACTCATTCAACAAAGCAAATATTTTCTCAGATAAACCAACAGCATTATGTGGAGGAGGCATAAAACAAAATCCTATGATTCTTTTTTGTAATTGCCAATCAGTGTCAACAAAATGGGCTGTCAGAGAAAGATAACCATCTGTTGCTATAGAGGTCCACAAATCAGATGTCAAAGAAATCCTTCCTGGTATAGATTGCAATTTATTTGCGACTCTTCTCTTTTCTCTCTTATACAACTTCAACACATCATCCTTGCAAGTATTTCTAGTCACTAGTTGTATATCTGGACATATATATCCGAAAACATCTCTAACCCCCTCGTACTCAACAAAACTAAATGGCAAATCATGCATAATAACTGCCTTAGTCATCAACTCACGTACAGTATTAGCATCTAGTTTAGACGATCTCAAAGACATAGATCCTTCATATTGGGACAAGAGCATTTGAGCTACATCACACGTATCATTTTTTGGACAAATCTTGATATGACGTTTCATATTACTAGTCTCATGGCAAGAATTAGCCATATATTCTTCCCCACATTTCTTACACTTGCATTTTTGTATCTTATCAGGTCCCATAGGCAATCTATGAAAATGACTCCAAATAGGTGAGGTAAGTTTTCTCTTTCGCTTACCAGATTTGTCATTTTCAGCTGATGCAGATGCTCCATGCTCTTCAGTATCATCTATTTCAATACTGTCATCATTGTCAACAATTTCAATACTATCCATCTGCAGATTTCAAAAGCACAAACCATATAAGTACCCTGGTCGTAGCCTTAGAATTGTAAAAGTCCTAAAGAATTTAAAGAGAAACTTGCAGCATCAAATGAGCTAACCATAACCCAATAACAGATAAACTTGCAGCAGAAGCAAATTGAAATTAAGAAACAAAAAAAAATTAAAATAGAAAATGAAAACATGAAATCGTTGGAGTTTGACAAAGAAAGAGAGCAAAACAAACGAAGAACAAGATAGATACACTCGAACCACCAGCAACTGAACAAACGAAAGATACAAAATAAATCTACAGAAGATAAATGGAATGAATCTTATTGAAACAAGAGAGAAAGTTACATAAAAATCTACAGTGATTCATGAGGTCTATCAAAGGAAAGATACAAAAAAAATTAGCACGAAAACACAAATTGAACCTAGAAACAAAATCCACGGAAGAGCTGTAGCATTGAACCCTATTGAAAAAAAAGAGAGAAAGATCACATAAACAGTGCTGAGAAAATGACAAAAAGATTGAGGTGCTGAGAAAAAAAAAGAGAAAGATCATAGAAATAAATCTGTTCATACGAATATTGCTGAGAAAGAATGACAGAAAGATATAAAGAAGATCACATAGAATAAGAAAGACAATATTTAACTCTAAAATCCACAGAAGAGAAGAGAAATAGTACTGGGAAAATGATAGAAAGAGTGATTGTGTCTATTAGATTTGGATCAAGATCAAGAAAGATACAAACCTTAGAAATCTTGAAGCCGTTGAAGTGTTGAACCGATCTGAGGAATCAACCACCTCTTCTCTGTCTATCGGATGAGGGTTGGGAAGGGAGATGCCGGTGGACAATCGAACCAACAGCAACTGAAGAGCAATTTAGCAAGAAAATACCAAGTGACCAAAGACAATAAATCTACAAAAGAGAAATGGAATGAATCTTATTGAAACAAGAGAGAAAGTTACATAAAAATATACAGTGATGCATGTGGTCTATCAAAGGAAAGATACAAAAATAAACTAGCACGAAAACACAAAGTGAAATCCACGGAAGAGCTGTAGCATTGAACCCTATTGAAAAAAAAGAGAAAGATCACAGACATAGTGCTGAGAAAATGACAGAAAGATAGAGGGGTTGAGAAAAAAAAGGGAAAGATCACAGAAATAAGAAGGACAATATTTAGCTCTAAAATCCACAGAAGCGAAGAGAAATAGTACTGGGAAAGATACTAACCTTTGAAATCTTGAAGCCATTGAAGGGTTGAACCGATCTGAGGAATAAACCACCTCTTCTCTGTCTATCAAATGGAGGTAGAAGAAGTGATATGCTACTCCTAAGTAGAAGAAACAGTAACAAAAAAAGATTTCATTGATGAGTTGTGTTCGTGTTCTTGTTCCAATTCTCTTCTTCTATAAGATATTTATTCCCCTCTCTAGAGACTAACTTCCCATGATCCCATATTGCCCCCATGACCTCCGACGATTGCACCCCATGATCTCATATGGTTAAGCCCTAACATGCGTCAGTTTTGATCATCTTTTTGACCCAAAAATATGCCAAATTTTGGCAGTAACACAATGCTCCCCTTTTTCCGTGTGAGTTGAAAAACTCGCATGGAAAAATAACATCATCCACCTCAGTGCCATGATAAGTTTTTTGACAGATTATTCGATTGGATCGATGAGGGAAGCGTTTGGGACTTGGATGCTACGTATCAAATGATGGCCATTAGATCTAGACCAATCGAAGGCAAGATCAAGCGAATTGGCAGTCATCTACTCATGAGCTCGATTGTGACGACCTGTCCCTCTACTCCTGGGTCGACCGGCTGGGTCGGGCCCGTGGCTCGATGCTTGTTTCACGTCGAGCGCGCGATCCGGTAGATCGCATTGTTTCTTGGGTCGTGATCGCTTGCAAACGTGTCGTTAAATTCGATGCAAACCCAATCAAAAATAGAATTTATAAACTCTTATTCAAAATACTAAACTATGGGGTAGAATAGTGATGAAATACAGGATCAAACCACAGGGAAATATTGTCAATAGAGAAGAACTTAAATCAATCTCAAACTTTCTATCCTAAGGTGAAAGAGAAGGATTTTGATTAACTCTGGAATTAAATCTAACTAAGAAAGCAATAAAAGGATAGGGATGAATCAATATGAGAAAGGCCTAGGGATTACTCAATCTACTCTAATTTCACCTTATGTATTCTCTAGTATCCTCTTGTTCCCTAATCTAGACATATGGAATCACGGCTTCTTAAGCTCGCATGAATCCCTAAAAGAACGCTCATACTATCCTACGGCATAGTCTATCTTCGCATAGCATATACTATTTTCGGACTTAACCTGAGTACAATCTATCTTTAGTTAGCATAGACTATCTGAAAGGCACACACAAAAGCGGCATTAAAATCATCCTAAGAATCCTTACACTCAAGCACCGCAATCGTGTAAGACTGAAAATACGTCAAAGGACAACCAGGTTCCTTCAACTCTATTGTCATTAAAACTAAATTCAAAGGATCATGCCATAGAAAAGATGTGCATGTTGATGAGCCTAACATGTATGATGCATGTGTCGATGACGTTAGTGCTTGTAATGCTTACATCCCTGATTTTAATGCTTATGGTGCACATGCTCAAGATGTTCATGTTGATGATGCATATTGTCATGACTGTAGTGCTAGTGCGCATGTTCAAAATTCTAGTCCTATTGATGCACAAGCTATTGATTCTAATGTGTGTGATGCATATACACATGATTTTAGCGCTCCTACGCATGTTCATGATACTAACATTCATTATGCATATGCTCATGATTCTAATGTTAGTAATGCACATATTCATGTCTATGATGCTGCCGATGCACATGTTTCCCTCAACTTTCTATAGCAGAGATTTTGGACTTACTTAAGGAGGCTAAAACCAAGCCTAATTTTGACTCTTTCATTCTGCAGTTACTTATGAAGGACGAGGAGAAGGCACACCAACTATGCGAGGTAATCACATCTTTTAGCGTGCATGAACTCGGATGGATACATCAGTTGGAAGAAGACGAAGTACTCCAGTACGGGCCGGTCAGCAATGAGGAAGATCCGGATGACTACCAAGACCACCACGACCATGTATTCGTTGAACCTCCATCGGCTGAATTTCATGTCATTCCTTCTAAGCCACGAGGTATATTTCCTGTGTTTATTTCATCTCCTTGGATAGTTAGGAAGAATATGACCTTGATAGATACTTTTAAACTTCAACGGATTTACTTCAGATTTTGTGATCTTACCATCCTTGACCACGAGGATAATGACAGTATCGATAGGTCATTGAATGAATCACTGACACTTGAGCACAATGATGACACATATTTCTATTTGAGAGATCCAGCTACTTTATTTATTGGTGTTAGAATGCAAAAGCTAGTTCTCCCACTTGTAATATGCCACTTGGATTCATATGGTGAATTACCCTTGGTGATACTACTAAGGTTAACCTTTCAGATCATGTCACTTACTGATTTTGCATATCGTGCTAGGGCACGGCCGTCAACGGCGCGGTTAAAAATCCTTGACTTATATATAGTAGTTTAGTTTCCTCGATTTGCTTTCTTGTATGCTTGAGAATGCTTGAGTTATTTTTATGTTGTGTGCTTGTATGTTTGCTTTTGTTTTCGGTTTGTTTTACTTTTGTTTTTAGGTGCTCGAACAGTCCCTGCCTTCACTTGGAGATTTTGGCCAGCCATCATTGGGATGGAGATTTCGGCCACCATGAGGAGCCTTGAGGAGTTATTCGCTTATGCTATCAGGTGGCCTCGCTCCTATTTCGATTTCCTATTCTTATTTATGCCATATATGAAAATTCAGCCAACACCCTTCTCCTTATTTATATGATTAGCACACATTGAGGACAATGTGAATTTCAGGTTAGGGGGTGTAAGCATCCATGATCTCATGCATGCTACCTTATTGAGTTTAATATGTTACTAGAAATTGTACATGAGCTGAAATTTTTATACTTATTATATATGTTGCTTTCATATGAATTGACCAATACATTGATTGCATGCGTGATAACCTGAAAGTATAAAATCATGTGATCCACACACGAACACTTTATGTGCAGTGGTAATTATACTCATCAGAGGAATGAGCATGCTATTGTTAATCTAGACCACGATTTCAGCATTAGCTAGTGTTGAGTATTGCATGCAGAGAAAAAAAAAGAAAGTTCTGGAGCTTGATAATGTTGTGTCTAAACAACTATTAAGTGATCTACTGAATAACGGGGTGTTCTTGCCTCAGGAAGCGGGGAGCTCGCGTAAAAAGGTAGGACCACTTATAGCTATAAAAAAAACTATTAAGTGTTTTGCTAAGTAACCGGGTCTCACCGGGTCTCTGCGCCTCAAGAAGCGGAGAGTGCTCGCGTAAAAAGGCAAAGTGTCTGAAAGTTGAAAAGCAAAAAAGAAAGAAAGAGCATGTTGTACTCAAAGTGTGAGGGTTGGATAATTGGTCATAAAGATAGTAGTGTGTTTGGACTAATGGTGGCTAGAAGTTGCTTCTGTACGTAACATTTATTTGTCACGTCACATGTGTTCTTCTGGATGGTGATTAGCATGTTTGATGTGTAGCAGTTGATTTCATGTGTTGGTAGTATGTGTATAAGTATAAGAAGTTTTTATGCTCTGTATTATATAAAACACTATTGACTTGATAAGGCAAAAATTTTATCATGCATGTCTACATCCTTGAACCGTTAATGTGCTTAATTATATTTTATGCGCTTTGAATTGCTAGAGACTAGTAATAAGCTGGTTGGGGGGTGTGATGAGTGTATGAAATTGCACTCTGAACATGACTAAGAGCAGCTTATTTCTTTAGTTTTCATGATTAATATAGATGATTTCATCCGTATATGTTGCTTCACAAAGTTATTTGTATTATGCAGAAAATTGAAGCAAAGATGAGTCTTTAATGCCAAAACTGTACCTTCTCGGAATGAACTAGATGAAGTTCCATACATGGTTGGAAAGTTCTTTAAGTCTAGTTTCTTGAGAAATTTACGGTTCGTGATTTGGAGGTTCCTAGAGAAAGTTACAATGCTTTTACTACAACCAGCGCAGGGCAGAATAGCAGAAGAAATACGCAGAGAATAAGAGATCGATCCCTTATGCACCCAGAGATGAAAAAAGGACCGTGAGGAGAAATTTGAATCCGGAATAAAGGGATCAATCTTCTTTCCAAAAGATATCGATCCGAACCTGGAAGCGCCAGTCATCCGTGGGAAGAAGATCGATCCGTTTTTAAAGGAGATCGATCTTTGTCGAGCAAAATCTAGATCCTGAGGTCACGGAAGGAAGAAGATCGATCTCTTTTCGAAGGGGGATCGATCTCTTTTGGTTCCATGGGAAAGATCAAGTGCTGAGATCTAATCCGAGTTAGGGTTTCACAAAAGCCTATAAATAGACTTCTTGGGGAGATTTTTGGAGAGTTCTTGGACGTTTTTGGAGGCTCTTTTCTGGACGTCCATAGTTTTAATCTTTATTGTTAAACTCTTTTCTATGTATTGAATCTTCAAAGATTATTTTCAGATTATAGATTTCTATGTGGATGATTAATATTATGAATCCAGTCATGCTTCTTTCATGATCTTATAATCCCATAGTTATCTCTTTTGATTCTCCTACCCAGTCTCGCGAGACCTTTGCTATGCATTGCCCGTAGTGACAACTGGTATTGTGTATTCTTAGGAATCTGGTAAGACAAGGTTGGGGCTCTATCCCGAGGAATCTTTGCTATGCATTGCCGATTGTGAGAGTTGGTATTGTGTATTCTTAGAGATCCGGTTAAATAGAGTTAGGGCTTTGTCCCGATGAACTTTTGATGTGCGTTGCCTATAGTGACAGCCGGTATCGTGTATTCTTAGGTTTGGGTTGGATAAAGTTAGAACTATAATAAGGAAGAATCAATTGTAGGAAGAGATACTTTTGTATTTTGTTAGGTTTATAGTTTCATATCTTCCGGTTTAGGTGATTGGGATGTGAATCCCTTAACTGAGTATTGTATGAACCATTGAGAAGAGAAGAACCTAAATCTGAGTGAAGTGATTCCTGAAGCCAAGCCTCATTCAAATCTTGATTTCTTTCGTTAACTTTATCTTATCATTACATCTTCGATCTATTTTCTTAACTTTTATCGCTCTTGATTGTTTTCGATATGTTGTTATCTCTGTTTCTGGATCTTTCCTGCTTGTCTCTCTGTGGGTTCGACCTCTCTTATGTTGTACTGCATCGCGACCGCTGTGCGTGACACATTTGAGCGACATCATATGCTGCTTTAACATACTATTGCATGCTTATCTCCTATCTATGTATGTTCATAGCATGCATTCTCTGCTGTGCATTAGTTGCATTTGTTAGGGTGTGGGTGATCTGTGGGTCGCCGTCCCGAGGCTGGAAGCTCGGACTTAGCCCTAGGACCGGGGTTGGGTAGTTTGGACCCGGTTCGAATTGTGGTGTCCAGTCAAACTTGATGATAGGCCTAAATGACTGGTACACCTGTTGCTTGATGATTGTACAGGTCATGTCGGCCTCGAGTCAGATCTGAGGTGTAGCCGGTGTCCGGTGTTCTTAAACTCTTGAGTAGTGGAGTTGCCTACTCAGTGGTGTCTATTCCCACCAAACAGTGTTCTGTGCCCTATTGAGAGTCAGCAGTGTTGTTTCCTGCTACTGGATGTGACCTGACATGTGACCATGATCGTGGGCCTCAGGGACATGCGGTGGGGTTATGGGACCCCTGTATACACCCAGGTCCTACTTGAGGGAGACACTGTTGCATTTCCCTCTTCCTTCTGTGTGTCGTAGTGTAGAACCCTACTGAGCTTAGTGCTCACTCCTACCCGAGCTGCGTTTGCTAGTGTAGGCGTTCACTCCTCTTTGTTGGCCCCTACCGGGCAGTTGGTCGGCGGTGCGGCGGCGCCAGGCGGAGTCTGAGAGGTGGTGATCTTTTATAGTTTTTCTACCCTATGTTAGTTAGTCTCCTACGGGAGTATAAATGTTGTATTTGAATCTTACCCTCTCCGAGGATATGTATATTAAATTCACTTGGGTTTTGTAATCTGAGTTTCGAGGTTTGTATATTTTAATTATGTCTTTTAAATTGGGGGTGTTTGATGAATTGTTAGGGAGACCAATAGGTTAGAGGGAACCCTCGCCAATATTTTCCACGATTTGTTAGGTTTCGGTTCGCGTCGCTCAGCCCAGTTGGGCTTTCTCGGATCGGGGCGCGACAATGAATTTGATGAAGAACACTTGAGGGCTCTGATTTTTGGCCAGCAAAAGCCCTTTTTATAAGCTAACTCCTGGAATTAGGGTTTTGGGTTAAGTTGGACTCCTACTACAACTCGGATTTCCTGAATTAATCCTGACAGCCTATTCCGAGTGCAACCAGGCCCAATCAGTTAGAATTTTGAACACAAGTCCAACACAAAATATGTAGATTAGGAAGTCTTATATCAGATTCCGAAGATTTCATAATATTCTGACTTATCTGGAATAGTTTACGAATATTCTTCTGAACGCCGACGGACTAGTTTTCCAGCTTATGTATCTTCATGTATTCTTCAAATCTTCTATCACACCATCAGGAATCTCGCAAAGTGTCCAACCGAAAAGTTGTAGATATCTGAGGCTTCTACAATATCTCAAAGTTTCAAAATATTTGGACTTTTGTCAAATATCTGGCGAATATATTACTGACGGTCGACGAAGCTGTTTATTTAGTCATTTTAGCCGAATTTCATGCATTTCTTCTCTAAGCATGATTAAATTTGAAATCAACTAACAAGCTATCAAATACAACTACTCTAGGCATAACAAAGCTAAGTTAAGGGGTTGAATCGTGAACATTTAGTGACTTATCAGGTCGCAAGGGCAATTTGGTAAATTGCACCTTGTCGGTTTGTTTGACACCCGCGTATCCACACACTGACCTTGTTTGTGATAGTGTTTGATTAGAACGGTTAGTTGGACCCGAGATCAAAAGATCCGGGCTTGGGCTTGTGTTCTAGCCCAAGTCTAGCTTTCTGCACCTAAATGATCGATCATTCCTTGCTAGAAGGATCGATCATTTAGTGATGATCGATCATACCTCGCTGGAAGGATCGATCATTTGGTGCCAGGAAGTTGCTATCAACATGAAGGATCGATCATTCAGGATCATTCATAAGTCGATTCGTCCATCTATTAAACGAACTCGACCTTCTTCTTTGAATCCTTTTGAAATTCGTCGTTCCTGAGCTCAGTTCTGACTGGATTTGGAAGAAATTGAGGGCAATCTTTGGCTTGGCAGCTGGGATTGAAGCTGCTCTAGTCGAGGTAGGGATCCTACCTACTTTCTTTCTGGTTTTGTGAGGTTTGAGCTTGTTTGTGTTTGATTTGAGTAGAACTCCTTGCATGCTCGTTGGTTTTTAGTAGGAGTATCGGTTTTGGATTCATGGTTCTTCGTACTATCAGACTCCAAGGTTTTGTGAGATTTGGTAGAGTTTTTCGATGGTATTTCTCGCCGATCGGTCACTGGAGAATCTAACATGATCGATCCTTTTTGAGGAAGGATCAATCATTCTTGGGGCGTCATGCATGGCCCGTGCATGATCGATCTTCTAGTGGAAGAAGATCGATCTTTTGCTTGGCGGCATGGATGAGGTCCTTGGTCACGAAAGTGAAGGGAAGATCGATCCCTTTTGGCTTGACAGGGACTGAACTTTCCCATCACAAGGGTGATCGATCATTCCCCCTGGAGATGATCGATCCTTCGTGTGACAGGGAGGTGTTTTCAATGGTTGTTGCCCGCGGGGCTTCACTTATGCGGTTTTCCTTTACTGCTATATACATGGTACATATCATTGAGCATGTTAACCCCATAATGAGGGGTAGTGGTGAACCAGGAGAGTGATGACTTCCGGGATGTGTAGATAGCATGTGGTACTGTTAGTCTTGTTTGCCGGGGTTGCTTCCCGTAACATGTTGTCTCTTTGTGGACTGGTTGTAGTTGGTGGGGTTACCACTATAGTAGTCCATTGAACTGTTTTACCTGTTCACCACCTGGGGGCAGCAGGTGCCGAGCCCAGACCTTGTTGAAATAATTCATCACATATGTTGCATGCTTATCTGCTTTCCTGTGTGTGTTCATAGTATGCATCTGGTTGTGCATTAGCTGCATAAGGTTAGGACGTGGGCGATCTGTGGTATCGCCGTCTCGAGGCTTGGAAGCTCGGATTTAGCCTTAAGACGGCTGGGTAGTTTGGTCCAGGTTTGAATGGTGGTGTTCTGTCGATTTCAATGATAGGCCTAGATGACTTGAACACCTATTGATCGAAGATTTTAGAGGTCATGTTGGCCTCGAGCCAGGTTCCGAGGTGTAGCAGATGTCTGGTTCTCATGTCTCTTGAGTAGAAGGTGTGCCTACTCAACGGTGTTGGTTCCCGCCTAGCAGTGTCGGTTTCCTGCTGGTGAGACGATAGTGTTGGTTTCCTGTCTTCCCGAGGATGAGACCTGGACAGGAGTCCTCGAGGATACGCGGTGGGGTTATGGGACCCCTGTGTATACCCAGACCTTGCTAGAGGCCGACACTATTGTGTTTCTCTCTTCCTTCTGTGAGTCGTAATGTAATTTCCCTGCTGAGCTTAGTTCCTCACTCCTATCCGGGCTGCATTTTGCAGGTGCAGGCGTTAGCTCCTCTTCGGTGGCCCCTACCGGGCAGTTGGTCGACAGTGCGGCGGCGCCTGGCGGAGTTTGAGGAGTGGTGATCTTCTGTTCCTGAACCCTTGTATAGTTAGCCTCCTACGGGAGTGTATAAATGTTTGTAACTGATTTCCCCTCTTTGAGGTTTTGTAGGTCTGTACATTGGAATTGTAATCTTTGAGTTTGAGGATTCTGTTGATGTTAGAATTGTTAATTGAGGGTGCTTAATGAATTGCTTAGGAAGACCAATAGGTTAGAGGGAACCCTCGCCATTATTTTTCGTGGTTGGTTAGGTTCCGGTTCTCATCCTCGGCCCGGTTGGACTTTCACAGGTCGGGGCGTGACATCGATGGCCTTCATGACCCCCTCACGATCTTGAGGAGCGCTAGAGTCCTTCCACGAAGGCCCCTTGGCCAGCTCCCACCTCGATCCAGGCTTGGTTCACCAGGATCCGACTCTGGTGTCTGCCACCATTTTGGCTCCCTTCCATCCTCTGCCCGATCCCCCCTTCATCAGTGACTCGTCCAAGAAGTCTCCGTCCTCAGTGACGGGAGTGGAATCATTGGAGATGAGCACCCGACATCACAGAAGACTTGCCACCAGTGGCCGAGGACGCGCTCGAAGCCATCGCGATCAGTGTCAACAACGGAGATCATGTGAGGACCCGTTCCTCCAACCCGGTCCGACCGCGTTGGGTCGAGGGCTTAGCTTGGTTGGTTTTGGCCCGATTGGCCATGGGTTTCGATCGGTTGATCGCATCACTGTTTTTGGACCCCAAGGGCAATTTGGTAAATTGCTCATTGGCGGTCAGTTTCACACCCGCGTAGTGCACACATGGCCTTGATTGATGTACGTGATTGAATAGATCCAGTAGGAGCGTTCGGGATCGACAGATCCGGACGAGATTGCGACGAGATCGCAATTTGGAGTCAAATCGGATTCAGTCCGATCAGTTGGCTCATCTAAACCGACTAAGCCACTTAAGTGACTTAACCTCTCTCTCTCTCTCTCTCTTCCCTTCCTTCTCTCCCGCGCCGGCCGTCTCCCTTCTCCGGAGCTCCTTCGCCACCGTCGCCGGCCGCCGTTCTCCCTCGCGCTCCCTCTCCTCAGATCCGGATAGAACCTCCCTCCCGCAAGCTCTCTCTCTCTCCCCCCCGAGAACCCCAGATCCGATATCCTCCCCGCCGATCTCCCTTCTCCGGAGCTTCTTCTCCGCCGTCGTCCACCGCCGCTCCTCTCTGAGCTCGTCCTCACCCCTCTCGAGCTGCGGAACCCCTTCTCCTCTCAGATCCGACACCCTCTACCCTCCCGAGCTTGCTGGAAGCCCTCTTCCTCGCCGATCGATGAACTCCGCCGGCCACCTCACATCGCCTCTCCGTCGCCAGCAAGCTCCAGCGCCTAGAACAACGTTGGGAAGATCCGTTCCGACCTTCTCTCTTCTTCTCCGAGTTGTGAGGTAGGGTTTCCACCTAGGTCTTTGATTGTTTCTCTTCTAGATTGATCCATGATGCATGTTCTTCATCTGGTAGATGCTCTTCGGATTTGATTGTGATTTAATTGGGTTTTCTAAGCATTTATTCCCGGATTTTTATCGTATCTCTGTTCTTCGATAAACAGTCGCGTTCAAGCTCGGTTTGTGAGCTGTGTGAGCATGATCTCGTGAAACTTTCAAGGTGAAAGTTGTAGATCATCGAGTTCTCTTTTGATTTCCGCTGGTTTCATGATGTTTGGATTTATATACGATTTTTGGTGAATTGTTTTCTAAACTGCTGCGAAACAAAGATTAAGAAATTGATTAATAAAATCTGTGGAAATTAGACATCAATTAGATACGTTTCTTGGGTTGCATGTTCCAAGTATGCTAATATACATTTTCCCAAGTTTGATTTCCAATTCGCGTCGTTTGGACGTCGAACTGATAAGATTTCATCGCCTCTAACTAGGGTTTAATGTAGAAATCCAAAAATTAGTTTGTTAGTGGATTTTCGATATTTATCGTGTTTGATTCTTCGGGATTCATGTGATTGGTATTCCTAGAGATCTCGAGGGCTAGCATGTTCTAATTGGTGGTTTTTAGATGATTAATTGTTTGACTTTCGGCATGATTAGTTAGTTATAAATCATCCTTGTTTAATTAGCAATTAATTGCATATCATGCTTATTTACATGTATACTTAGCTCTTGGTTGAACCAAGGGTGTCACGCCCCTTGGGATGTTTAGATAATCGAATGGGCCGAAGGTGTGCCCTAGTTGATGTATATTGTATTTGTGGTTGATTGTTGATGATTGCGTGGTCGGGGTTGTACCCCCGTTGTAGAAATTGCGGTTGACGGTTGTGGACGCCCTTGTAATACCAAATTTTCGATTGAATGTGTTGTTGCTTATTTACGGCCCATGGGCGCCGTTATATTATTGGATTATTGTAGTTTAGGCCTTTATCTGTTTTATGCATGTTTACCCCCTTGGCGAGCTGTAGGCTATGCCTAGCCCTGTATGTTGTGATGTCATATTGTTGAGTGCTTATAGTTCTGTATTTCTGTGTGCGTAAGCATTGCATGCATTTGCTTGCATTAGAAGCATCAGGCTAGGTGGTAGGCGATGGAGTCGATCGTCGATCCGGGGTTCTCGGGTAGCGTGGATCTAGCCCTAGGACCGGGGTTTGGGTAGTCGAGGATTAGGACGTGATTGTCATCAATGATTATGTTTGATATCATTCGAGGATTATTAGGTAGTCGGACTGGAATATTATATTGTTTGAGGTTTAGAGGTCGTGTCGGTTCTCTAAGGCCAAGTGCTAAGGATGGTTATCGATGTCCCTGACGTGTGTCCCCCGGGCATTGGTTTCCTGCTGGGTAAAGGGTGTTCCTACTGGTTCTGGTTCTTTGTTTCTTCCCAGCGTGTTTGGTTGATATTCCCAGCGTGGTCGGTTGAGAAGAGTAGGATCCCTTGGGGAATCGATAGGGGTTATGGGACCCCGTGGCATCCTTTAGACTTAGGCGGAGGAACGACACTGTTGTGGTTTCCCTTCCTTTCTGTGCGACGTAGAATAGCGTAGAACCCTACTGAGCTTTGTTGGTCACTCCTACCTGGGCTGCATTGGCGATGCAGGTCGATGCAGTCCTTTCCTTTCAGGTGATCTTCTGGGCGTTGGCGCGCTATTCTCGAGGTGATCGCGGACTTGGAGTTTCGAGGAGCACTTGACGATCTTGGAGTTTTCCCTTTGTTAATATTTGTATATTTGCAGTTATATTAAATGTATAATTTCCCTTTTCGAGGATTTGATTGTCTGTATTAAATTTTGTAATGAGGGTTGATGAAAACATTGTATCAGAACCTGTACTAGATAGTAAGTTTTGTGATTGCAGATTCATATTCCTGTTGAATTTTAGAACTGTTAGATTTATCGTTTCAATTTATCATGAAGATTATAATTGTACAGGGTTCAAATTGAGAAATACAGGGGAGACTCTCGCCATTCGATTTTAGAATTAGATTTTAGTACCCTCACGCTCAGGCCCGGATGGGTTTTCTGGGTCGGGGCGTGACAGATCATGGCGGAGAGATGTCGAAGCCGAGGTCGCCGAGGATTCCCGAGGTAGGAGCTTCACCTTGGATGTCAAGGCTGAGGTCGCTGTGGTCGCTGTGGTCGAAGCTTCACCTCGGATGTCGAGGCTGAGGTCGCTGTGGTCGAAGCTTCACCTCGGATGTCGAGGCTGAGGTAGCTGGGTCGGAGCTTCTCTTTGGATGTCAAGGACGAGGTTGTCGAGGAATCCAAGGTCGGGGCTACACCTTGATGTCGAGGTCGTGATCACCGAGGATGCTGGGGTCGGGCTTCATCTGGAGACCGATGGGTACCGCTCCGACCAGATCTCTTGATAGCGACTCGCAACGTCGTCGGCGTTCCAGTCTCCTTCGCTCTCATCCTTGCCATGACCTCCACAACTTCTCCACTGTTCTCCTCAGGTTGATTTCATGATCAAACCTCACGGGTGAGCTCACTGAACCTCCCCCACCTTGAATTTTGTTGGATGTGGGGAAGATAGTACTGTAGCCGTGGCTGTGCACGTTGTACGGCTCCAGTGAGCGAGCTGGTTTTGTAGTGAAGAGGGCCCCGTCGGCGATGACATCCTTGGCATCAAGAGGGCCGCCATGACCAAGGAGGACCTCCGGCGCTTCTTGGAGAGGATAGAGCTGGTGAAGGAGAATATGGCGTCCTTCCACGGCATCCTCTCTAGGCTCCAAGACGCCGACGAAGATGCAAGCTCGAGTCAGTTCTAGCCCTCCGATCTTGTGTCGGCTCCTACATTGTCCAGATGTTGATAAAGAACATCAGATCTCATCGATGTCGAGCCCTTGAAGATCACTGAGGTGGCGTCGAAGTCGAGTCCTATGAGATCACATCAGCTTCGAGTCCTCCGAGATTGCCTTTGTTTCGAGAAGATAGGTTTATCATCAACGGCACACCTCCAGGGGTCTCGTGAAGCTTCGAGATATTGGAACCGTTAGTTCAGGGTTTTGTGACCTTTCCTCCCTTAGCCCCGACGACTGACGGACATTACTTGTCACACCCCGACCTAGAAAACCCATCCAGATCAGGGAGTGAGCAACCTAAACCTGTTAAATCATCAATGGACGCAAAATTTTGACAGAGTCTCCTCTATAATTCTTACACAATGAACCTGTACAATTTCTATATTCCAAGATAAATTTAAATACCTGATCATGAGGGCAGAAGTTTAGATTCACAACTACTATCGTTATTACAACCTAATTTAGACATTTAAATAAACATCATTCCACATTAATATCAAATTTAAAGCTATACAATTATCCCCAAATACAAAACAATAGTCTCCAAGATTTAACTACATCAAATAAATATAAAATACTGAATGAAAGCCCTCAATCTGCCAACAACCTCAAAGTCCACCCGAAATAGAAGCGCCTCCAAGAACTGATCCCCCTGGGACTACTGAAGTGGAAGGAGCGGCGCCTGCACCTGCAAAACACAGCCCGGGTAGGGTGAGCATAAAGCCCAGTAGGGTTCTTGATAAGTCACTAAATGTTCATGATTCAACCCCTTAACTTAGCTTTGTTATGCTTAGAGTAGTTGTATTTGATAGCTTGTTAGTTGATTTCAGGTTTAATCATGCTTTGAGAAGAAATGCAAGAAATTGGGTTAATATGCTGAAATACACTGCTCTGTCGACTGTTAGTACAATATTCATCAGAAATTATTCTTATGTCCAAATATTCTGAAATTTGGGTGACATCTAGTAGACATCAAGACGTACAACTTTCATGTTGGACACTTTCAGAGATTCCTGATGAATGGATAGCAGTTTTGAAGAAGATGAAGATATTTAGCTGCTGGAAGACTGGTCCATCGACGCCAGGGAGAATATTCTCCAAATATTCTAGATAAGTTCAAATATTGCAAACTCTTCCGGAGAGGATAGAAGACTTCCAAATCCACATCTTTCGTGTTGGACTCATTCTCAGATTATGCACTGCTTGAACCCAGTCGCGACCAGAAGAGACAGTCAAAATTAAACTAGGAATTCCGAGTTGCACTAGAGGTCCAACTCAACTTAGCCATAACCCTAATTCCGGGATTAAGTGTTTTTATTATAAAAAGGGGTTATTCCAGCAAAACTTCTCATCTTTTTGTCAATCTTTGGAGGAGGAAGAAGAAGAAGGAGAGGATGTGGATGGTGACAGCTTCCTATTCCAACCCGATGGCTTTCATCCAAAAGATGAGTTGCTAATTCTTATAGTTAGGATTATTCATGCAACCCTAATGTAGTTTTCTATCTTCTTTGGTTTGAATCTTGTAATCTTCTCAAGACATGATCTTATGAATATGATTTTTAATGTTAATAGAGTTGAGGGAACAGAGTTCCTTGACGTATTTTCAGTCCTACATGTTTCTGTAATTGATTGTAGAAATTAATAGGATGGTTTTCATGTGGTTTTTGGTTTACCTTTGAGATAGTCTATGCTACGTGAAGATAAGTCATGCTAAGGTCATTAGGAGTAGAATAATTTAATGTAATCGTAGGACCAAAGATGATTTATGCTAAACAAAGATAGATTATGCCGTTGGAAACATAAACCTTATTTTAGGGATTCATGTAAGCTTAAGAAGCTGTGGATTTATAATGTTTAGAGAAGGTAACAAGAGGATAACTAGAGAAGATTGAATGCGAAACTAGGGCGGATTGAGTAATTCCTAAGTCACTTATCCATTAATTCAAATTGATCAACCTTTTATTTCTTTTCTTCATTAGTTTAATCTATTCTATCTTTGATTCTTTTCTTTAGTTTTAGGGTTTTGAGAATTGATTCCAGTTTCCAACGTTTTCCCTGTGGATCGACTCCCGACTTCACCGCTATTTCTATCTAGTAGTTTAGTGATTGAATAAGGATTATAAATTTAATATTTGATTGAGTTTGCAACGTTTTAACGACGACGTTCGTAAGCGATCAGTTCTACTCTACGACACTCTCAAGGAAAGGGGTAAACTGCAACTGTGTCGTCTCCGTCCAATCCTAAGGCAATGAAGAACAAGTCTGGACAAGGGTCACGCATCACCAAGCACGCCTCTACAGATCAGGGAAGGACAAGGGGCAAGTGCACCTCCCATGCACTCCCACCTCTACAACCCTTAACATGATAACATCCACTGCCCTTAGCGATTGACGCAGAGAACGACACGACCTCTACACCTCAATACCACAAATCAAATGAGTATATCTAGGTTGCAACCTTGATCAACACAAGATCATATCCTCACAATCTCGCCCTAGTCCTCCTACCCATACCTCGGTCCTAGAGCTAGATCCGAGCTACCCGAGCCCTCGGATTGGCGATTGAGCCCCATCGCCCGCACCTAGCCTTAATGCTTCTAATGCATACAATGTGCATGAGCCTAATCAAGCAACTAGGCCTAGGTGTCTCTACATGTCAATTCATCAATCACATGTCCACAATATAACATAGCTATAGGGTAGGCTTAGCAGTCAAGAGTAAACAAAGCTAAGCACAGCATTCACATGTCCCAATCATGCATAATCATTCAACACATACAAGGGCACACCTTCGGCCCAATCAGATCTAGACATTCCCAAGGGACATCACTCCCTTGGTTAACCCACAAATAAATAAGAACGGGCACACGGCCGGCCCTAGGCATAAACATGCTTTACAGTATGATAATTGGACAAATAACAAGAGCTTATAACAGTTGAGTAAAGCGAGGAATAATTGGCACTAATGATAACAAGTAGTAGGCACATGGATCGTAGCAACATTCAGCTTTTGAGGGCTACACTACAATCATACAACTACACCACACTAATTGTACCGAAGTAAAGGAGGTTCCAAGCGGATGTCGATATGAGACCAGATAGAAGGGAAGATCAGCAGGGGATTATAGAGACATCAATTTGGCAGCTAGACACTGATCCAGACAATCAGAGGAAGGCTAAAACTCAATCAAGTTGGCAGAACAACAACAACACAACCAAGCTCTGCCAAGATCACAGCAGCACAGAGGCAAAGCCACCAACACCTTGCTTGCCTACTCCGAGCCAACCAGTTCCAACAGGGGAGAAAGGCCAGCAAGCATTGGGTGCCCAACTACAACCAGTAAGACCAAGCTAACACCCGAGGCAAACTAGGAACAGGGGAATCCAAGAGAAATCCAGGGGAAACAGAGAGAAATCCAGCAACCAACCCAACGATTACACAATGAAATCACCCAACACCAGAAAGCTTGAGGAGAGCACCGGACAGGGGCTTGAGGGGGGAAACCTCAGTATCTGGCCAACCAAGGACAGGGGAGGAAAGCCTTGGAAACCGAAAGAGAATCCGACAAAACCACCAACTTAGCTTCGAAATCCATCAAACCGGAAACAAAAAGGAAGAAAATCTCAACGAAATCCCCCAGTATTCCATGGGTACAAGCAATGGCAGCAAGGAGAGGAGAAAGCATCGACAGGGAAAACAAAGCATAGCATTGCATACCATCAGGGCAGAACATGGAAGAAATCTCGTAAAAGAAACCACCACTAATTCATAGCTTCAAACCACGACAGCAAAGATAGAAGGAAGAACAGGGAAGGAACAGAGGAAGAACATCAACCTTCATCGACCATCATAGCCACGAGGAACCTACGAACAATCAAGAACCCAGAGAAAATAGAGCAAACGTAGGAAACCCAAAGCAAGCAGCCACGGAAATCATAGCAGAGCAACAAAATCCAAAGCAAGCATGTACCAATCCACATCCTAGATGCCTAACCAGGGGTTAGGGTAGGAATCCCTACCTCTGGGCATCGAGGTTGCGTCCTTCCCCTTCTTCTCCGGCCGCGGTTGCCGTCCCCGAGCTCACCTGTGAGGACCTGTCCCTCTACTCCTTGGTCGATCGGCTGGGTCGGACTCGTAGCTCGTTTGATTGTTTCGCGTCGAGCGCGCGATCCAGTGGATCGCATTGTTTCTTGTACCACAAGGGCAATTTGATAAATTACGCCTTGTCGGTTTATTTCAAACCCGCGTGTGCACACACAGCCTCTGACTAATGACTGTGTTTCATTAGATCTGTTTAAGGGGTTTTTGACCTGTAGATCGATCCAAGCTAGTGTTGGATCAATCCAGCCAGTCTTGAATCGATCCGACTTGGTGTGGGATCGATCCGGGACTGTAGCAGGTCGGTGTCTTCCTTTGCGAGGACGGCCGCCGTTGGCCGACGCTCTCCCCTGCCAAAAGGGGAGGACTTTCCCTCCCCTCCTTCCCCTTTTCCCCTCCTTTCCCGGCTTTCCCCTTCCCTTTTCCTTCCTCTTCTCCTTCCCCTTTTTCTTTCTTCTTCTTCCTTCTTCTTTCTTCTTCTCGTGGTTCTGTTTTTCCTCTGTTCTTCCCGGCAGCGAGCTTCTTCTTCTCCGTTCTCCCTCCTCCGGCCACCGTTTTGTGCATTCCAAAGCTCGTTGGATTCATGGCGATGTGAGGAAGATCCCTAGTGTGGTTTGAAGCCTTGTTGGTGACTGGTTTGCGTGGGAATCAACTGAGGAGTGCGTTTCCGGTAGGTGTTCTACCTACGTGAGTTAGTTTAATGGGTTTGTCTTAATCTAGCCGGTAGATCTTGTAGTTCTTTGTGTTGTTGGCTTCCTCTTGCTTAGTATAATTTTTGGTATAAGTTTCATAAGCTTTGGTTGAGATTTTAGTAGGATTTAAACATGTTTAATCTCAGATTTTCCGGTTTCTGCTATTCTTGAAGAACATCCGGTTTACGGTGAGTTTTCCGGCCAGTACGTGCATGTTTTTGGGTTGTGATGAACATAAGAGTTGTAGATCTTTGAATCTACTCTCCAACCCAACTGATTGTATAATTTTTGGATTTTCCTACGATTTGTTATGATTTTCACACTGTAGGGCTGCGTTGAAGCAAGTGATTGGTAAGTTAGTTTGATTAGCGGTTTTTATTAGTGTTTTCCCGTTAATCTAGCCGTTGGATGTTTCTGGATTTTGGATATGTTGATCTCGGCATATATATCTACTGAAATCAAAGTTAGATCTCAAATCCGACATCGTTTGGATGTTGGATTGAAGGGGCCAATTAGCTCTTGGTAGAGAATGTTTTGGTGTTTTAAATATAATATTATATGTTCAGATTATAATATTATATTTTACTGTTCATCAACGGTTTTCGGGGTTGCTTCCCGTTGCAGGAGTCCGCGGTTGACGGTCGTGGTACCGTCGTAATGCCGGGACCCGCTGCGGATCGGCTGGCAGCGGTAGATAGTACCGCTGCCGCGATCCAGTCGGACTTATATGATATTTGTCATACTGTTGCATGTTTTACTTCTTATCTGTGTATGCTCATAGCATGCATTCTCTATTGTGCATTAGTTGCATGGTTAGGGTGTGGGTTGTCGCGCCCCGACCCGCGTAGGCCCAACCGGGCCGGGCGACGCGAACCGGAACTTAACCTACTGCGGAAATTTGGCGAGATTTCCCTCTAATCGTAGTGGTTACCCTAACAAGTCATAGTCATCCTGTATTATACAACAATTATAAAGCTCACCACACAAAGCTGGAATATAGTACAAATCCTCAAACAGGGAATGTTATACAAAATCGCTCCCGTAGGAGACTATCTAACCAAGGTGTACACGGACAGATCACAGCTCCTCAAGCTCCGCCAGACGCCGCCACGTCACCGAACACCTGCCCGGTAGGGGCGACCGAAGAAGAGCTAGCGCCAGCACCTGCAAAACGCAGCCCGGGTAGGAGTGAGCACTAAGCTCAGCAGGGACACTACACTACGACACTCACAAAGGAAGGGAACACAACAGTGTCGTCCCCAAGCAAAGCCTAGGTGTATCACAGGGGTCCCATAACCCCACCGGATACCCCTGAGAGCCCCAGTCGTGGTCTTCCAGCGAACTGGTCACACACTGGGTCACACTCAGTAAGACAGGAAACGGCACTGCCAACTCACGACAGGATCCTGGGCACTGTCGGCGGGTAGCACCGCTGGGTAGTCACACCTGCCACCCAAGAGTTCTAGAAGGATTGGGTACCGGCTACACCACGACTTGGCTCAAGGCCGACACGACCTCTAAACATCAAGCACAACAGTATTCATGTCCAACTAACCCTATCATCGAAAAGACTGAATACTACAAATCGAGTCCTGGACCAAGCTACCCGCACGGTCCTAAGAGATAGATCCGGGCTACCCGGAAGCCCCGGATCGGCAACGCCCTAAACAGATGCAACTAATGCACAACACAATGCATGCTATGAACATGCGCAGAAAAGATACATGTAAGCATGCAGCAGGATGTGATAATATAAATACAAGGTCTGGGCACGGCATCCTGCCGGCCCGGGGTGGTGAGCGATTAAAGTAAGGTCTAGGGAACTGCTGCAGTGGTACCACCACCAGCTACCAGCAGTTCACCACAACACCTGCACCGGGAAACAGCCCCGCAAACAACAGCTTACAGATATAGCAAATAAGGCCCTCGGCGTACGCCGGCATGCAAGGCTATGGAAAGCTGTAGGGCTACCCGCCCGTTTATTCTAAACATCCCGGGAGTCATCACTCTCCCGGTTCACCACTGCCCTATTATAGGGCTAACATGCTTAATCATATGTACAATATATCAAGACAGTAAGGAAAACTGTCATACAAAGCCCCACGGGCAAAACCCACTTAAAACACCCTTCAGCCACTAAAGGATCGATCCTTCTCATCAAGAGGATCGATCCCTTCAGTACTTAGGGAAAACTCGTCTCTGTGAACCAAAGAGATCGATCCTTCTCATCAAGAGGATCGATCCTCTTGTAACCAGAGACCCGTCGTCCCCCAGCCACCAAAGGATCGATCTCTCCCTCCAGGAGAATCGATCCCGCACGGGCTAGGCATGACTCACCAAAGGGGATCGATCCTTCCTCAAAGAGGATCGATCCCGATGGGTTCTCCGGCGTACTTCCGACGAGGAATACCGCCGGAAAACTCATCCAAACTTCATGAAACTCTGGGATCTGATAGATCAGAACCCCACGAGTCTAAAATCGGCAAAAACACAGAAAACCAACAACTATATACGCAGATCTAAGCAATAAACCACAGATCAAACAGGAAAACTCAAAACCCCGAAGAGAGATGTCGGTAGGATCCCTACCGTAGCAAACGCAGCTTAGATCCAAGCAGCTAGGCCTTGGATCGTCCTCAACGCCTTCGAAAATCCCAAGATCCGAGCTCAAATCGCCGGATTTTCAAAAGGATTTCAAAGAAGAAGGTTCGTCTGCTTTATAGGCAAACGAACCGACCTATGAAGGATCGATCCTTACCAAAGGAAGGATCGATCACCTCATGACGATCTCACTTGACTTTCTGGCACGAGAGGATCGATCTCTTAGCTAGAGAGGATCGATCCTTTTTGTACTGAAAGCTAAACTTAGGCGAGAATTCAAGCCTAAGTCCGGATCTTTCGATCCCGGGTCCCACTAACCATCCTAAGCAAACATTACCACAAACATGGTCGGTGTGTGTACAAGCGCGAGTGTGGAACTAGCCGACAAGGTGAAATTTACCAAATTGCCCTTGCGGTCCACAGCGAGCCACATGAGGGGAGGGACGGGTCCTCACATGGGTGATCTGTGGGTCGCCGTCCCGAGGCTGGAAGCTCGAATTTAGCCCTAGGACCGGGGTTGGGTAGTTTGGACCCGGTTTGAATTGTAGTGTCCAGTCAAACTCGATGATAGGCCTAGATGACTGGTACACCTGTTACTTGGTGATTATAGAAGTCGTGTCGGCCTTGAGTCGGATGCTGAGGTGTAGCCGGTGTCCCACTGTGTTGACCCTTGAGTAGAGAGGTTGACTACTTAGCGGTGCAGTTTCCCGCCTGCAGTGTCGTTCCCTGCTTGTGGGCTAGCAGTGTTGTTTCCAGCTACTGAGTGTGACCCAGAATGTGACCAGTCTTCTGGAAGATCATGACCGTGGACCTCAGGGACACGCGGTGGGGTTATGGGACCCCTGTATACATCCAGATCTTACTTGAGGGCGACACTCTTGCGTTTCCCTCTTCCTTCTGTGTGTCGTAGTGTAGAACCCTGCTGAGCTTAGTGCTCACTCCTACCCGGGCTGCATTTGCAGGTATAGGCGTTCGCTCCTCTTTGGTGGCCCCTACCAGGCAGTTGGTCGGCGGTGCGGCGGTGCGGCGGCGCCAGGCGGAGTCTGAGAGGTGGTGATCTTTTACTGCTTCTAAAACCTTGGTTTGTTAGTCTCCTACAGGAGTATAAATGTTGTATTTGAATCTTACCCTCTCCGAGCATATGTATATTAAATTCACTTGGGTTTTGTAATCTGTGGTTCGAGATTTGTAATTTAATTATGTCTTTTTAAATTGAGGGTGTTTTGATGAATTGCTAGGGAGACCAATAGGTTAGAGGGAACCCTCGCCAATCTATTTCCGCGGTTTGTTAGGTTCTGGTTTGCGTCGCCCGGCCCAGTTGGGCTTTCGCGGGTCGGGGCGCGACATCACCGCCAGTCGCACGTCGCCGCCACCTCTCTCCTCGGGTCGTGGATCACCTCCAGTCGTGGTCGCCGAGCTTGCCGAGCTCGCCTAGGCCTCCGCCGTCGCCGTGGACGCCGTCTCTCTCCCCTTGGTCGGTCGCCGCTGCTCTCTTCTCCCTCTAGTCGAGCCGCCGCTCTCTTCTCTCTCTCTCGTATCGGGCAGATTAGTGCCCTAACGAGGGTTTTTAAGGGTTATTAAGTGAGTGGAGATTAAACTCTCCTAACCACTTGATTGGCCAGAGTTAATCACGGCCGCTCAAAAATCTCAATCTTCACGATCGGATTCCGATCTTCACATCTAAAGCACTCCTACGGGTCTAATCAAGCACATACATCATCACACGGCTGTGTGTGCGCTACGCGTGTGTGAAACCAACCCACAGGGCACAATTTGACCAATTTTCCCCTAGGGTCGCAAAGAGGTAATGCGATCAGCCGATCGCGCTCGACGCGGAAACAAGCCAAGAAGGGATCGACCCTCGACCGATGCGGTCGAGTCGGGTCAGAGGAACGGGTCCTCACATCGCTCATCACCGATTAAAGCCCGGTGAATCCTCGACCCCCAGATCTAACCATCCTCGAGCTCGTCGTCCTGTAGGAGGTCGGCATGTACCTGGGTTGATGCACGCGCTCCCTCGATCTCATCCGCGACTCGGTGTCGACCTTGTAGGTTGGAGCCAATTTTTTCAATGCTATCATGCATACTACAATCCTGCATGTACGTAGCATGCTCGAGTCCCGTTCGCGTACTACCTCCTCAAGATGAAGGCCTCGTAGAGCTTGTCGTCCATGATCGAGGTATAGGCTCGAGGGGTTCGACGTACGTGATCAGAGGCTCGAGCAGCTCGATGTACGATGATGGAGATGGAACCTCGAGAGCTCGATGGAGTGATCGAGTCGAGGCCCTCGAGGCTGCTTATCACTTGATGCTGCAACAGAGCATGATCAAGAACACGCCGGGCTACGGGATGGTGTGGCGTGATCTTGCTAGTCGCTGGAGTGGTGTGGTACGATGACCAAAGTTTGCCCCCTGGGTCAAACAGAAACTTCGTTGTGACCATTGGGTTCGTTATCAGGGTGACGCCGGTATACTTGGAGTCGAGGTAGTTGTCACTGTTATCGATGTCGCCCTCGTCATCGTCGACGCCGCTGTCGTTGATGATGCCTCTTTCGTCAAAGTTTTCGATGCCGCCCTCATCATCATCAACGTCGTTGTCGTCATCGCTGATGATGCCTCTTTTGTTGAAGTCGTTGATGCCGCCCTCGTCGTCGTCGATGTCACCGTCATTGTCGGTGATGACACCGCTTTCATCGACATCGTTGATGGTGTTGCCGTCTCCAACATCGTCAATGCTACCGTCATCAACAGTGTCGATGTATTCTCCCTTGGTCTGATGCCCCTTGAGCTCGAGATGATCCTCCATCACAAATTTTGGATTTGCTTCCATGATGATGACCATCTAGAAAACCCCCTTTCTTAATTAGCAAGTAATAAGGCTTCCAAACTCAAACTCAACTTACTAACTCAAAATAGAACTCTTAATTAATTCCTAACAATCAAATATCAACTAGGACTCAATTAAATATAAAAGACTAATAATAAATCATAATTAAATACTCTAGTTTGAAGTAGGGAAGTCCAAGTCAAACTAGAAAAGAGGCTAAACAAGTTTGGGTCATCTTCTGAGTGCGGGTCCAGTTGGTCGAGTCGATCCGACTCGTATCAATAGACGAAGAAGGGTTATGCTACTCATAAGTAGAAGAAACAGTAAGAAAAAGAGATTTCATTGATGGGTTGTGTTTGTGTTCTTGTTCCAATTCTCTTATTCTACAAGATATTTATACCACTCTCTAAAAAGTAACTTTCCAACTTCCCATGATCCAATATTGCCCCCATGATCTCATATGGTTAAGCCCCACCATGTGTCAGTTTTGACCATCTTTTTTATCATAAAATATGTCAAATTTTGATGGTAACAGAGTGTGACATATTAAACATTTTCCTCTATAATTTGGTAACTATATATGTTCCCCCTAAAAGCCCCAAGTTCTTTTTCTCCGGATTAGTTATACCTTTTACTCCATCTTAGGGGTCAATCGAGCTGTGAAACCTAATACCAGTTATGAAAATTATAAACGAATGCGCAATCCTATGCTTTTATAAGGGAAGTTATCTCCGGACGTAAGCATAAGGCAGATGCATGTACTCTGATAGATGAAAGCGAGATGTGAAATTGGTCCATATTTCTAGTTTAGTTCATGGTATGAGGAAAGGGTCAAGTGTGGTAGTTTCCATGCAATTCTTTTTCACAGCTATGGGCTGCATGCTTTTTCCCTGGAAACGACTCGTGGAAAGGACCACTTGGCGTTGATTTCGTCTTAATGTTATCTTTTGTTTCGAGGGGGCCGTGTCTGCTGCTTGGAGGTATAGGAGACCAAGTCCAAGCCTTTGAAATAAACCTTGAAGAAGCATTTGAAACTTTCAAGTTGACTTTCCACTCATGAACTTTCATCTTCGCCCCCTATGTATCATCGGTTGTGGACAATTAATTATGGCCAACTTAATTTCATATCTTCAAAAAAATTCAATTAGCTTGCCTAGTTTTAAATTTTTTCTCATTGCTACACAATTTTTGGGAGCTAAAATTCCAACACATGGTTCAAACTCAAAATGTTTGTCCTGGCACATATTAATTCTGACCACTCAACAGAAAAAGAACGACTAATATCATATTACACTCTCAAAACATGCTAAATACTAGATATCACTTTACAATCTTGATAACATCATGTTATCCCCTTGTAAACATAGGAATACTTTCACAAATACTCTTTTATTAATTAATGATAAACCACCTTAATCATAATTTTAAACTAAGACCTCTTAAAGAACTTTAAATATACCTAGATATTAAGATGGCTATAAAAGAATTAAAAAAAAAAGATGATTAAGTTATTTTTAAAAAAAATAAATCATGATTAAGAATGCTAAATCAAACACTCCAAAAGGTCATTCTAGGAAAACCCAAAGACAAATAAAAACTCTTCATCATAGTCAACAAAGCATTATAAATAAATAAATAAACAAGAGAATGATATAATAAGTTCAAGGTGACACCTTCGTCCTGTATCAATTAAAGTGGCAACTTCTCCGAAGTAGGACCAAAAGTCGCCATCCAGAAATCGCTCCTTCCAGCTGAATCTTAACAACATCCCGGCTGGCATCGATCACATCACACACACGAAACCCCCACTCTGCCTCCCTCCCTCCTTCCTCGAAATGGCTACCCTCCTAAGGCCTTATAACCCCTCCTCCCCCTCCTCCACCACCCATCCATTGCCATCTCTCTCATCTCTCTTCATTCGTTATGGCTCAGCGACGACCAGCCACCGCGCCGGAGTTCGAGGACTTCCTGCCCACAATGGCCGAGAAGCTCGGCCAGGACGGGCTCATGGAGGAGCTGAGCAACGGGTTCCAGCTGCTCATGGACCCCCAGCGCAGGGTGATCACCCTGGAGAGCCTCCGGAGGGGGTCGGCGCTGCTGGGCTTGGAGGGCATGGGGGACGAGGAGCTCGCCGGGATGCTGCGCGAGGGGGACTTCGACGGGGACGGCGCGCTCAGCCTGATGGAGTTCTGCGTGCTGATGGTGCGGCTCAGCCCGGAGCTGATGGAGGAGTCGTGGATGTGCCTCGATGAGGCCTTCCGACGAACACCTGGAGGCCGCTACTGATCTGTTTCATCTTCTTTCTTTTCTTTTGTTCTAAGTGATCATAGTTTGAGGGAGTTTGCAGTGGATTCCTGTTTGTCTATAAAAGAGAGATGCACGTCTTCTTTTTTTATTTCTCAGCGTCCAGTTTCAATCAATGTGTGGATTGGATTCTGCTTAGATATAATTTTCTCCTTTTTTTCACTGACATTTTTAGATCATAAAGGAGTTCTTCAGATTCAAAACAATAAACCAAACAGAATTTGCAGAAAAGTAGGCAATTTGCAGCGTTTGCACCATTTTTTTTCTTTTTTGGTGTATGTGTGTGGTTCAAGCAAAACATTTTTGAATCTTTGGTTGGATTAAAGCCCTAACATTAATGATAAGAGTGAAGCTCGCAGATGTTGCAGTTAAGAGCTATATAGTACGAGATTTGAATTAGGACATGTTTGGTTGCTTGATCGAGTGAAGTCACTTCTGGAGTGCAAACTTTTGAAAAGTGAAGTCCTGTAAAGTAGCATGTCAGTTTTTACTGTTTGATTGGTGCTGGAGTAGAAACTGAGATGGTGGAAGGCCATTAGGGCATGGCCATTGAGGTCGAGCCCCACGGGGACATCACCGACTCCATCAAGCACTTTGAGTTCTCCTGCAGGGATCCCTCTCCCTCCCCATGAACGAGATCCGCATCCGCCTCCACCTCTCCTCCCTCCTTTTAACCCACTCCCACAACCTCAAGCATGCCCGCTCCTACCTCGAGCGCGCCCTGCTGCTCCTCGCCCCCCGCCACCATTGACCTCAAGCTCCGTGCCCATGCGCTCCTCGCCCGCTTACACCACCTCGCCGGTGCCACCGCCCCGCTGGAGGGTGTGGGGTCCGAGGAATGTGTGTCGGTCGACGAGATCAAGACGAGGGTGCGGATTCAAGGATCTGAGGGATTGGGTTTTAGACGCGCGAGATCGAGACGGTGGCGATGGTGTCCGACGTTGAGATCATGGAGTGAAGGCGTTGGGCGGTGTGGACTAAGAGTGGGAATAGAGAGGTGGGCGGCGTGGTGGCGGTGGCGGTGGCGGTGGCGTCTGGCTCCCTCTTTCCCTCTGGATCCTTCCTCCCACACTTCTGTTGATGCCCTTCGCCGGAACACCGTCGTCAAGGAGTGGTTGAGGAGAGATGTAGGCAGCCAGGTTGAAGAGGGGTGGTGGGGGGTATTTGCATCTTTTTTATCCAACTCCACTCGGCTAGAGTCAAATGGCTTACTGGAGCCTTTTTCAGGAGTCCAGCCCCTCCACTCCATCGAGTTCATGGCCCAACCAAACAACCTAAAGTGGAGGAAGTGCTGCCAGTCCACACTCACCCCTCCACTCCTAGCAACCAAACACCCCCCTAAGCAAAAGAGTATAAACTGCTGCGTGCAACATTAGTTTTTTCTTTTTGCCTGGGAAGCAATATATAAGTTAACATCTTCTTAAATTTAGACGGACATTTGGTTGGATGAATCTAGAGAATCAATTGTTTTTGGAGAAATATTTGGTGAAGCAGTTCATGCAAATCATATTGTTTCGTTGCTTTGGAGAACATGATTCGGTAACGCGAAAACCTAATTTGGACTAAGGCTAAAATATATGCTTCATCCTTGGGATTTCTGATAAGTTTTTATCAAATCCGTATACTTTAAAAATTCCGGATTGAATCCTTAAATATTTCGAATCGGAGTCAACCATGTCCCTCCGTCCACTCACCGTTCGCCGACTAACATCGGCTTGTCCAAACCGACGTCCCCGGTCACGTGTTCATCATCGTCGTCTGGGCTGCCAACGGAGACATACCCACCCTCGCCGCCTCCGCCTCATCCGCTAGCGCTTGGGCCGCCTCCAACCTCCTACCTTACCTACCCGCCTCCCAAATCGCCATCGTGTCCATCGACAACGAGGTCCTGAGGGTCGTCGGCGCGGAACTCAGGGGTGGTGACCCACTTGTACGTGGCAGGTAGCCTTGATCGAGTACACGCTATCGAAGGACAAGTCCTCGAAGGGCATCTGAAGGAAGTTGCCGCAGACCACATCGCAAAGGTCATCTAGCCTGGCCTTGCGGTTGTGAGATCCGGCGCGGCCGACCTGGTACTCATTGATGTTGGCGCGGGAGTGGGCAGCGATCGCTCGCATCGGGCCGTCGATGCCGCAACCGACGTCTAGGATGCAGTGGCCAAGGCAGGCGCCGATGAAGTCGGCGACGCGCTCCTCGTGCGCCTTCCAGTCCGACATCGCGCCCACCTTCGCCGGCATCCTTAGGTTCCTCTGCGACACGGGATCCCACTTCATGATCAACCCGTACCCCTTCTTCGCCTACCGCTGTGACCCCCGCCCCGAAACCCTGGCCTTTTGCCTCTTCCAGCCCAACCCCACCCTGGTCGACGCCGGATCCGGGATCGTCTACATGAACATCTTCGACGCCCAGGTCGACACGATCTGACCGGCTCTCAATGCCACCGGGTTCCCGGGAGTCGAGATCGTGATTGTGGAAACCGGATGGCCGTACCAGGGTGACCCAGACGAGGTCGGCACCAGCGGGGACAATGTCAAGGCCTGGTGGTGCACCTCCGGTCCATGGTCGGGACACCGCTGATGCCAGGGAAGTCTGTGGATACCTACATCTTCGCCCTCTACGACGAGGACCTCACTATGACCTATGACACCGACCTCACCATTACCTACGAGCGATCCTTTGGCCGCAAGTTAATCTGAATCCGACGCTAGCGTCGGCGATCATGCCGCTGATGACTGGACCGACAACGGGGTCGGCGAGGAGTGGATGCGTGCCTGGGGCGGTGCGACAGGGGAGCCTCAACTACACGTGCGGGCATGCGGGCGTCGGCTACCGCCCAATCCTGTAGGCTGGGGACTACTTCGTCCGCAACACCGCCGGATCCCACCATCGGCTGCTGCCCGATCCTGTAGGCTGGGCATGTGCTTTGCACGTGGCTTGGTCCATTGACCGGATGGTGAGGGCTGGTCGGAGCTCGGTACGACGGCGACGTAGAGATCCGGCGAAAATGAGGGATCATCGAAGCTCAGCACGGCGGCGGTGGCATGGTAATGGTGGCATACGGCTCGTGGGTATCAATCGGCTTGGAGAGAGGAGAGAGATGAGGGAGAAAAGAGAGAGAGAGAGAGAGAGAGAGGTAGGATGGTCTTTTGGACACTAATTTGGGATTAACGCTTCAAATTAAGTCTGCATGGTCTTATTAGCATAATAAGATCAATTTTTGGGGCTCTAGCCCCTCACCCTTAAAATTTAATCTTGTAATTTTACACCATCAAAATTTACATCCTTACCAAACACACCCCTAATAGTATATTTTCATTGAATGTGTCGATATCAGCTCCAAGTTGAGATCAATAATAGCTCCATTGAAATCATAACGAAAAAATTTCAGCTTGATTTGGTAAGATATGAACCATTAAAAGAGTTTTATTTACTCGTCAACAATTTTTTGTTTTCTATATTTATTTCAATTTTTATGAAAAAATATTTCTATCCTTCCACTCATGCTTTTGTTAAGCATACAAACAAACGAAGTGAGGACGTGAAAGAGGATCTCTGAATCTTTGTTACCAAACAATTACACCATTGCGCTGGATCAAATGATCCTGGGCCAATTAGCTTTCCATTCGCACGTCGTACCACCAATTAAGCATCGGATACTATGATGATATCCTTAGATGCATTTTCTTTTTAACTTCAAAGCACTGCACTCTTAATCGCTCACAACCCTGCCTTTGCCACTGACAGAACCATGATCCATGCAAATTTGATTGAATCATCAAGCTGGATTGTATAGCCATCCCAACTCATTCAATTATTAGTAATCCATTCCTCTAAAGCACAAGAAGAGTCGATCATGATTAGAAATGCATTCGTTTGTGAGCTCGAAACAACTGGAGCCAGCATTATAAAAACAGAATACATGTGATTAATTAGGGAAACAAATACAAAATGCAGTTTAAATGCCAAAATTTGTAATTAGTGTACAACTGTGTAGATTCCCGTATATGGTAGTGAACAGCAAGCTAAACTGCTGTTGGCTCTGTTTCGTCATTTATACCAGCCAGCAAGGACATACCTCAGCCAGAAACAAAAAAGGCATGACAAAGCCTGCAAGAAGAAGAACAGAGTTTATTTAGGAAATGCCGAGCTTAGAGCTACTGATCATTGAAAGCTTTCAATTTTGAATCAGTAATGCTATCAGCCGCAAGATTGAGGTTGTTTTTTGTGGCTGCCTATTTACAAAGAGGAATGAGCTCATATAAATGAGGTTGTTATATGTGGCTGCCTGCCTATTCACAAAGACGAATGAGCTCAAGAATATGTACAGGGTAAGCTATCCTTCGTCATTCTATCGTATTTCAGAACTATGGCTGACACAAAGGCCCCACATTTCAAATCATAAGAAAATGGGAGGAGTGGTATCTATTAGTGGAACTACAAAAGCAACAAATATTTAACTGATGCACTAAGTAATAGCAAGACGTTAGATGCAAGAGAATGTTGCTGAAGCTGCACAATTAAGAACATCCTTTATTGATTCTCTAAGTTGTAGCAGGCATGATAACATCACCTGGAAGAAAAGAAGCCGGATGCAAAGAGACCTCTCTGAGCATCTACCAAACAGTCTGAGAAATAGGTTGACCAGAGTGCCATCTTTTGTTCCAGTCAAAAGCCCAGTTTGAGGATCAAACCTGCAGAACAAGGGTTTAGTTTGCCACAAACAATGCAATATAAAAGATTTGGTATTCCTAAATCCTGGAGTGAAATCCTGGAAAATACAACTCACTTCGGTAAACGATGCCTAGGACAGGGAATGATTTTAAATAGCTGTCACAGCAAAAATCAGGGGAGAGGAATGAGATTTCTGCTAAAAAGAACAAGTTAAAGATCAGCAAGGAAAAGAGAGATGTTTACACATACCTGGGGGCAAGAGTAGAGGAAATTTAAAACTTGAGGCAAGAAGAAGAGCAGGAGTGTCTCACTGTTAAACCATGAAAAGTGGTTAGTATGTATTATGTGTAGTGTGAATTGAAATAGATTCTCAAAAAATTACATACGGCATACAATCCTTCCATAGGATTGCAACCATAACGAAGGGTATAAACATCCTTGTCAAATATAATTGCACAAAGACATGCACTTCGGTACTCAAAGAATCTGCAACTGAAGAAGAAAAATGTAACTTTCTAAAAGTGCGACGTGCATCCCTGAGTCCCTGACACTTAATTCTTTACTGTATAGGAATATCTAGGTAATACTGATTCCCCAGGAACCATTGTGGGAACATAGCATTGACAGCAAGATATGGCTAACTAGAAGGGCCTTAATTCACTCTTATGAAGTTTATTAGCTGTCTGTCTATTACTAGATGATAGCAACAAAACACTTCATGAAATACAAAAAAAACGATATATCATTAGCTAATAATCATCAATAGTAGTTTCATGAGCATGTTCATCGCTAAGGGACTACAATGTATACACACTGATTCTGGCTATCAGGAAAGGGATGGGTAGCTGCCACCAACGTGATCTCCAAATCATAAGTCATCTCCGTCAACATATGAATCAAATATTTATTCAACCACCTAAACAATATGAAGCCAAACAATCAAGAATATGTAACCTTTCTCATAACGTAAACCATACCCTAACCTAACAGCTCGGATACTTAATCATTCATGAGAAAAAACCATGAATATTATTTAAAGATTACATTGTCACCTTTTTATTTGCTTTTCGTGTACTTAACTTCTTCTTAACAATGGTTCAATAAATACTACTTTGTATATAAAAGAACTGTATGCATAGTCAAGGATTCCTGAGCCGACCGGCACCAAGACCCTTGGTGCCAGCCGACAAATATCAAGCCGGTGGGCTAGCGGCACCAACTTTGCCCCCGGCTCTGGCACCACCACTTTTGGCCTCTTGCTGACCGGCACTCGATGGTGCTGGTCGATACCTTCTATTACCGGTCGACAACAAGGTGGTGCCAATCAGAAACAGGGAGGTGCCGGTCACCTGAATAATTGAGCCTCAATTATAAGAGGGAGAAGAGAGTGAAGGAGAGGGGGAAGCAGAGATCTCCACCTCGCCTGAGGAAGAACAAAGAGGAGAGTGGAGAGGAGGAACTGAGGAAGATCGAGACTTACCTGGACCATCGCCATCTCCTCCACTGTGATCTCCTCCTCTCCACCGCGCTGATCTCCTCTTCTCCACCGCGATCTCCTCTCCACCACGGCATCAAGGCGTCCTGGACCATCCCGACGTCGAGCGAGGAAGAGACCTGGCGTCGAGCGAGGAAGAGCCCCGGCGTCGAGGGTTTTGGATTTAAACCCTCTTAGTCTCTTACCACCGACTTATATAAAGGCAAGCAAGTTTATTAATTTATTTATATTTTAATGATTCAGTTATTAACATAAGTTAAGTTAAAATATAAATACCAACGGCCCAGCACCACACTAAGTTAATGATTCAATTATTAAGACCGACTTATATAAAGGCCAGCATCACACTAAGTTAAGTTGAAGTATTAATATCCTATAAAGGACAACATCATACTAATTTAAGTTAAACTTTTCATAACTTTTACCTTAAATATTCTATAATTTCAGTTAAATGGGTTTGAAACCACGTGAAGAAGAAATTGGGTTGCCGTATGAGGATCCTCTTCCCGAAACAATATTTGGATGGACATGTGCATATTGTGGCATGGTAGGCAAAGGAGGTGGTGTCAGTCGACTGAAGGCACATATAGCCGATAATGACTCGAACGTGGCAAAATGTTCAAAAATGCCTCAAGCGTAAAGGAGGCGTAAAGGCAGTCAACAGCGAGATGCTCAGTATGATTATTCGGACATGAGACAGAGTCTCGTTGATGCCAATTCATCATCTACTCTTCCGTCCTATCAGCAACCCTTCCACTCTGATGAAATATACGGTTATGATAGCTATTGTTCATCACATATCTTTGGAGATTACCAATACCCTATGTCAATTCATTCGCGTCATAGCGTCGATCCGCAGGGCTATGGTTTTTATGGCTATCCTCACTATGGTTCATCTGATTCTCAAAGTCCGCAGCCATACTTTTTTGAGCAATCAGAGTCACACCGATATTAGTAGTTATGGAGAGTCTTAATCAAATCCTCCTCCACATGTAGTTTTCGGGTACAACATGCTCGAGGAGGTAACTTTCGAGGATTATCCTATCCGTTTCATGGACCTCATTAGAGAGTTTGATGAGCAACATTCATCACATTCCACATTCCTACAATTTTTATCATTTATGCAATCTATTAGGGGGGTCACACTCCATCGACCTTTAAATGGATCGATATAGTTTGTGAAGAGCATAGTACAGGTCATAGTCTGTTGATGAATGTTGCAATGATGTAATGAATGATAAAATAAATAGTTCATTATCGACCTTTATATCTATTCTTTTCATTTTCAGTGCTCAAAGATTCAAAAAGATCTCCAAATCAATGTAGAACATCAAATATATGGTCAAAACTCCGTACCAAACAATAAAAGTGGTGTGCCAAACATCTAAAAGTTTGTGCCATAACGTGCCGACCCGTGCCGGTGGCAAGTTCCGAGCCGGCTAGGGACCGGCTCGACACGTGTCAGCAGCATGGCAATCCTTGTGCACAGTAACGTTAAACTTCATTTAGAATTTACAACTTGATCGAGGACCTGACCGGCTCGGCGCGTGCCAGCGGCACGGGAATCCTTGTGCACAGTAGCGTTAAACTTCATTTAGAATTTACAACTTGATCGAGGATATGAGTTACAAGCATAACCCCAAAAATATCGGTATTGTTGTTGAATTCAATTCAGTAGTTCAAAGGCATAACAACAGTTTACCCATATATTGGAGTTGCATCCAACGACGCATTAAGAAAGCATGGACCCAAGAGCTCATCAGATGACAATCTAGTCAGCAGATGTTAGAAGGCATCCTACCTGAAGTGGCCCAATATTCCGACAACTGCCATAGCCATTCCAGCAAAGTAAGTGTATGTGTCACCAACAAATACTGATGAAGGATACCTGAATACTATCAGCCCTTTTAGTGCAGATTTCAAAAATGTATAGTACCAAAAGTACATTTAAGATCATTACCAATTATAGGAAAGTAAAGCCAATGAAGTGGCCAACAGGGGCTGGACAAAATAAATAGAAAACGCATGTGCTTGCTTATACTCAGGATCCACTGATGCTCCAATTTGCATCAAGTTATGTATCAAAATCTGCAATCAAGTATATGAGTATATCATGTAATAAGCATGTAAACACCTCACTAACATCATTCAGGGCACAAATGTTGTATGAGGTGTAATTCATACTGCAGCTGCGATGACAACTGTTTGTCCAACTTCAAGTCCATTTAAACCAGCATGGATATTGATAGAGTTCGTGCAAAAAACTGCCAACATGCCCATATATAGCTTGTATATCCACCCTGTACAACCAGAATTTGACAAACAGATAGAAAAACAGCATCATAAAAACAACAATGTACAGTTGGGGAGAGAGAGAGAGTAGCCGTCACTAATTTGAAGTAATTTATTCGATAAATTGCTGAGATACTAGAAACATAAAAGCATCAAACATAGCAATTTAATCTAACAACTCTAAGATCAGTGAACGTATCATCCAGCTTATCATATCATGGAACCAAGGCATTACTAGGGCTAATCGTGTATCCAACACGGGCAAGCATATGCATCCCCGTTGCAATCATGATAAATTCCAGGTTTTATGGCATAAAAATTCAACATGTATACCTTGTTACTTGGGTTGTAGTCTACTGACTAATATTTTAACCATGGAGCAGTATCTAATGTCATTAGGAATAATCTATTATATAAGGAAGAGCGGTTTTTGAAATGTCTTGAACTATAAACATAAAAGATAGTCCAGATTTATCTCCAAACAAATCCAACGATCCAAATTCTATCATAAACTTTGAGATTCACACCCAAAGATTTGAGTTCCCGCCAAAAATTTCAACCAAAAAAACCCACTACCTCATCTCCCTATCCTCCTGCCCAAAAGCTAACTCTCCAATTAAACGAAGAGAGAGAGGGAGAGGGAGAGAGGCGAGGGGGGGGGGGACGAGACATCCCATCTCATCTCCCTCTCTTCTCTCATCCCCCTCTACCAACTCCGTTGGCCACGCCCGACGCCATCGGCCACGCCTCCTCTACCGGCTCCGTCGTCCGTCGGCCACGCCCCCTCGCCCCCTCTACCGGCTCCATCGGCCACGCCCCCTCTACCATCTCTCTCTCTCTCTCAATCCCCCTCCCATCTCTCACCCCACGCCCCCTCCCCACGCAGTCAGACTCGCCCAACGCCGTCGGCCACGCCCAACCCACCGTCGACCATCTCCCATTAGCCATTGGCGATCGTGAGGAGGCGGAGGAAGAGAGGGCTGAGATCCAACGGGATCGCTTCCGCCTCTTAGTGATCAACCTCGCCCCTCGCCCAACCCGCTGTCGGCCCATGACTCGCTCTGATCGACTCGACCAACTGGACCCGAACCCAGAAGAGGAACCAAACTGGTTCAGTCTCTTTCCTACTTTGACTTGGACTTTCCTAGTTCAAATTAGAGTATTTAATTAGGATTTATTATTATTCTTTTATTGAGTCCTAGTTAATATTTGATTGTTAGGAATTAATTAAGAGTCCATTTGAGTTAGGAAGTTGAGTTGAGTTGGAAAGCCTCATTACTTGCTAATTAAGCAATGGGGTTTTCTAGTTGGATTAGGACTTTGTCAAGGCCTCTATAAAAGGAACCTCATTAGTTTGTATTAGGAAGAATGATGAATGATGAAGAGAATTATTAAGAATAGTTTATGAAATATCATAGGAGTAGAATATCATAGGAGTAGAGGTAATGCAGATTCCACCAGATATTACCGCCGGAGCAACCTTGCCCCTGCTGCCCACACCGTTGACTTCTCTGTTCTCCATCCCCCATCCCCCTCTCTCCCTCTCTGTTCCCCACACCGTCAACCTCGCCCCCGCCGTCGACCACGCCCAACTCGTCGGCCACGCCGTCGAGAGGAGCTCCCTACGCCGTCGATCTCGCCCCACGTCGTCGGACGCACGCCGTCAACATCACCCCACACCATCGACCTCTCTGTCCCCCATCCCCCTCTCTCCATCTTTGCTCCCCACCCTGTCGACCTCAACCCACGTCGTCGACCATGCCCAACCTGTCGGCCCCGCCGTCAAGAGGAGCTTCCCACGCCGTCAATCTCGCCCCACGCTGTCGACCTCTCTATTCCCCACGCCGTCAACCTCTTTGTTGGATCCGATAGTGATCTCGGAGGCGTGATCTCGAAGGGCAGCAACGTGTGGTGTGCTTGGAGGTGTCATGGCGCGCATTGCTGAGCAGCAACGAGTAGGAGTAGGCTTTGGCGCGCGAGGGCACATGGCTGTGAGGTAGCCCGGCCATGCTCTCGACCCTCTCCGGCTCGAACATCTCCATCGTTGTCGGCGCCGCCAATGGAGACATCCCCACCCTTGCCGCCTCTGCCTCATTCGCCAGCTCCTGGGCCGCCTCCAAGCTCCTACCCAACCTCCCCCATCGCCATCATGTCCGTCGGCAACGAGGTCCTGAGATCCGGCGATGCAAAACCTCCACGACGCCCTCTCCTCCTCCTACCAATCAATTAAGATCCCTCCAAGGTCACGACGCCGTTGATGCCGAGGAAGTCTAGATCTTCACCCCCTACGACGAGGAACTCAAGCCAGGGCCACTCTCAGAGTGGTCCTTTGGCCTCTTCCGCCCCGACCTCACCATGACCTATGACGCCGGCATCGCCACCTTCACTCCTGAGGTACGAAGTTAGTGTTGGGAAATCCCTCCTTCATGAGAATGGCATCGATGACTTGCGTCGAGGCGTCGAGCTCCGGAGGCGTCGAAGCATGGAGGCGTCGACGAGCATAGTCGAAGGCGTCGACGAGCATAGTCGAAGGCGTCGACAAGCATAGTCGATGAGCATAGTCGGAGGCGTCGAGCTCATGATCTGTCGGATCCGATAGTAATCTCGAAGGCGTGATCTCGAAGGGCAGCGACGTGTGGTGTGTTCGGAGGTGTCATGGCGCGCAGTGCTGGCAGCAGCGCGTAGGAGCAGGCGTTGGCTATAAGGTAGGACGGGCATGCACGGGGCGCACACGAGATGGCGTGCTAGGCACGCGCTGGACTGTGGTGGTCGATCGACATCAAGCACTGGTCGTTGGATGCGATAATGGAGTGGGGCCATTATTAACAAGCAATGTTATGGAGCGTTCGATCAAGTTGATCCAACGGTGACCTATGTTGTATTCGAGGAAGCTGTGATTTGTGTGGTTTGTGAGGACAAGGTTTGCTCCGGGACAATGTTTGCTCCTTTTATACTGTGATTTAATTTTTGTATTTTATGAATGTTGTAAAATAGTCTCATTTAGCCCTCGGTATAGAGGAGGTTTTACCGAAATTTTCTGAAAAAAACCCTAAATATCCATGTCGTAGGGATGGGCATTCACTAGTATGATGATAAGAACCAAATAAGATCTGAACCAGCAAACAATATCCATTATATTGCCTGATTTTAATAATAGCTTTGAAAAATTCCTGGTGACTTTTTTATACAATCAAGGTCTTTTAACAAAAACAAGCTTATCGATATTACAATCCCTATAGTTATTGGCAAATGACAGAATTATTTCCAAGACAATAGACTGAAGTATCCAAATATATGCAATAAATACAACTTCATGGTCCATATGGCATTTTTGAAGTAAAGGTACCCTTAACCACAGTGAAAAATAAACAAATATAACATCAGCTTACCAAGATTTAAAACTCCTACCCCAACATACTGGATTAGAGGCTTTGGTATGATTATAGTAGTATGCCCAGCATATGCCATCAACAGTGGAAGTGCTGCAAATGAGGGCAGCACCAGCTTTCTGTTCTTCACAATTAGAATAGATAATTACTGACAGTTTTGAATCTCTTCACATTGTATAATGACAAAGAAAGCATCACATGCCAGCCCTTCAGATGAAAATAATCAAGCTTCTTGTTTGACATGGAAAACTTGGAGTTGTTAATCGTAATAAGGTACTTACACTCTCCATGGAACATCGAGAACATCATCAACAAAGCCAAGAAGAATCATGAAGCAGATAGATGCTAAAGCCGCATTGTATTCAACAAGCCACTGCAAAAAGCATTTGATGTTTAACGAGGAATTCAGCTGATATCCAGCATTCAACAAAGTATGATTGCTTTCTTGTAAATAATAAACACTAGCACAATGTTCAATATTAAAGATAATGGCACGCTTATTTTCAGCCCTGTTGTGTTATCATCAATATGATTGTTGGTGACCAATACAGGTATAGACTCGTTGATTTTCCGAACTCCAACTAATAAGACTCTACGGCCAATATACATGTACACTGATAGGAAGAGGTTATAGATCCTATCAGAATTACTAGTTGCTGGAAGAAATTGTAGGAGAGGAAGAGAAGAAGAGACCAGAGAGGAGAAGATAGAAGAGAACTTAGAGATAGAAGAAGATGCTTTTTTTCCATCCCTTGTAAAGATTACATGCCCAGCTTATAAAGATACTCATCCTCCAATTAGTCCTACTATAATTCAGACTACTTGCCAAGATTATTGTCTGCTAATAAGGATAGATTGCCAACTAACCTTCCTAATGCATGAAAAGAAACTAATTTGCCACCCGGCTTCCTAATACAATTAAGGAGCTAAATAAGAAACTGTTGCTGCCAAATGTAAAGGACTAAATAGGAAACTATTGCTGCCAATCCGGAACGATTTACTTCCTTTATTGCTGCTTGATTGCCTTCCTAACATTCCACCCCACTTGAAATCGACCTTGACCTTAAGGTCGAACTCGAGCCCGTTAAGCTGGGTATAACAACTAGGTCTCAATAGGTCGAGTCCGCCAGGGTCGAAAACAACTCGGTATGCATGGAGGAGGTCACCACGGCGAAGGGAACCATGACGGCGGTTGCCCGTAGCTGTAATGATCATGCTAGTGGAAGATCGACAGCGGAGATGATATGGCCAAAAAACTTAGTTGATGGCCTTTGCTAAAGATAATGACTATTGGAGGAGGAGGAGCTTGCGGCGGAAATTGGGCCGGCGGATCTGGTGGTTTAGGAGGCTGCTGCGTCGGAGGTGAGGTTGACGGTAAAGGAAGAGGGAGATCGGGGAGCTTGGTTGGCGCGAGAGCTAAATAAGAACAGCCTACACCAGATCGCTGGAGGGAGGAGGAGAAGAATAAAAGAAGAAGAAAAGCAGAGGCAGAGAAAGATATTTAGAGATTGATAGGAAGAGGTTATAGATCGCTGGAGGGAGGAGAAGAAGAATAAAAGAAGAAGAAGAAAAGCAGAGGCAGAGAAAGATATTTAGAGATTGGAAAGGAGATGTAATATTCATTCATTTCGCAATAGCTTACATCTGCAAAATTTAATGAACTACATTAGCATAATAATGGAAGAGGTTATAGATCCTATCAGAATTACTAGGAAGACCGGATGTAATTTGGATTGAGGAGGCAACAACAGCCGGTAGGCAATAGGACCCACCTTCTGCGCAATCTGAAAAGGACCGTAAAATCTAGGTCCTATCAATTGGTATCAGAGCTAATTTCTTGATAGGAAGAGGTTATAGATCCTATCAGAATTACTAGTTGCTGAAAGAAATTGTAGGAGAGGAAGAGAAGAAGAGACCAGAGAGGAGAAGAAAGAAGAGGACTTAGCCAATAGAAGAAGATGCTTTTTTTCTATCCCTTGTAAAGATTACATGCCCAGCTTATAAAGATACTCATCCTCCAATTAGTCCTACTATAATTCAGACTACTTGCCAAGATTATTGTCTGCTAATAAGGATAGATTGCCAACTAACCTTCCTAATGCATGAAAAGAAACTAATTTGCCACCCGGCTTCCTAATATAATTAAGGAGCTAAATAAGAAACTGCTGCTGCCAAATGTAAAGGACTAAATAGGAAACTATTGCTGCCAATCCGGAACGATTTACTTCCTTTATTGCTGCTTGATTGCCTTCCTAACATTCCACCCCACTTGAAATCGACCTTGACCTTAAGGTCGAACTCGAGCCCGTTAAGCTGGGTATAACAACTAGGTCTCAATAGGTCGAGTCCGCCAGGGTCGAAAACAACTCGGTATGCATGGAGGAGGTCACCACGGCGAAGGGAACCATGACGGCGGTTGCCCGTAGCTGTAATGATCATGCTAGTGGAAGATCGACAGCGGAGATGATATGGCCAAAAAACTTAGTTGATGGCCTTTGCTAAAGATAAGGACTATTGGAGGAGGAGGAGCTTGCGGCGGAAATTGGGCCGGCGGATCTGGTGGTTTAGGAGGCTGCTGCGTCGGAGGTGAGGTTGACGGTAAAGGAAGAGGGAGATCGGGGAGCTTGGTTGGCGCGAGAGCTAAATAAGAACAGCCTACACCAGATCGCTGGAGGGAGGAGGAGAAGAATAAAAGAAGAAGAAAAGCAGAGGCAGAGAAAGATATTTAGAGATTGATAGGAAGAGGTTATAGATCGCTGGAGGGAGGAGAAGAAGAATAAAAGAAGAAGAAGAAAAGCAGAGGCAGAGAAAGATATTTAGAGATTGGAAAGGAGATGTAATATTCATTCATTTCGCAATAGCTTACATCTGCAGAATTTAATGAACTACATTAGCATAATAATGGAAGAGGTTATAGATCCTATCAGAATTACTAGGAAGACCGGATGTAATTTGGATTGAGGAGGCAACAACAGCCGGTAGGCAATAGGACCCACCTTCTGCGCAATCTGAAAAGGACCGTAAAATCTAGGTCCTATCAATTGGTATCAGAGCTAATTTCTTGATAGGAAGAGGTTATAGATCCTATCAGAATTACTAGTTGCTGAAAGAAATTGTAGGAGAGGAAGAGAAGAAGAGACCAGAGAGGAGAAGAAAGAAGAGGACTTAGCCAATAGAAGAAGATGCTTTTTTTCTATCCCTTGTAAAGATTACATGCCCAGCTTATAAAGATACTCATCCTCCAATTAGTCCTACTATAATTCAGACTACTTGCCAAGATTATTGTCTGCTAATAAGGATAGATTGCCAACTAACCTTCCTAATGCATGAAAAGAAACTAATTTGCCACCCGGCTTCCTAATATAATTAAGGAGCTAAATAAGAAACTGCTGCTGCCAAATGTAAAGGACTAAATAGGAAACTATTGCTGCCAATCCGGAACGATTTACTTCCTTTATTGCTGCTTGATTGCCTTCCTAACATACACATACCAAATTAGAGACATTCTGAAAGTATAGGGAAGATTTATCGAGTTTCTTATTTACACATGGACAATAGTTTCTTGTCAATGAGTAGACAGCATAATTAAGTTCGTCTATTGCCTTTTCTAAGATTATCTTTCAAAATCTTAGAGAGATCCTTTAACTAATTCATTTTATTTCTCGAATATATCCTCCAGTAAAGTTGCTTTCCTTCCTAGTCTCAAGTAAATTGGGAATGCTAAAAATTTATGCATGGACAAATGAATTTGGGTCTTAAAATTTAGGAATTCAAATATTAAGATTCGTCATATAGGTTTCAAATGAATCTAGAGATCAAATAAATGTAAGCCATTCATTCCCAATGAGCTCGTTAACCTTCCATCCTAAAGAGATAATTTCTTGCTCTTGCATGGAAAAGTGAGCTACAAGTATAGTCACAAGTGGGGTTATGACTCTATCAAAATAAGATATTTACTCCACTTGGAAGGGTATAGATTAACAATATAAAATCACAAAGGACATCTGTGAAACAACTGGTTGCACTAAATGAACATGTTATTTACATACCTAAAAAGTGAATTATATAGAGTGACCTTCGTGATCCAGGATTAATGCTATGTAGTACAGTGCACCATAATTGAAAGCCAGAATGACAGTGTGGACAAACATACATTGGAGTCTGAAGTGAAGTTGAAATGCTGAAATAGTATAGCAATGACCAAGTAGATTATTCCAATGGCAATTCCCAATGATTCAGGCCTGAGAAAAAAGAATGGGAAAAGATCACTAACAATTGCAAATGCATAATAGCACTAAATTTCAAGGTATATGTAACACGATGGCTTGATTCTCATAAAGAATGGAAACAATGTTCACCACAATATCTCTAACATATTAAGCATTAGAGACACCAAAAAGTAGGAACACTTGATAACTGCTTCCACTAAAAGTCATATGGGATGGCATATGATCGTCTAGTTGCTAAACAAAGTCTGACAACCTTGTGACATCTACTATAAAATTTGACTCGTAAAGAAGTAACTGGTTTTTGAGAATATCAGAATGCACACTTTACATATGAAGAAAGCTGAAGGTTTTTCTGAATTTTAAGACCAGCTTATCCTTTAAACAGGAGAGAAAATGTCAAGACAGAGTTCAAATCAAACACTTAAGAGAAGAAATGTAAACAATCAAAGAGGAAGATAAATTTTATTACAGATTCAGAGTAATTAAAGTATTTCTATAAATTTCTTGTGTTATGGTTATAGGTCCAAAATCTGGTTAAACTTCACAATTAGCAAGGAAATAGTCACTACCAATGTGCCACTATCAAGGAACCTAAAATCAACTATGAAAACCAATGGTTGTTTACCCAACCGATTATGGCTTGTCGATATTAGGATAATATATTAATTATAATCGGCAGCTAGAAACATCTAAAACATACCTTAAGTGTGATCAACTGTACACTCTCATGCTAGCATTTAGACTGAAATATTATAAAATTGTTTCAGAAGCTCTCTTCGTTGCTTTTAGATGGAGATTGAGACATTTTGTCACAGTGAAGCTCAGTGGTACAAATAAGATTTAACCAGATCAAGAAGGGCCGCTCAAGGTACAAGTATAGCTACTTTTGACCAGTTGTACACATAACATGAACCCTTTAAATCAACACATAAATATATATGAGGCATGTTAATCAAAGACGAGTTTCACAGTGGCATCCAACCCAAAACTTACAAGGCTACAGCTTTGTGGCACATTATCATCAACCAATAGGTTGAGTTTATAGCACTTCTCCATGATTCTATCGTCCAAATAATATATACTCGCCCCTCTAGAAAAACAAAAGTTCTCATCAAACACTCAGTAACTCCTAAATTGAGACCAATTTTTAGTTCTTCACTTCAAAACAAAAGGCTGAGATCAACAATTAAATATCACCAAGTTATTACCTATATTACTTAGGTTAGAACCCCATGATACATATCAAAAGGTTGAAACCAACTTTTTGATCACCAATAAAACTTGCAGCAAAAGGAAATCAGTGAGAGCAATTCCTAATAAACACAAAAATGCACTTAATCTGGCACCGCCATCTGCCAAAACCCTTCAGGGGCAAAATAAAACTTACACTTTGATGGCGCCCAGAGGAGTTCCCTTCTTGTTGATGTCATACCCGAAGAGATTCCGGCGGAGCACGTACTGCGCCGCCACGGGGATCATGCAAACGGCCACGACGAAGCCGCCAAGGCTCATGGCAGCGTTAATGGCAATAGATTCAGAGTAATTAAAGTATTTCTATAAATTTCTTGTGTTATGGTTATAGGTCCAAAATCTGGTTAAACTTCACAATTAGCAAGGAAATAGTCACTACCAATGTGCCACTATCAAGGAACCTAAAATCAACTATGAAAACCAATGGTTGTTTACCCAACCGATTATGGCTTGTCGATATTAGGATAATATATTAATTATAATCGGCAGCTAGAAACATCTAAAACATACCTTAAGTGTGATCAACTGTACACTCTCATGCTAGCATTTAGACTGAAATATTATAAAATTGTTTCAGAAGCTCTCTTCGTTGCTTTTAGATGGAGATTGAGACATTTTGTCACAGTGAAGCTCAGTGGTACAAATAAGATTTAACCAGATCAAGAAGGGCCGCTCAAGGTACAAGTATAGCTACTTTTGACCAGTTGTACACATAACATGAACCCTTTAAATCAACACATAAATATATATGAGGCATGTTAATCAAAGACGAGTTTCACAGTGGCATCCAACCCAAAACTTACAAGGCTACAGCTTTGTGGCACATTATCATCAACCAATAGGTTGAGTTTATAGCACTTCTCCATGATTCTATCGTCCAAATAATATATACTCGCCCCTCTAGAAAAACAAAAGTTCTCATCAAACACTCAGTAACTCCTAAATTGAGACCAATTTTTAGTTCTTCACTTCAAAACAAAAGGCTGAGATCAACAATTAAATATCACCAAGTTATTACCTATATTACTTAGGTTAGAACCCCATGATACATATCAAAAGGTTGAAACCAACTTTTTGATCACCAATAAAACTTGCAGCAAAAGGAAATCAGTGAGAGCAATTCCTAATAAACACAAAAATGCACTTAATCTGGCACCGCCATCTGCCAAAACCCTTCAGGGGCAAAATAAAACTTACACTTTGATGGCGCCCAGAGGAGTTCCCTTCTTGTTGATGTCATACCCGAAGAGATTCCGGCGGAGCACGTACTGCGCCGCCACGGGGATCATGCAAACGGCCACGACGAAGCCGCCAAGGCTCATGGCAGCGTTAATGGCAATAGATCGCCGGAGCTCAGGCTCGATCAGATAGTAGAAGTAGAGGAAATAGAAGTACAAGCCATAGAAGAGGGCCGCGGCGGGGAGGATTAGCCCGAGCTTGGGCGGAGCGAGGGGTGGGACGTCGTTGGAGGGCTTCGGGGCCGGGGTTTCTACATGGCTGGAGATCTCAGCCGGCTTCGAGGAGGAGGGCTTCCTCCGAGTCGCCATAGCTAAAGTTGGGGCGGGGGGAGACCGAGCTCTCGAATCTGGTCTGGTGACTAATACATGTCTATTATAACTTTTTTTATGGGTGGTTTTATGACAGACGTGGCGTGTGATGATTGGATGGTGCCATGTGTTTGATGCTTAGCTAGTGGAGTGAGGTCAGACTGCTGATGTGGCACGCGATGACTGGCATTTCCACGTGCAAATGGGTCGAGTCGGACTCTGGGGACAGCATGATTCGGGTTCGGAGCTCGACCCGGATTTATGTCAGAATTTAGGAGCCCTTTGGTTGGGCGCGTGCATCGGATTACCGGATACATTCATCATCTTTTATCACATAATCATTCGATCTCACACACACGAGGAGACATTTTAGCTAGGACATAGTTTGAGTAATTAAGTTAATTCTCTCCCAACAACTTAGGGCTCATTTGTTTCGTAGTATTATAGGTGACATAGGATTAGTAATCCCGTGGACCCCACCTTATCTCATGTTTGGTGTGATTTTAGACGTGGGATAAATAATCACATTGGGAGTCAATATCCTTTGTACATGGGATAAAATAATCCCATGGGGAAGGTAGGATATGTAATCCCATGAGATAAGATCCATTGGATTAAAAAATAAAAACTTTAAATATTTGATTAAATCTTCTCCCATCTTATCATTTGTCTTACCAAACATGACAGAAGAGTTTAACCCCTCACATCATCTCTCGGGAGAATATGTCCCGAGATACAATCTCCCGGGAGATTATATCCACCCATATCATGTCCCGCGAAACAAACGTTGATGTAGATTATCGTATATGGTTGTTGAGATCTTTTGAATCGGCTTTCATATATATCCACTAGCGGATCCCCGTGCAAATTGCACAGTTTGCCAATCACACCCACCTCTCTCATTATCTCTCTTCCGTAACCACCCCCATCACACCCAACTCTTCATATACGAATGAATTCAGTTATTTTTAGAAATAACTAAGTTCGTGTGATAGGGGTGATTCTATAACACCAGATATAAATCTTCTAAACTCTTATAGACCATCCGATGTAAGTAAAACCCTGTCTTATATAAATAGATTAGAGACGATTGTTTATATATCTAGGCTAGTGTGGACTCGTGCCACATGGTACATTTTTATTTGTCCATGTTCGTTCTTCAGTTATGTTCATGTTTTTCATTTCTCCATCATTGGATAATGGATTAAACGAACTCCCTCCGATCGGATTAAGATTTATTCTCTTTCCGCTGCCTCTTAAAATGTTGATAAAGGATAGATGGAAGGTTGGTTCCTTCTCTTTGCTGGAAGAGAAATGGAGTGCAAATATTTGGCCTGCGAGGCTAGCGGTAGATCGATTTGTAAGCCATTAATTCTGCTGCTTAACTTCGGCTAAATTTTGCAACAAAGAGGTTAGTCGTAGATCGTGTTCTATCAGTTCAGGATCCACGAGTTGCATCCATATTACCTTTACCATAGAGTCGCGGTCGACTATTAGCGCCACATAGCAGCGCATAACCCCATACTAAACGGCGGGTGGATATGAGGGGCTACGCCCCATGGGCGCCGCAGGTGGGACAACCAGGAGCCCAGGGTAATGGCTGATGGACATGAGGGGCTACGCCCCATAGGCGCCGCAGGTGGGATGGCCAGGAGCCCACACCCTACCCTGGGCACTCAGCCCAGCAACAAGGGCGAATGGAAAGGGAGATGCTGCTGATGAGTCACTAAATATTCATAATTAAATCCCTTAAATTACCTTTGTTAGGCCTAGAGTAGTTGTATTTAATTTTTTGTTAGTTTATTTCAGATTTAATCATGATTTGGGAAGAAATACAAAAAATTCGGCTAAAAGGATAAATTTATGTGATAAAGACTGCTTCGTCGTCTGTCAGGAGAATATTCTCTATAAATTCTATATAAGTCTAAATATTCTGGACATTTAGTATGTGGTAGAATACTTCAAGAGCTACAACTTTCATGTTGGACATTGTGCGAGACTCCTGATGGATTAATACCAGTTTTGAAAAAGATAAAGATATATAGCTGCTGGAAAACTGGTCCGTCGATGTTCAGAAGCATATTCGTCAAATATTATCTATAAGTCCAAATATTATGAAATATTCGGGATATGACAGAGGACATCCTAATCTACAACTTTTGTGTTGGACAAGGTTTCACATTCCGGCTTGATTGGACTCAGTTGCGCTCGAAATAAGACTGCCAGAATTAAATTAGGAAATCCGAGTTGTAATTGAAGTCAAACTCAACTCAAACTCTAATTTCGGGAGTTCTCCTATAAATAGGGTTATTGATCCGAAAATAATCATCTTTTTGACAATCTTTGGAGAAGGAGAAAGAAGACGGTGAGGATGCGGATGGTGACAGCTTCCAACTCCAAGCTGATGGCGTTCATCCAAAAAATGAGTTGTAAATTACTGTACTTAGGATTATTCATGAAACCCTAGTGTAGTTTTGGTTTTTCTTTAGTTTGATTCTTGTGAACTTCTCGATGCATGATCTCATGAATATGGTTTTATTGTTAATAGAGTTGAAGGAACAGAGATCCCTTGACGTACTTTCAGTCCCACATGATTTCTGTGATTGATTGTAGAGATTTATGAGATGATTTTCATGAAGTTATTGGTTTGCCTTTGAGATAAGCTATGCTACGCGAAGATAGGTTGTGCCAAGGTCATTAGGAGTAGTATAATTTAAAGTAATCGTAGGACCAAAGACAATCTATGTCAAGCAAAGATAGGTTATGCCGTTGGGAACATTAACTTTATTTTAGGGATTCATGTGAGCTTGTAGCCATATGATCCATAATGTTGAGAGAAGAGAACAAGATGATAACTAGAGAAGACTAATAACGAAACTAAGACGGATTGAGTAATTCATAAGTAACTACTCCATTGATTCAAATTGATCAATCTTTTATTTCTTTTCTTTATTAGTTTAGATAACTCTATTCTATCTTTGATTATTTTCCTTAGCTTTAGGGTTTTGAGAATTGATTTCAGTTTCCAACGTTTTCCTTGTGGATCGACTCCCGACTTCACCGCTATTTCTACTTAATAGTTTAGTGATTGAATAAGAATTATAAATTTGATATTTGATTGAGTTTGCAATGTTTTAATGACATGTTTGTGAGCGATCAATTTTTGGCACCGTTACTGGGGATTTCGACGGTTAACTAATTGATTTTCTCTTAACTAGATTTCTTTGCTTAGTTAAGTTTTTATCTTTCTTAATTTTCTCTTTCTTTATTTTACACTTTCGAGGATTTTTCTGACAAATTTCTGAAATTTTATCAGCATTGGAACGGATTTTTCTTGAAGAAAGCATCTCACACGCGGCCTGGAGCGATCGGTCGGACCCCAAACCGACCGATCGGAACTGCGCAGTCAGGTAAGTTTCCTAAATTCAAAATTTTTCGTTTCAATCGTTGTTTTCCAGATTTTGTCCTCTCCTCCGAATCTTCTGTTTTCTTTTTCTCTTTCTGATATATGATCTTGCATACATAGCCGAATATTATATGCCACCGGGTGATATATCGTGGGATTATCGCACGCCCTCGACATATACACCTGCTTACAATAATGACATATATGGTTTCTCAAAACCGTCATATAATTCACATTCATATCCTTATAATTCGAATTTTAGAAATCATACAAACCCTAATTGGCAATTCGAAGGTTATCAACCTCCTAACGTTCGATCATGGAGTATAGAATCACCGGCCCAAAATTTTAAACCTTGTTTTGAGCTGCAATATCCTTTACAAGCACCCTCTCACTCAACTTTTGACACAATTATAAGTACACTAGCTAACATCAATGCTACCATCAATGCTAGTATAAATAACATGAATGCAAACATGGTTGAGCTTAAGACTGAGCTTAGGAGCGAAATTGCTTTGATAAGAAATGATGTTAATTCGAATGCTCAATCTATATCCAAAATAGAAACACAACTAGAACAACTAGCCCACATGGTTGATTCATATTATGAGAATGAGGACTATGCAAATAATTCCGTTCCAGCTGTTTGTGATGACAATGTTGGTGCAACTTATGTTTCTAATGAGAATGATGCGTGCAATTTTGAGATGTGTTCTAATACTTTTCCGAATTATACAACTATTGACAATATTTTGCCGGCCCCTGAAAATAATATTCCTGAATGCATACCTAATGAAACTGGACCTTATATGTATTTTGATCATGCTTTAGAAGCTAATTTTTTTAGTGATGATGAGAATTGTTGTGATGAATTGCCAGTTTTACATGATGTGTTGAATGACGATATAGTGCCTATTTGCATTGATGGTAATGAGATTAAGCTCTTTAGTGAGATTCCTTGTCAGAAACCTCAAATTGCGCCTCTACATTCTGCACTATCCATATTAGTTGAACGTTGTGAGGTGGAGAAACGTAACATGAGTGAAGACCATGTTAATTTCTATCGTCCCTTCATCAAAAATCGTCTCAAATCTTCTCATCCTATGCACACTTTATTCGCTATGTGTATTCCTATTTGTCTTGATGAAGCATGTCGGCATACCTTCACCATGATTCGGGTCATATATTTCTTCACATGGAACCATTGGCCTCCTAAATCTTGTTTCGGGAGCGTCTAGCGAAAGACATAAACTTACACATTTTCTGGAAGGTAACCCAGTTTTTAGGATTTTTCCTTAGCTTTTTAGAATTTTTTTTAATTTTTAGGATTTTTCTTGAGTTTTTAGGATTTTTCCATGATTTTCCCAATTTTTTCCATTTTTCCTTATTTTCCGCTGGAGTTTCTCTCTCCTCCCCCACTGTTCCTCGTCGTCCCGGCTCGATCGGCTTCTTCGGCTCGTCCTCGAGCCGTTACCCATCACCGCCCGTAGCCACCTCTCCAGCCATCCCCGTCCCTCCAAACCACCACCTACATCACCGCCATCCGCTCCTCTACCTCCTCATGGCCTCCTATTCCCACAATTTCTCCTCCTCTGACGCCGGTGAGCTCCCGCGCTTCCGCCGGCCGTCTCCAATCCCCTCATCCCGTGCCTCCCATCACCCATGAATACCTCCAGAACCTTCCTCCGGTCACCACGAAGCTTCCGCCACCATCAAATCCTTTCCATGCCGCCGGGATCATCGGCTTCAAGCTCCGACGAAACCACCTATCCGACCACCTTCAATCCGCCGGCTGGAAGCTCAATTCGTCCATCTGCCACCATTGGATAGTTCCCCACACATCCACAAACCTTCCTCCACCATTACTTACCTCTGTTGATGTCTGGATCGCCGGAATCAATCTCCGACCATCAGCCTTAACCGCGTCGGCCACCTCTAATCTCCCACCCGGAAGCCGCGATTCATCGATCAAACCCCATAGGTAGCTTCCCAGATCTCCCACGATTCTTCCTGTACTGTTCCCGTCCTCCGCGCGACGATGTTTTGTCGTTGATCCATCGCCGGCGAGTTTCAGCCGTCCGATTGTTGCTGAACATGACCCAGGTGCCACAGTGATCTGATTTTTGATCGGACGGTATAGATCTTCAATCAGGACCATGTTGAGCATTCTTTGATCTTCTGGACGTCCTAGAGCAACATTCGATGTTAAATTCTCCTTATTTTCACCGATTTCGTTTCTGATCTCGCCGCGGACGGCCGCCGTGTGTGTGATGATGTTTTATGCGAATGATAACTGATGTTTGCCCTGCTTGGATATTTTGTCCTTTATTTCCTTATCTGTGATGTCTAGAACATTATTTTTGATGTATTATCTCCTTTACTATTTATTTGTACATGTATATTTTTGTGTGGTGAATGTTTATACAGATCAATTTATCATGAAAATACAAAGAAAACTCTACCGAAATTTTCTATGATTCTAATACATTTTTGGACTTTTATTTGTTATATTTTATCTTTTTGGAAATGTATATATTTCTGTGACAGGTTATGGTGGGTAAGGAAGTATTCATTCAAGGATGGCGGTGCCTAAACGTAAAATTGGAAGAGAGAGAAATCGATTTTTTTCGAGCATTCATTATGGTTATCTCTACCCTTTACTTCTTGATTTATTTTTATGACTTAGTGTAATTGGGGACAATTACATTTAACTTGGGGGTAACATTCATAAATTTCATGCTCATATTTTTTTTATGGTAACCAAATATTATACATCCTTTGAATTATGTCAAAAGAACGATTTAATATGATTTGACAAAGATGCTTGTTTTAGAAATTTATCTTCTAAATTATTCTGAGATTTTTATGTCATATAAGAAATAGTAAATTTTTGCTATGTATAATATTATTTCTATACTTTAACACTTTTACCATGATTTAAGGATAAATTGACATATCCTAATGCACATGTTCACTTCCACATGTTAATGAGTTAAGATTAGATTCTAAGCGTGATACTATGATAGATTTATGATCTTATGCTATGTTACATGAAAGTATGCAGTTGAAAAAAAAGAGCTTTATATGAAAACAAAAGGATTTTCAACTTAGTAACCGGGCAGTGTGTCTAACCAGCGTGGTGTTCACGTAAAACAGTTGAAATTCCTAAAAAGCAATAAGGGTTTCATACTTAGTAACCGGACAATGTGCCTAACAAGGTGTGTTGTTCACGTAAAACAGTTGAAATTCCTACAGAAAAAATGAAAAATGAAAAAAAGAGCTGAGATTGCTATGAGATAAGTGGAAGATATGTGTTGGCTATGATTGTGATCTTGAATAGTTGAAGTGTTTAGATATGATTGATACTCTGAAGCATGTGGAACCCCATTCACACATAGGAGTGTTAAAGTTATTTTTAATCATGATTAAATATGTTGAAGTGTTGAAAATATGTTATCACATGTTTTGATTTACTATGTTTTTTATGAGACTATGAGTTGAAGGGTATATTTATGGATATTACTTCTATTTCATGCATTAGAGTTTATGAATATTATAATTGATTTCTAATGATATATTCAATGGAATGTATAGATGTTTGTGGGTGTCGTACCTGAAAACCCTCGGGAGACTATAACTCCTCCACTGGGGTAACCCAGGGGTTTAAAGGCTTGTTGCACATGCTAAGTGCAATCGTGAGACCTACGAAAGTGGCTAGTTTGATTTATTGCTTTCTTTTTATTTTTTCTTTACTCGAGGACTAGCAAAGTATAAGTTCGGGGGTATGATGAGTCACTAAATATTTATAATTAAACCCCTTAAATTACCTTTGATAGGCCTAGAGTAGTTGTATTTAATTTTTTGTTAGTTGATTTCAGATTTAATCATGATTTGGGAAGAAATACAAGAAATTCGGCTAAAAGAATGAATTTATGTGATAAAGACTGCTTCGTCGCTTGTCAAGAGAATATTCTTTATAAATTCTGTATAAGTCCAAATATTCTGGAAATTTATTACGTGGTAGAAGACTTCAAGAGCTACAACTTTTATGTTGGATATTGTGCGAGACTCCTGATGGATTAATACCAATTTTGATGAAGATAAAGATATATAGCTTATGGAAAACTGGTCCATCGACGTTCAGAAGAATATTCGTCAAATATGATCTAGAAGTCCAAATATTATGAAACATTCGGGATATGACAGAGGACGTCCTAATCTACAACTTTTGTGTTGGACAAGGTTTCACATTCCTGCTTAATTGGACTCAGTTGTGCTCGGAATAAGACTGCCATAATTAAATCAGAAAATTCGAGTTGTAATTGAAGTCAAACTTAACTCAAACTCTAATTTCGAGAGTTCTCCTATAAAAAGGGTTATTGATTCGAAAATAATCATCTTTTTGACAATCTTTGGAGAAGGAGAAAGAAGACGGCGAGAATGTTGATGGGGACGGCTTCCAACTCCAAGCCGATGGCGTTCATCCAAAAGATGAATTGTTAATTATTGTACTTAGGATTATTCATGAAACCCTAGTGTAGTTTTAGTTTTTCTTTAGTTTGATTCTTGTGAACTTCTCGATGCATGATCTCATGAATATGGTTTTATTGTTAATAGAGTTGAAGGAACAGAGTTCCCTTGACGTACTTTTAGTCCTACATGATTTCTGTGATTGATTGTAGAGATTTATGTGATGGTTTTCATGAAGTAAGTGGTTTGCCTTTTGAGATAAGCTATGCTACGCGAAGATAGGTTGTGCCAAGGTCATTAGGAGTAGTATAATTTAAAGTAATCGTAGGACCAAATGCAATCTATGCCAAGCAAAGATAGGTTATGCCGTTGGGAACATTAACTTTATTTTAGGGATTCATGTGAGCTTGTAGCAATATGATCCATAATATTGAGAGAAGGGAACAAGATGATGACTAGAGAAGACTAATAACGAAACTAGGGTGGATTGAGTAATTCATAAGTAACTACTCCATTGATTCAAATTGATCAATCTTTTATTCTTTTCTTTGTTAGTTTAGATAGCTCTATTCTATATTTGATTCTTTTCCTTAGTTTAAGGGTTTCGAGAATTGATTTCAGTTTCCAATGTTTTCCTTGTGGATCGACTCCCGACTTCATCGCTATTTCTACTTAGTAGTTTAGTGATTGAATAATGATTATAAATTTAATATTTGATTGAGTTTGCAACGTTTTAACATACGTTAGCGAGCGATCAGCTGCCTAGGCCTGCAGCCTCATACGGCACCAACCTTCGGCCTACAACCCACGACCAACAATCCCCCCCTCTAAACAGCTACCATGCGATTCAAACTTGCAACCTTGCTCTGATATCACGTGTCAGTTCAGGATCCATGAGCTAACCACTCATACCAAAACTCCGAAGTAATTGTAGGGGTGCCGATATTACCTTTACCATAGAACCGCGATCGACCCCCATAGATCAACCGCCAGCAGCACATAGCAGCGTAAAGCCCCACACTAAGCGACGGGTGGACATGAGGGGCTGCGCCACATGGGGGGCCGCTGGTGGGATGATTAGGAGCTCACACCCTGCCCTGGGCACCAAGCCCAGCAACAGGGGTGAATCAAAGAGAGATGCAGCATGGGCTTGCAGCCTCATACGACACCAAGCCTGAGCCTGTAGCCCACGGTTAACATGGTCATCCTACGATTCTTGCCGAACTAGTGCGAGTTGGAGACCTTGCCTCAATCGGATGAGGTTGTGCGGTTCATCAAGAAGGGAATACTACATCAGGCTCTAAAGGTGAGTTTTCAATTAAACTTTTATCCTGATGTTAATTAGATAATATTAATTATATGCATGTGCACCGATTTGTTAGCGTATGCATGGGAGAATAGCACAGCGGAATATTTTTAAAATATTAATTTTTTGTTATACAAAAATAACATAGAAAGCATTCTCTAATGTCATACGCAAATGGATCGATATACATGCATAAAACTGGTATTATTTAAGGGTTATTTACATATGTAAACCTAAAAACATACAAAATTACATATATATACATGAAATCTGACATATTACATATTTAAGCTTATAAACACTCGTTTAATGTCCAGATATTTTATGTTTAAAGTCCAAGTTACATATATAGGTCAAAAATATGATATATTACATATTTAGGCCTATAAACACCGTTTAAAGTCCAAATGTAGTCCAAATGTTATATGTTTAAAGTTCAAAATAACTCTTTCAACAGTAAGCAAGGACAAAGGGGATATTTCACATGCCTTCATTAAGGATGCTAGGCATATTCTCTCTATATTCAATGAGAAGTAACTCCATGGGCACACTTGGACTTTAAACGGTGTTTATTGGCCTAAAATGTGTATATTGGCCGCATAACCGGATCCGATCAAGACACGGTCTCCAACTTACACCATGTTAGGAAGAATCGTCGGATGAGCACAACCGCCTTACCCCGCAGGCTAAATATTGGTGGAGTTGGATCTCGGAGAGTAGATAGGCTAGCTCTAGGATTAGACGTGTATTTTGCACTTTATTTCTCTTCTAGGAACCATATATGATAACCTACATATGCTAACTAACATAAGATGGTTATCAAAAAACATATGTCAGCTAACAGCCGATGGGATATCAAAAGTTTTCAAATACAGAGTGTAGAATCATACATGTGAAATCAGAATCATCAAGTGAATGTGTAGTGTATACTCAAGTGCACATCAAATTATCTCCCACCTAGTTCAGTAATTGTGAGACCATTTCTGGGGCATGTCTCAGTGCTCTCCATTTTTTGTATTGAAATAAGGGATAAGTCTCCCTCCAAAAATCCAGCCTGCTTTGGTTCTGGAAGAGCCATGTTACTACTAATCGGCATCAGAGCTACTAAAGACATGCTGGGCATCTTCTAAAAATTATTGTACACATAGAAGACCCACTCTTATGCATTTGGTAACTTCTGTAGATGAACATAACTCACCCTACCATGGATCAATCAGCTCTGAGATTCTTTCTTCTCTCCACAACTTCCATGCCTGCAAGATTCAGACAAGAATTTGAATGGAAAAAAAATTATATTATGGTTCTACAGTATTATTGTCAAAATTCAGACAAGACATGCTGGGCCTATCTTCAGATTGGTTTTAGCATCATAAAAGGTGTTCTTTTTGTTCGCCCATGAAATTGACTTTCTTTTCGATGATCTGCCTTCGCCGCATTGCTTGTCCATATTGCTTTTCATATCTTCTAAGCCGGGTCCTCATCATTTCTTCTACGGGGATTGTCCTCCTTTCTCGGAAGTTGTATCTATGCTATGTATTTGGCATAGTTGTCTTTGGCTTGTAAGTTCTCGGAAGGTAGTATTGCTGATATGGAGCTTTTCGCTCTGGCATGCTTACAACCTCGCTTCGAAGACGAGGCCTAGGTAGCTTGCCTTGATCCTTGGACGCCATCTTCGGGGACATTGGCGCCCTAACTTCTCTCTTGCACCTGAAGCATAGGTTCTGATGATGGTGACTGCTTTCGCCCTTGGTTTCAATCCTGGAGAAAACACTATGACGTTTTTCGTCTTCATAGGGACGTTTTTCGTCCATGGTGGTATCCTCATCCAAAACTAGTTTTAACTTCGTAGTTTAAGCTTGGTTACATCTGCTTGCGATGCGTTTACTCCTACTGTTGGGAACAGATTTTTGTCCACTCCCATCGAGAGTTCCTTTTTTGGAAAGCTAATCATTCCGCTATCGATGGCATCCTGCAAAATGTTGCGAAAAACAAGGCAAGCATCAGTATTATGGGTCCATGCGTTATGCCATTTACAATATTTTTTCCCTTTAGTTTGCTCTTTTCTTGGCAAAACATGGTTCCTGATAACTCTTATTTGCTTATCTTTATAGAGCTGAACAAATATTTGATAAGCCTTCATGATATCAAAAGTAAATTTTCGTGGAGGACGTTTCCCGTCCTTTGCTTCCTTTCCTTTGATGTCTTCCACCAATTTTACTAGGGCTCTGCATATATAGGGATCACCCTTGACTAATTCTGCCAAACAGTTGTCCATTTCTCCATACCCACTTGCATCTGCATTATGTATTTCACAGTTCAGGTCGGGAAAATAGGTTCCTTTTGAAGAACTTTTCGCTTTAGCTTCCTCCTTGAGCAACTGTTCATACTTGACAGCACTGTGGGTTAATTGGAATATATCATTGAACTTTTTATCCTGAAATTTCTTCTTTAACTCGAAAGAAAGCCCTCCTTGTGCTATCTTTACAAATTTGTGCTCGGGTAGTGGTGTGAAGCACTTGCTTCTAGCCCTCTTAAATCGTCGTAGAAAATCTTCTACGCCCTCTTGTGGCAGATGTCGCATTTGTGTTAAATCTTCCATGGACACATTTGGTATAACCTTATACAACTGAGTATGGAATACTTGTTCCATTTGGGGCCAAGTCTGAACTTAATTCGGGGGCAGGCTAATGTACCACAAAAAAGCAATTCTAGATAAAGAGCTTGGAAAAAGCCTTAACTTATAATAATCACCTACATCGGTACATAATAGTGAGAAACAGCCAATGTGTTGTATAGTCGAAATCTCATCGGTCCCATTAAATGTTGGGAAGTCAGGGACTCTATATCCCCTAGGGAATGGATACAACTGGTCAACCCAATCAGGATATGGCTTCCTATATACCGATGCACGATTTTCTTGAGCTTGACCGATTTGCTCATGTACGATAGTAGCAATTTGAACCCTAAGGTCAATTTTAGGTGGTGGCTCTAGATGTACTTCAGGATGTGGTTCTCGATTTACTTCTGGGTTTTCGTGATGCTTAGGAGGCATTCGAGGCTCATAAAAAATATGGCCATTCAAATTTCCTCTAGGGTCTAGCCTTGGTGCATGGAAGTGCCTATATGGTCTATAGGCTTCTCTATTCCCGAGGTTTTCAAAGGTTGCATGGCCAAAGAGGTTATCAAAATTAAACGGGCCACCTCGATTTATCCTGTGATTTTCATCCCGATGGCCGCCTATTTGGTCTCTCTGACCAATTACTCTAGGAGGCCTCTGATTGTATCTTGGTGCGTTAGCACCATAATTGTGTTGTAGTCCAGATACATTTTGGTCATGTGAATCCCTAATTTCCTGTCTTAGTTCATGCAATAGAACTTCAAAGTAGGGCCTAATCGCTTCTCTTAGATTAGCATCAGGCAATGTATTGGGATTATTTGATGTTACCAGTTCGCCATTTGCTGGCGGCAATTCATTCGCTGCGCCTCTGCGGCTGGGCTCTCCATGAACTGGTTCACCATGTATTGGCGATGGGTTAGGGACTGCTGGAAATTGCTGCTCATCGTTGTTGGCGTCGCCGATGATAGGAGCATCTCCATACTGTTCGCCAACCATGTTGCCTGATCTTAATCGCATATGCGTCTTGTTTAGCACACTGGGTCCCACTGAGCGTGCCAAAAATGTTCACGCGCGAAATTGACTCTCGGCGAACAACAAAATCGTGATAGATCACGGACGTGTTTTCTCCAACTTCCTCTAAAGCGAGTGAGGTTGCTAAAGTTGTGAAAAAGATACAATGAAAATAAGTTAAATTCAATCAAGAACTAAAGATTTGCTCTGACGGCACAGAAATCGGCTCCGTCAAAATGATCATATATTATTAATTGCAGATGCGGCACCGCTGACGGTTCCGACGAAATACTTACTTGCAAATTAATGCGAGTAAGTTACAAAGATGTAGGGCAGACCTGCGTGCAGGGCGGACCTACAAAATAAAGTGCAGGGTGGACCTGTGAAAAACCTAAGTCTAAAATACAACAATGGCTAAGCCTACTGACAAGAGTCTTGCTCTGGATTCTGGGTTACGAGAGCTTCAAATTGTTGTACTCCTTGATCTTTTATACTGCTTTCTTCCCCAAGCGGTTTGTAGCAGTTCCATTGACAGTTGCTTCAATCGTGGCTCGCAGTTGAGAGCGGTTGGTGGTGGTTTCCTAAATGGCTATTTCCATCATGGCATCGTGGCTTGCAATTGAACTGCTAGCCGGTTATATTAAATGCTTTTGTCCCGTCTAGGCTTCTAATTTTGTGACTTTTCTTTCGTTAGGCTTCCCTTTTCGTTGTTGCTCACTTTCGCATGATGATGCCTACGATTGTCTTGTGCATGAAAGAGACAAAACTTTGGTGTACACTTTTTACCACTCACAATCTCTAATAGCAAAACTCCAAAGCTGAAGACATCGGACTTTTCAGAAAATCAGCCTTCCTTGGCGTATTCGGGTGACATGTAGCCTCAATACAAGTGCATGCACGCCACTGACCAGATTTTTGCATTTAGGTTGTTACTCACAATGTTCCAACAATTATTTGTGTAGAATCCTTAGTTTGATCTCCTCTAAAATGCGTGTCGTGCCGAAATTGGAGATTTTTGGGTCAAATTCTTCATCAAGTAAAATGTTGCTTGCCTTCACATCTCGATGAATGATTCTCAATCTAGAATCTCAATGAAGGTAGAGCAGCCCTCGAGCAATCCCTGTTAGTCCTAGTATTGTTTTGATGATGTCAAATTATGTATAATGATAAAACTTTGCATTAATATTAACATCCATTAATTTGGAAAGCATTACAATTATATTTAAGATGTTTTTGTACTAGCGGTCGATGCGGCAGTTGATGCACGGATCGACTGTAAAAGTATGGCAGTTGGTGCACGGATCAACCACGGTTGCTGTTCGTTGGAAATAGGCCGACGGTCGATGGACCGATCGACCGTGGCCTATGTGACTTGTCTTGGAGAAGCGATGGTCAAATGAGTCATCGACCCTAAGAAGCGTTTCTCACAATAGAGGCTCACGAACGATATCACGGACGATGTGACGGTCGACCGTGAAGCCTGAAGGTCGATGCGACGGTCGATCCAAGTGCTACTTTGAACGCAATGGACGATATGGCGGACAATGCGACGATCGATCGCCAGTTAGAAAACTAGTAGTTGGAGAAGGAGAAAATAGCCATTGGAAGGCTATTTGGAGGGCTTTGAAGCTCAGCTATAAAAGGGAGATGCAGCAAACTTGCACAAGACTTAGGGGGAGCTAAAGGATTTTGGGATAATATTCTAGCAAGTTTATTCTCTTTATTTGTAAGCTTAACCTTTCTAAATCTTCTTCAAGTGTGAAGAAGTATATTGAGAGATACCCAAGAGTTATTGAGAGAGATTGTAAGGTTACCAAGCACCCGTAAGTTTGGTAGAAATCTTGTAAGAGGTCTTGTAAGTAGTGGAACCTCAAGGAGGACTCTTGAGTGAAGTGGACGTAGGCAAGGTTGGCCAAACTACTATAAAAATATGATGCAATCTCTCTTAACTCTCATCTTATCCTTCCATTTACTTGCTTTATTTTATACTCTATTCATTTACAAGCATACGGTTTTATTAAACTTCTCCTACCTAGGTTTTCCTCTTATTGATTTTTCTTTTAAGGTCCAAATCAACCTCCTCTTAGACCTTCAATTGGTATTAGAGCTAGGTCTCTATATTAGTAGTGTAACAACCCTTAGAGATCCTAAATCGATATGAAAAATATAGAGGGATAATCTACCAATAGGTCACTCATCCTACTTCAATGGATCAAATTATACATATTGAAAGACTAGGATGGAGATCTAACAAACCATGGAGCTTTAGATTGGGAAAAAAGATATCACATTATTGAAGGGATTGAAGGTCTAAGAGGGGATTACATAGGGCCTATTTGGATGGCAGAGGATGGGATGAAGCCGATGGATGGGAGGGTATGGGAGGATGTGCGGATTCCGAGATACGTTTATCCAGTTTTTTTTTTGATGAGATGAGCCCGAAGGCTAACAAAACCAGGAGTTATAACAAGCTATCAAGCATTCCCAGCCCATCCTCGCAGCCCCAAACAAATGAAGACCCCGAGCGACGGCAGAACCGGGCAACACAATCAGCATACACATTAAACGACCTAGGGAGATAGAAAAACAAGACAGAATCCAAGGCGAGCACCTCTTGCCAAATCCCTTGAGTTATCTACACAAGCTCCACTGGTCGTAGCCTCAAGCCGTTCACAATCTGTACAACATCCAAGGAGTCGGACTCAACGATCAGGCGTCTAACACCTCGAAACCTTGCCTCTTTAAGACCATGCGATCGCTAACATCTCACTCTGCAGAACGAACCCAGTAGAGACCGGCGAACCCACAACCCATGCAGGTAGCCTATCGCAGGCCAGACCAACAGCACCAACCGCCACATCGCCAGACTCGGGATCAACGGAGGCATCAGTTCTAATCACCTGAACCCCGCTCCTCCATTCATCAAAGGTCTCGCCCCGCTGCTTGAGACCAACAACTTCCTTGACATCTCTCATTATTCTGTAAGCCACCACCAAAGCCGATGAACCACCATCATTGAAAACACGATCGTTATGATCCGTCCAGATAAGCTACGCACCAACTACCAGATACGCACGCTGTACCTTCTCCCTCTCCCGTCCACAAGAGCCAACAAGAAACTCCAACAGCCTACCAGGTTGCCACGACGAAAGAAGGATCCCTACCTTCTCCGCAATGATCTCGAATACCTGACGAAAGAATCTACAACCAAATACTGCGTGTTCAATTCCAGGCACATCTAGGACAGTCACGATCGGTAGATAAGCAGAGGCGCCACAAAAGGTCACAGACTGCGACTTCCCCCCTCACAACACGCCAGATAAAATGCTTGACTCTAGGGCCCGCATGAAGCCTCCAAACATTAGACCAGGAAACGTCAGACACCAAGTGACGCTTACGCTGAATCAACATCAAATACGCCGATGAAGTAGATATCTTTCCGGAGCTGTTAAATGCCCACTTAGCAGCATCTCCCATGTTGCCAATGCCCACAGCCAGGATAAAATCAGTCAAGAGAGGATGACAGAGTTGCAGCACCCTTTCTCTATTCCAAATCCTCCCCTGCATCAGATGACCGGCAACCAAGCCATCCAAAGCATCATCAACCTTAACAAATGTAGGCCACCTCACGAGCGGAACCTGAGAGAACCAAGAATCATGAAGCACATACCCTCGATTATTCTCTCCAACCGACCACGCTAATCCATGCCTCACCTCCTCTGCTGCAGTGCAAATGGACCTCCAGTGCGACGATGGTGAAGCAGACTTTGCAAGCGACGGGAGAAGTCCATCCCATCGATACTTCGCTTTCACTAGTTCCTTCCATACATTAGACCCATCGTCCAGAAATTGAGCCACACGCTTCATTTTTAGAGCCACCTGCCATGTAGAGAAATCACGCACCCCAAGTCCGCCTGCCTCCAGAGGAAGGCACACATCCTTCCAAGCAACTAAGCCAAGCCCGGACCTCTTCCCTCTACACAAAAATTCCCTACAAATCTGCTCTAAGGTCTTGATCACAGCAACATGAACATGAGTCGTCGCCATGACATAGGTCGGGATAGCTTGAAGGACCGCCTTAAGAAGGACTAGTCGCCTCGGCTCGGCGATAAATCTACCTTGCCAAGAAAGGATACGGGATGTCATCTTTTCCACAATTGCCGAAGAATCCGACTTCTTCGCTCTCCCAACACCAATAGGAGTCCCATGGTATGACTACGTACCTTCTGCTTCTGCAAGACCCAAAATCTGACAAATAATAGCCCGACGATTCCCATCGGTCGACAGCGAGAACCAAATACTAGACTTGGCGCCATTCATTTCAAGCCCAGCAAGCAACTTGAACCTGATAAGCAACAACTTGAGCCGCCGAGCCTCCATGCAATCGGCTCTAGAGAACACCAAGCAGTCATCAGCATACAAAATGTGAGAGAGGGAGAAGTCCGAGCCTCTGAAATCCAGCCCACTGATACCAAAGCCAGGAGCCTTCAGAAGTCTAGAGAGGACTTCCTGCACCATAAGGAAGAGGTAAGGGGAGAGAGGGCCCCCTTGCCTAAGACCCTCTCTCCCCTTACCTAAGACCACGTCGAGACGCCAACCGACCATGAAGTCGGTCATTAAGAATGAATGAAAATAGCGGCCCCTCCACACAAGACATCACCCAAGCAACCTACCTTGACGGGAAGCCCACGGATATTAGCACCCTGCGCAGGAAACCCCATTGAACCCTATCGTAGGCCGCCCTTAGGTCTATCTTAAGAACCATCAGACTTTTGGTTTTAGGAGCCGTCTGCATAGAGTGAAGCACCTCCTTGGCAGCATCAATATTATCATAGATGCATCTTTCGAAGAGAAAAGCTGATTGTTCGATGCCGATAAGATCACCCAGGACCAAGTTCATCCGCCGGGCAAGGATTGTAGTAATTACCTTATAACCGACGTTGCAGAGGCTGATAGGTCTGAATTCCCTCACATTCCTAGGGAATTTGCACTTAGGAATAAATGAGATAAGGGTCTCATTCCAACTAGGAGGTAGCCGAGCAGTCCGGAAGAACTTTTGAATGATTTCCACAAAATCTCCACCAACCACATCCCAAAAGTCAAGGTAAAGCTCCACCGGAATGCCATCAGGCCCGGGGCAATAACCTTTGCCCATGCTCACCAAGGCTTCCTTGACCTCAACATCAGTCACAGGAGCCTCAAGCAATGGTCGGTCCTCCTCCCGAACTAGAGGAAGCACTGGGAGCTCCACATCCAGACCAGTAGCATCCTCCTCCCACAAGTGAGTGTAATACCGGACAAAGACCTCTCCTGTGAGGACCTGCCCCTCCATCCCTGTGGCTTGTTGTTTACCCCAAGGGCAATTTGGGAAATTGCGCCTTGGCGGTCGTTTCACAATGGTTGTGCACACACAGACATTGGTTGATGCTTGTTTTTGGTTAGAAAGGTTAGGTGGACCCTGGTTCGGAAGTCCTGTGCTTGGGCTTGTGTCTCAGCCAAGGTTTCCGTTTTGGGCAAGGGAGATCGATCTCCATGGGGGTGAAGATCGATTTCTCTGTGCCTAGTGGTCGCCGTTCTGGGCGAGGAAGATCGATCTCCATGTCCATGAAGATCGATCTCCCTGTGCCTGGAAGTCTCTGTCGGTGGCTTTCGAAGGACGGCCACCGCGGTGGCCGTCGCTTCCCCTGTCAGGGGAGGGAAGACTTTCCCTCCCCTCCCCCAGCTTTTCCCCGCCTTCGCCGGCTTTCCCCCGGCCTTACCCGCCCCTTCCCCCTTCCTTTCTTCCCCTGCTTCTCTTCTTCTTCCTCGCGGCTCTGCTTTCCCCTGTTCCGGCTGAGAGCTTTCGCTCGCCGTTCTTCCTCCTCCGGCCACCTCTCCGGGAGCTTGAAGGCTCGTTGGGTTCGTGGCAAGGCGAGAAAGGTCCTGGGGTAGGACTTGTGGATCGAAGCTGCGTTGAAGAGGTAGGGTTCTTATTCTAAAACTCCGGCTGTTTGAGGGTTTTGAATCCGGGTTTTGTTTTGCTTGGATCTCCTCGTGGAGTTGTTCTTTCCCGGTTTTGAAGCCTTGAGTAGCTTCGTGGCACTGAGATCTACCAGCCCACCTAGTTTGGTGAGGTATGGTGGCGGTTTCCGGCGGTGTTCCTCGCCGTCCGGCCGCCGGCGTGAACCCAATCATGATCGATCTCTTGGAAAGAGATCGATCTTGGTCGGGGTGGCCCATCCCGCCCGAGCGAGAGCGATCTCCCTGGGAGGGAGATCGATCTCTTGGCGGCTGGTGCCTGCGCGGTTTGCGTCCACGTCACCTACAAGATCGATCTTCATATGGGTGGAGATCGATCTCGTGGGGGTGACCGGGACGGGTGCTCCTAGCCTCGAGGAAGATCGATCTCCATGCTATAGGAGATCGATCTCTTTCGGTGCAGAGAGGGTTTTACTTGCTTTAAGTGCTGTTTTGCCCGCGGGGCTTCGCATGCAAGTGATTTTTTTGCGGTTTTGCCCTCGGGGCTTATCCTGTAATGAGTTATGCATGAGTGCTTATTGCTTTGTGGTTGAACCGAGAGGGTGATGCCTCTCGGGGTGTGTAGAATAAATGGGCCGAAGGTGTGCCCTTGTTGTGTTGGTTGTTTACAGCTTTATCATACTTATCCTACCCTGTTTTCCTGTGCATTAGACATGCTAGGGTAGGTTGGGTGGGTGTTGACTCTGCTGCTTAGAGTACCGAGTAATGGTAGTCTTAACCTCGGTTGTTCCGCCAAGTGCGGAGATCCCGCTTGGAGAAGGGGGTCCTACTGGTTGCGTCATGTCCACCCTGTGTCAGGGAATGTCGGAGTTGCCCACCCCTGAGCAGTGGCGTTATCGGAGATACGCACCTAGGACAGGAACCCTTCGGGTTATTGATGGGATTGTGGGATCCTTGGCAAGCCTCGGTACTTGGCATCAGAGTGTGTCCGGTTGCTTTACCCCTTGTTTGTGGGAGTTGTAGAGTAGGACCCTGCTGAGCTGTTGCTCATGCCTACCTGGACTGTGTTTGTTGCAGGTGCAGGTGGCCGCTCTGTCCCAGTGTTACCCCCCTCGGTCGTCTCGAGGCAGCGCTCCGGATCTTGACCATGTCTGAGGGTCAGGATGGGTTCGTCTGTGCGTTCGCGGAGACCCCGGTGGGTGTTGTGGTTTCTTTTTGGGGATTGTGATCCCTTGTAGCTGTTGTACTAAACCCTGTTAACTTTTTATTGCTGGTTTGTAATAAATGTTAATAGTTGTTTAGTTAGCTTGCTTCCGCTCTTTCTCTGTGCCGTCCAGCTGTTTCCGCCAGCTGGGCTTTAATCTCAACTGTTTCCGCCGGTTGAGGCTATGGTTGTAGGTTCTCTCCCCCTCGCGCCCCCGGCCCGGTCGCGCTCTGCGGGTCGGGGCGCGACATCTCCCATCTCCTCCTGGCCAGAGACTGCAACCCCATCCTCATTCAGCACCTCACGAACTGTGGACTTCGAAGCTCGCTCAATAACCAGCCAGTGGAAGAAGGAAGTGTTACGATCCCCAGATTGAAGCCAAACTTTTCGAACCCTCTGTGATGCCCTGTCTTGCTGCTTCTCAATCAAGGCCTCCAACTGCTTCTCCAATTGAGAAATCTGATCAATTTCCTGCACGGAAGCAAGCCCATGCTCCTCTCGCTTGTAAAGGTCCTCCAGCCACCCCTCCACCGATTTGCCAGTTCGAAAAATATCCTCATTGCCGTCCCTCCGATCCCAGTCCTTCACGGTCGCCTTCACTGCCTTCAAGTTAGAGGTGAAGACATACTGCTTAGAACCATGGAACGAAGGACACATCCAAGTATCAATCAAAACTTCTCTGAACTCCGGAGCTTTTAACCAAGAGTGTTCTAGGCGAAAGGTGGAAGGACCAGCTCTAGTTGTCGCGCCCCGACCCGGAAAACTCAAAACCCCGAAGAGAGATGTCGGTAGGATCCCTACCGAGCAAGAGCAGCTTAGATCCAAGCAGCTAGGCCTTGGATCGTCCTCAGAAGCCTTCAAAAATCGCGAGATCTGAGCTCAGATTGCCGGATTTCAAAAGGGATTCAAGGAAGAAAGTCTCGTCTGCTTTATAGGCAAACGAACCGACTTATGAAGGATCGATCCTTCCATCACTTCATGACGATCACACTTGACTTTCTGGCACGAAGAGGATCGATCTCTTAGCCTCAGAGGATCGATCCTTTTTGTGTTGAAAGCTAAACTTAGGCAAGAACTCAAGCCTAAGTCCGGATCTTCCGATCCCGGGTCCCACTAACCATTCTAAGCAAACATTACCACAAACAAGGTCAGTGTGTATACAAGCGCGAGTGTGGAACTAGCCGACAAGGTGACCAGTACCGGCACATGGTCAGAACCGACCCGGACCAAGTGTTTCACAGAGGTCGACGGGTAGTTCTCCTTCCAACTAGTGTTCCCCAATGCCCTGTCCAACCTCTCTTTATCCTATCTCTACCACTCTAACTGTTAGTCCAGGTGAACTGAAAACCAGTGAAACCAAGGTCAACCAAGTCATTAACAAAGATAAAATTGAGAAAATCCCTCTCAAAGTGCCCAAAAACAAACGCAACACCCCCTTGTTTCTCCTCAGCAGAGACAATCGCATTGAAGTCACCAGCAATTACAAGAGGCAGCCCAACATAGCAAAAACGAGTCAGATAGTCCCAGAGCTCACGCTTTTTTGCAGCAGTTCTCCCCCATACACAGCCGCAATAGCAAATTGACCAAACTCTGAGCAAGAAACGATCCCATGCATCACCTGTTGAGATTGGTGAGTCATGGAAATCCTCCGTAGCCCACGTTTCCAAACAACAAAAATGCCACCGTGTCTCCCCACGGCTGGAATCATGTAGCTGCACCAGCCCCTACCCAATCTACTCTGCACCCAACTCAACTTGTTAGCAGCTACAATGACATCAATCAAAAAGATGAGACCATTACCATATACTCCTCCGCTACCCGCCGACAAGTCCTCACCACCCTCGTCGGCCCCGCTCCCCGGGTATTCCAGAAGAAGAGCTTCATGGATTCACCAGGGAAGTAGCCAGCTGCTCATCTAGCAAGGAGAGGTGAGGTCGTTTTCTATGAGGGAGGTCCTCAGCAGGGACCCCACCCTCATCGACTCCGGCATCCCAATCAGCTTCCGCCATTGGAGGGTCGTCATTGCCGTCCGAGAGGGTCTCCGGACATGGTAGCTCTTCTAAGGAAGGAACCTGCTTAACAAGAACTTCAAGCATGCGACAGACTGCACCTTCATGCAAGGCGTCGAGATCCTCCTCTGAGATACAAGGAGAGACTTTACCTACGCCAGACTCCTTCCCGCGAATTATAGAATGGCATGCATTTTGAGTGGCTACACAAGCCTCAATCGGGATGGGGGCAAACCTTCCGCCCGGTATTATCCTCTCTTGGGCCACTAGCCGGCCCATGCACATTGGACTGCCTAGCCAATGGCCCATCAGAAACCCCATCAGACGACAGCTGTCCACCATCACCCACACCATCGCCTATGTTTATACCAGAGGGTTCGCCCATGTGCTCACGAGACCTATGGCTACCAACCCCCAGTTGTTTGGATAAGCAATCAACTGTGCAGATCACGCTTCTCCCGAGTGGACGCCGTTCGGAATTCGCCCCTATGGATTCCAGACGGATTCCAGATTCTAGATCCCGCAAATTCCGGATCCGCGGGATAGCCAAACGGGGGCCATAATGAATCTGCTTTTCTCTCTTCAATATGTGTTAAGTGATGCAAGTCGTCATACATTTGAAAAAGAGAAAATCTGCTAGATTGGTTATACATTTGTCGATTTTGTGAATTTAAAGGAATAGGGCTTGGTTCCTGCTTATTTCTATTCTCTCTATTCAATGTATGTTTAATAATTCAAATTGAATTGCCAATTTTCAAAGATTTCTAGGTTATAGATTATAGGTTTAAAAAAGAGAAAACCTGGAAAAGAGAAATTTGGGATTTTTTGAATAAAAAGGACTTAATAGGGCATGTTCTTACTTAATTCTCTTTTCTCTCTTCAATGTATGATATTGAAGCTAGTTTTTATTGCCAATTTGAAACATTACTCTATTGTCTGTTTTAGAAAAGAGAAATCCTTGATAAGAGAATTTTGATTTTAATTGCTTATGAAGGAGTTGAAATTCACTGGTATATATATTATTCTCTTTTCTCTCTTCCATGTATGATGGTCTGGTAGTTGTATTGCAAGTTTATTTTTGATTTCTTCTTTATATGATTTGAAAAAGAGAATTTTGCATTCTTGTTTATGGAAAAGGATTTTTATTGTATGCTATAAATGCTTCTTTGCAGCAATGAACAATATCGTTCAACAATGGCCACGATAGTGGCCATTATGAGAAAAGTTAAGAACATTATAAGGAACAAACATTTGAATTTAATGAGCAAGACGCCATTCTTTCTCCTACTAGAAGCGATACAAGATGACAAAACCCAATACCAGAAAGCATGACATGGACTGTCACACCCCGACCCAGAAAACCCATCCGGGCCGAGGTCTGAGGATTTCTACTCTATTCAATCCATCAAAAGCGCGATCACAATGAGATAAGACAACTAATTAACATTTGAATCTGAGGTCAAAATAAAATTTCTAATAAAATTCAAGATTCTGATACAATATATTGAATCCTCCAAATCCTTACAGAAGGAAATTATACATTTAAGTCATCCAACACAATGAAATGAACCCCAGGTCCTCGAACACCTCCGAAGCCGACACACTACCATGTGTCTGTCCAGTTGGGATCTACGGAAAAAGAGCTGATGCCTGCACCTGCAAAACGCAGCCCGGGTAGGAGTGAGTGATAAGCTCAGCAGGATTCTGACGCGCCCAAACCACTCGTCGTAAAAGTGACTAGGGCGTCAAGATTACAATTTATACCTAATCCTAACTAACTACTACGTAGTTAGCGGGAGTTCGGGTCGATCCGCAGGGAAATGAGAATTGACTAACGTACTAGATAGATAACTCCAAACAACTAGCTAAACTGATTTGGATTTTGGATTAATGACTATTAAAGTAATTAGCTAAGTGAAGAGAAGTATAACTAATATAGAGAGGTCTTGGGATCTCCATTTCATTGTAGGTTCTAATGTAGCCTCCTAAGGAATTGAGGTGTGTAATCCAATTGGGACGATCGAAATTAAGAAGTCAACAAACGGGTGGTTAGCCTCACTTATCGCTCAACGGAAGTCGGGTTAGAATCATCCGCCGGAAAGAATCACATTCACAAAGTCGACGAATGAGTGATTAGCTTCTATCGTCGCTAATGAACCTTCGATTAAGATCGATTCGTCGCAAGGTAAAGGTATTGTATGGAATCGGGCATTGGATCGAGATGGTTCTAGCACCTCGAATCCAATGCAAGAGAAAGATAGAATGGATCCTCTAATTAGAGAGATAGGGATGGTTCTAGCATCCCTAATATCTTATCTAGGGTTATTCATCATCCCAATGTAATTGGATGTGTTTCTAGCACATCCAACTCATTGGGGCATAATAACAAACACCTACCATGCACAAGTTCTAGCTCATACCAAAGAAAGGCATTCATCCATTCAACATATAAGATCCATGTACAAAGATAAAGAAATCATGCTCAAATCCATACACTAGATCATCCCTAAAGATTACACATCAAAAACCCTAAGAAAACTACAAAAGAATCCTACAACTACATGGAAATCCCAAGAGAAAGGAAGTTAGCTACTCATCTTGGATTGATCCATGGATGGAGGTTGATGAAGCTCTCCTCCCATGGATTCCCTCCAAGAAGTCCTCCTCTCAATTGGGTAAGAAAACTAGAAGGGCTGGAGAAAGGACTAAGAGAAGATCACTAAAATCCCCCATAAGGGGTCTATTTATAGTAAGCAAGCCTCCCCCACTCAGATTAGATCTGGACCATTGATTTTGCTCGGCTGGCACAAAAGGATCGATCCTTGTAAGGTAGAGGATCGATCTTCCTCTTCGTGTGATCACTGGTCCCGTGGAGGATCAATCCTCCTATAGGAAAGGATCGATCTTTTCTTTCTTGAATTCTGGCTACGCCCCGATGAAGATCGATCCTAGAGTAGGTGGAGATCGATCCTCTAGAATGTTGCGTTCTGTCACTGGAAAATGCACATGAGAGATCGATCCTTCCTGTAGTGAGGATCGATCCTTCAGAACTTGCGTTCTGTCACTGAAAAATGCACATAAGGGATCGATCTTCTCTTTATGGAGGATCGATCCTTGTTGTCCCGCTTGGATTCTTCTTAATGTACTTCAAAGGATCGATCCTTCTTCAATAAAGGATCGATCTTCTTCATAAAAACTGGCCCGAATGACATCGTTTAAGCTTGGAACTTGATCCAATCCTCATTGAGAGCTCTTGTACCTGTCATAGGGTAACATTCGTCAATAAAGCCTTGCTCGGAGACTAACAAGGCCAAGTTAAAAGGGTGATTTATGCACTTTTCACGTCTTATCACACCCCTAACTTGAACTTTGCTAGTCCTCGAGCAAAGCAAAAGAAAAATAACTTGAAGGGAAAGAGAAGAAATAAGAAACTATTAAAGAGCAATCCCTCCGATCAACAATTAGTCACTTCTCAAATAGATTTGGTTCCTATGTAATCAAGATTCATTCATATGCACACATAGATTCGAATGCATAGCTCCATCCATCAACCCATAGTACAAGTAAAATGCAAGCGAATAATTCCATCAATAGCATCATTCAAAAATTTCAAAGCACTTGACCAAGATCAAAGCTCATCTAAGCAATCCGTATAGAGAAAGTTGCTACTCAAGTATTTGGGGTCTCATAGTCATTCAAGTAGGTTTCCAATCAAAACTAGATATCCTTAGCGTTTCACACCGGTTGAACAAATGACAAGTTTTATTTAAAATAAAATCTTTGTTATTTTCTTTTTTCTTTTTTTTCTCTCTCTTTTTTTTCACTAAAACCAGTGGTCGTGCAATGCCATGATCCCTTAGGCTTTCTACTAGGCCCATGTAACGAGATTTGGGCCAGTGGCTCCTCGGTCAAATGACCTAAAGGCACTAGGTGTTAAGGCACCTCTCGGGCTTAATTTCCCGAACCTAGCAGGCCACGAATCACAGCTGACCAACAAGCTTTTATTTGATACTAACGTGACCGTGCAATGCCTTGATCCCTTAAGCTTTCTAATAGGCCCATTTAACGAGTGTTAGATCAATGACTTCCAAGCCCGATGGCTTTGGGGCATTAGGTGTTGAAGCACCCCTCGGATCTAACTACTCGAGCCTAGAAGGCTACAAATCAAGACTAGTCACTTTTATTAACCTGGATCTCGGCCTCTAACTTGGCTTCGAACCCTACTACAAGTCATCTCAATCGAGTGTAAATAGCTTTGGACCCCCAATCTATCAAGGTCCCCCAATCAAACACTACTTGCCCCCTCATACAAGTGTAAGTGCATAAGTGGATTGGATTACTTAAATGTCCTTAATGCATCGCAAGAAGAATTAAAGTAGAAGAATAGCACTACTCATGAAATGATTTGCCAAATTTTACAAAGCATGAGAATCAAGATGAATTATGCAATAGTCATCCATGCTAGCATAAGAATTGAAAATTTTTCGCATATTTACCCATCAAATAAACATGTGACTAAATGTAGATTGATCACAGGTTATGTATAAACATGATGCAATCATACCCCTTAACTTAAGCGGGTTTGTCCTCAAGCACGGAAGAAGGGTAAAGTATAGAGATAACCTTATGACGAGATGGACGAAAATGTAACCTTGACGAAAGGTATGAAAGGAGTTAGGGTCAAGGTTAGTTGTGAAAAACAGTACAGTTGTGATGTCAAAATGTTGTATTTTGCGTTGCTATTCATAGCTCGTATGCCCTGTAAAAACATAGAGGAAATACCCCCCATAACATTATGGAAATCAAAGAATAGATATGAAAAATTTTGAGAAAAATTGGGCAGCATTCCCTCTATTTATTCAATAAACCTAAGGGCTGTACAAAGATGTCATTTGCATCCAATCATTTTTACATTCATTCAAATTGAAATACAGAAATGTAACCATCGCAATCTTCATTTACAAACATACATCCACATCCACAGACATACACCCACAGACATACATCCACGGACATACATCCACACCCGGAGCACACCCCCACACCAAAAATCATGTGTATATATATATATAACCACTATCATCGATGCCAACCATATACAAAAGTAGAGCAATGGAATACAAAAAGTTACCCACCCTCCAATCACAAAAAGAGATCCACTCCACCATCCAGAAAATACAGAATACCCCTAGATACAGTCTATCATCCATGAGGTCTCGGGTCTGGAAAGATAAGAGGTCGGAAAGGAACGATAGCAATGACCGGCGGAGGTGGTGGGTGGATGGCCTCGAGACGCGCGAGGATACTCGACGCGACCTGATGAAGTGCGGTGATGTCCTGTCGAAGGGCGGCGTCACGCACGTCTACCTCGTCCAACCGCCGCAGTACCGTGTCCTGGAACGCCCGGTGCTCCCGATAGATCTCACCCATGGTAGGGTGCTCCACGGGTCCGAACTCAGGTGGGGGGCACCGAGGACGCGGCTGCCAGACTGGCGCACCGGCCTTCCTCATATGGCCGAGGACCTTGCCCCAGGTGGGGCCACTGAAATGCGCAAACCTGAGGGCCTCGTCGGAGACAGTCGACTCGCCCTCGGGGACTAGGTCCTGGCTCGCTAGTAAAGCAGAAATAAGGCACGAGTGCGGCACGGCTTTCTTGGCATAGCTCGTTTTCTTGTCCTTGATCGCCCCGCAGTAAAACAACGACATATCCTCTAAAATCTGTCCTCTAAAATCTGCTGGGGTATGTTGACCGCCCACCCCTTGGCCAACAACCACAGAATGCAAAGCCAATGACCAGTTCGATACTGGTCATGGCCATTCTGGAAGACATTACGACGCAGAATATCGTCGAACAACCAAAATTGAGCCGACAGCTCTACCCGTGTAAATTTTCCCCCGCCTATGCGATCCGGGTTAAGAACAAAATGAGTCTCGCTGGGATGACGGTATAACTCCTCAGGCCGGAGCCTATAAAGACCAGGGCAGCGCGCCGAAATAGCCAAAATCTCGCATATGGCCTTGGCCGTCAAGGTAACGCCGACCCTGTCAATTATGGATGTGAAGCCAAGGCAGGGGAAGTACTCATCGACAGCATCGTCCCGCTCATCCCCGTAGGCAATGGATGTCATGTTCTGGTAGAACATGCAGACAAGCCTAGGGTATACAGTGGTCTCAGGTGTACAAATAGAAAGGAGACCACGGGTCTCCAACATCTCTATGGAATCCTGGGCATGCTCAACAGTGCGGAAGAATTCAACATCGAACGTATATTCGAGGTTTACCTCCCGCTGCCAATCTGGATGGAGACCTCAAACGAGCGTGGGCGCAGTGGACGGCCGGGTTTGCTTCTTGATCTTCTTGGATTGGCGAAGGTTGGTTGAAGCTGCCCTCTTTCTCTTGGATGTTGCCGGAGCCGTAGGTGACGCCGTTAGAGAACGCATGGAGGAAGTGGACGGAGCTCTCGGAGTCCTCACTGGTCGGGATGACGAGGCTGGAGGGATGGACGCTCGTGGGGGAGATGGTGAAGCTGGAGGGGTTGAAGATTGCCTTGGAGGTGCCAGAAGCGCCGAGTGTCTCGTGGAAGGTGCGGATGGAGGTCGTGCCGGTGGTGTGGAAGACGACGCGGCGGCCTTGCCCTTCTCAGCGGCCTTCTTGGTGGCGGTGGTGTGCTTGCGAACCATCGGAGGTGAGTGGAGAGGATGAGTTCGCCTTGGGGTGAAGTGGAACAACGAAGGTGGCCGGCGACGAGGAGCTTGGAGGATGCGGCGGCATCGGTGGCTCGAGGGGAGGTGAAGAAGAAATGTGGACGGCGCCAGGGTCGATTAGGGGACGAGGAGTGAAGGGGAGGGGTCGTGGGGGCACTGGGAGATGGGGGTGGTGGCTTGCTGGTTGGCGGCGGCGATCTGCGTCCGAGTCGGAGACCAAGGGTGGCGCGGCGGCTAGCGTGAGGGAAGAAAGGGGGCATCAGAAGCCCTAAGATCGATCTCCAGAGTATAAATTTTTTCACAAAACCCCGCAAAGGATCGATCTTCCTCAAGAGGAAGATCGATCTTTTGCCACGTGGCGGCATCATAACGGTTCTCACTTAAGTCGTGCTGACGTGTCCCAGTGAGTAAGATCGATCTTTAGGTAGAGAAGGATCGATCTTCTCAAAACCATCCCCTGTCACGAATAAATTCGCAAGAGAGATCGATCCTGAGGTATAGAAGGATCGATCTTCTCAAAACCAACCCTCTGTCACGAATAAATTCGCAAGAGAGATCGATCTTTGGGTAGAGAAGGATCGATCACCTCAAAACCAACCCTCTGTCACGAATAAATTCGCAAGAGAGATCGATCTTTGGGTAGAGAAGGATCGATCACCTAAAAACCATCCCTCTGTCACGAATAAATTCGCAAGAGAGATCGATCTTTGGGTAGAGAAGGATCGATCCTTCGTCCCAAGGTTCCAGCGTCCATTCAATTGGACATAAAGGATCGATCCTCTCCGCTTGGAGGATCGATCTTTTATGTACCAAACTGCAAAACTGGGCTAAAAACCTGGGAAATCTCCCCACACATCTCACATAAGAATACTAGGCTCCTTAGGCGTTAAAATACCACAATACAAACCATCTAACTCAGACAACTCATCAATCATCTCACAAATTCAACATACCATCTCGACATCACAATTATTCAGACAAAGATCAATTCAAAAACACACCAAAATCAAACATGCAAATAATGGGAAAAACAATCAATCATGCAAAGAAGAAATAACAAACAAATTCAGAAAAATACGAAGAAATGATGGGTTGCCTCCCACCAAGCGCTTGATTTACCGTCTCTAGCTTGACACAATAAAGCTCAAGTATCGTATGGTTTCGCCAACATCACGGTTGGCTCAAGAGTGATGTAAAGAGGGAAACTATGAACATAAGGTTTCAAACGTTGACCATTAACAGTGAATGTAGCCCCCGAAAAAGGATTTTGCACCTCAACGGCCCCATGGGTGAAAACCTTAGTGACATCAAATGGACCATCCCACCTAGTCTTATGTTTTCTCGGGAAAAGCCGAAAATGTGAATTGTAGAGCCAAACCTTATCCCCAACATCAAAGGTTTTCCGAACTATGAGTTTATCATGAAAAACTTTAGTCCGGGCCTTGTAAATTTTGGTATTCTCGTAAGCCTGTTTCGAATTTCTTCAAGCTCATGAAGTTGGAGTTTCCAATTGCTTGAAATATCATTAGCGTCCCAATTAAGAGCTTGAATTGCCCAAAACGCTTTATGTTGGATCTCTACCGGGAGATGACAAGGTTTTCCGAAGACCAATCGAAATGGCGACATCCCGATTGGCGTCTTGTAGGCCGTTCGATAGGCCCACAAGGCGTAATTGAGCTTAAATGCCCAATCCCTCTGGTCAATTCTCACAACTTTTTCTAAGATCCGCTTGATCTCGCGATTGGACACCTCAACTTGACCACTAGTTTGAGGATGGTAAGGCGTGGCTACTTTATGGGTAATTTCATATTTCTCACATAGAGATTTAAAATGCTGGTTGGTGAAGTGAGGGCCACCATCGCTTATGATGGTCCTCAAGAAACCAAAGCACGTGAAAATATTGGCATGCAAGAATTTCAACACGACTTTATGATCATTAGTTTTTGTGGCGATTGCCTCCACCCATTTGGAAACATAATCCACCCCTACCAAAATGTATACGTAGCCATTGGATTGAGGGAAGGGCCCCATAAAATCAATACCCCACACATCAAAAACTTCACAAACAAGAATGGGAGTTTGGGGCATTTCATTGCGTCTAGAAATTGTGCCAACTTGTTGACATCGGAGGCAAGCTTTGGCAAAATTATGAGAATCCCAGAATATGCTAGGCCAATAAAAACCGCATTCAAAGATCTTTGCGGCGGTCTTACTACCGGAGAAATGTCCACCACAAGGATGAGAATGACAATGAGTGAGGATGGACGTAACTTCCGATTCGGGAACACATCTTCGCAACAATTGGTCCGGGCATCGTTTGAGCAAATATGGATCATGCCAAAAATAGTTCTTGATATGGGAGAAGAGTTTGTTTCGATCATTTTTGGACCAAAAGAGTGGAATTTGTCCGGTGGTGAGATAATTGACAATATGAGCAAACCACGACTTGGGAAATTGATCGATGGCCAAAAGATGCTCGTCCGGGAACAACTCATTGATTGGAATGGAGTCTAAGATGTGCTCGGACGATAGCCTAGAGAGGTGATCCGCTACAACATTAGATGAGCCTTTTTTATCCTTAAATTCAAGATTGAACTCTTGGAGAAGCAAGATCCATCGAAGTAAGCGTGGCTTGGCGTCCTTCTTGGATAACAAGTACCGCAAAGCCGCATGATCGGTGAAGATAATGATTTTGGAACCAAGGAGGTAGGATCGAAATTTCTCCAAGGAAAAGACTACCGCTAGCAACTCTTTCTCGGTAGTCATGTAATTGACTTGAGCATCATTCAGGGTTTTGCTAGCATAGCATATGACGTGAGGGAGTTTGTCAATCCGTTGACCCAAAACAGCTCCTACGGCATAATCCGAGGCATCGCACATGATTTCGAACGGGAGTGAATAATCGGGTGCGTGCACAATGGGTGTGGAAGACAAGGCCTCGCGAAGAGTAGTATAGGCATGCATGCAATGATCATCAAAGTTAAAAGGAACGTCTTTAGCAAGTAAGGCACAAAGGGGCCGAGAGATTTTGCTAAAATCCTTGATGAAGCGACGATAGAAACCCGCATGCCCAAGAAAAGATTGAATTTGTCGAACCAATGATGGAGGAGGAAGTTTAGAGATGAGCTCAAGTTTGGCCTTATCAACTTCGATCCCCCTACTTGAAACAACATGGCCCAACACAATCCCCTCATTTACCATAAAATGACTCTTCTCCCAACTCAAGGCTAGGTTTGTTTCCTCACACCTTGCTAAGACTTTGGTAAGATTCTCAGGGCAAGAGTCAAAAGATTGGCCAAAAACTGAAAAGTCATTCATGAAGATCTCTAAAAAGTGTTCGATCATGTCTCCAAAGATGGATAACATGCACCGTTGAAACGTTGCCGGTGCATTACAAAGACCAAAGGGCATCCGCCGGTAGGCGAAAGTACCAAAAGGACAAGTAAATGTCGTTTTCTCTTGGTCCTTAGGATCAATTGCCACTTGGTTATATCCGGAGTAGCCATCAAGGAAACAATAGAAACTTTGCCCGGCAAGTCTCTCCAAAATTTGGTCGATGAAAGGAAGTGGAAAATGGTCCTTTCTAGTGAATGAATTCAACTTCCGGTAGTCAATACATACTCGCCATCCCGTAGTTTGGCGAGTAGCAATGCTTTCTCCCCTCTCATTCTTAATCACGGTAATGCCCGATTTCTTGGGCACTACTTGGGTTGGACTCACCCATTTGGAGTCCGAGATAGGGAAAATGACTCCCGCCTCAAGGAGTTTAAAAACCTCCTTCAACACAACTTCCCTCATGTTTGGGTTCAATCGACGTTGAAACTCAATGACACTCTTAGACTCATCTTCTAAATGTATGCGGTGCATGCATATAGATGGGTCTATCCCCTTGAGGTCGGCAATGGACCACCCAATGGCCCTCTTGTGCTTGGTTAGCACCTTAATGAGTTTTTCCTCTTGTGTAAGAGTCAAGGATGAAGAGATGATTTCCGGGAGGGAGCAATTTGGCCCAAGATATTCATATTTCAAATTGGATGGCAAGGGTTTCAACTCTAAGGTTGGAGGCTTAATCAAAGATGGGGGTGCCGGTGTGAAGGATATAGGTGGCAATGGCTCAAAAGAAGTTTTTCGAAAGGCCATGGCACAAGCATGTTCAAATTCATCGAGTAAATCCGAAGTGGGTAAGTCCGCATCTTGCAACGCATTAAAAACCATAGGAAAATCATTGAAAGTCAACACTTCATCACGCAAACCCGGAAAATCCTCTTCGCAAATCGGCAACTCATCAAAATTCAAAACCTCATCCCCACTCAATAAAGAGTCATCACAAGCATCAACAAATGATTCACAAGCATCATCCATATCAAAATTCGCAACCATCACATCATTTGCACATTCATCCACAATATCATCATCCACCAAAGAATCGACCATAAAACATTCATTCCCATGCATAGATTGTTTAGTAGCATAAAAAATATTTAATTTCAATTCCATATTCCCGAAGGTAACGGTCATGATGCCACTTCTACAATTGATGCATGCATTGGCCGTAGCCAAGAAAGGTCGGCCAAGTATGATGGGAATGAATTTCTTGTGTCTAACACCCTGTTCCATGTCAAGTACAACGAAATCAACCGGGAAAACACATCTATCGACCTTGACTAATATGTCTTCAAGAACACCCCGTGGTGTCTTGATAGATCTATCGGCCAATTACAAAGTCATCGAGGTCGGCTTGAGCTCCCCTAAGCTAAACTTACAAAATAAGGAGTATGGCATAAGATTCACACTAGCTCCTAAATCAAGAAGAGCCCCCTCAATCAATTGATCTCCTATGATGCAAGAAATGGTAGGAGTGCCGGGGTCTCTCAATTTCGGAGGTAGATCGAGTTGAAAAATAGAGCTAACTTGCTCAGTTAGGAAGAGTTTTTTGGAGACGTGAGATTTGGATTGCCTCATATGAGTACACAAGTCCTTCAAAAATTTGGCGTAAGAAGGAACTTGCTTAATGGCATCCAACAAGGAAAGGTTGATGTGGACCTTCTTGAATAGTTCTAGCATCTCCTCATACTTGCCACTCTTCCACGGTTGGGATGTGGCTTGAGGATCAACTAGTGCTTGAGGGTATGGAGCCCTAGGAATGTATGCTTTGGTTGGTAATGGATCGAGTGAAATAGGCTCATTTTCCTTGGAAGATGGCAATGGACTTGAAGAATCATGAGGGGCATGATGAGGTGATGCTTGAGAGTCATTCATTGAAGTTGATAAATGAGGTTCATGCCCTTGCTCTAATGTGGTGTCTTTGGACATCTCCACATTAGGAAAAATCTTTCCACTTCGGAGGGTAGTGACCGCTTGCACTTCCTCATGAGTGGAATCAACGAAATGTTGGCCTTTAGGGTTTGCTATGGGTTGACTAGGAAGTCTACCCTCCTCCCTTCTTGCCATAGTATTGGCCAATTGGCCTATTTGCATTTCCAACTTTGCAATGGATTGGAAATGAGAATGCTAAAGTTGGGTACTTGACTCAAAAGAGTCCAACGCCTTGAGAAGCCTTTCCTCAATACAAGGATCACGTTTCGGAGCTTGAGGGGCTTGATGAGCTTGATAGAGAGCTTGGTATGAGGAAGGCCCAGGTGGCCTTTGATTCCAATTTGGAGGATGAGATGATTGAGGATAACTTGGCACTTGAGATGGATATGCATGAGGAGCTTGAGGAGGCCGGTAGGTGGTTTGATTTTGTGGAGGTTGGTTAGAATGATATGGCGCTTGGTACCTAGGAGGGTAGCTTGGGGCTTGATTGCCCGCAATTGGAGGCCTAGGATTGTATGCATTTGGAGATTGTTGACCGGGATTTCTCCATGAGAAATTTGGATGATCCCTAAGACCGGGATTGTATGTATTCGAGTAAGGGTCATAGGTAGGCTTTGATTGGTTAAAGACCGCATTAATGTGCTCTTGTACGAGCTCCGGATAATCACATGCCAAATGGCATTCGATAACTAGGTGACCGGGAGTCGAACATAAGAAGCAAAGTTCTCCCAATGATGGAGAATTAGGCGGGTAACTCGATGAAGAAGGAGGAGTAGGAATTTGATTCAAAGAATGAGCAAGCAGTTGATCAAATTTTCTACTTAGAGTATCAATTTGTTATGCAACACGGGTGGCTTCGGATAACTCTAAAACTCCTCTAGAGTTGGATTGTCCCTTAGGGCTTGAAGTATCCCTAACATTCCTTGAAGTGAAGGCATGATTTTGGGAATTAATGGCAAGCTTTTCAAATAAAACCCATGAGTCCTCGTATGGATTGGTCATAAGCACCCCACCACACGCGGGGTCTACGTCTTGTTGATGACATATTCTAAGACCATTGTAAAAATAATCAACGAGGGACCACTTTGGAATTTGATGGTGTGGGCATTTCCTAAGAAGCTTTTTAAACCTATCCCAAGCATCATGAAAAGGTTCGTCATCCTCTTGACGGAAGGTCGCTATTTGGGTCCTCATTTCATGAGTCTTTGCAATGGGGAAGAATTTTTCAAGAAAAGCACTTTGTAATTGGTCCCATGTGGTGATCGTTTGGGGTTCAAGGGATCCTAACCAATGCTTGGCCTTGCCCTTCAATGTAAATGCAAACAATTTCAATCTCATTGCATCCTTGGTAAAGTTTGGGATTTTGACCGTGGAACTCTTTTCAAGAAAATCTTCTAGGTGATAGTAAGGGTCCTCATTACTCAAGCCATGAAAGTTTGGAAGGAATTGAAGGAATTGAGGCTTAAACTCATAGTATGCGGCATGAACAACGGGTTGTTGTATACCCGATGTAGGTGCAAATGTAGTAGGGACATAATAATCCCTCATACTCCTATGGTCCGGAATGGGATTGGCATTAGGATTGGGGTCCGGGATGGGAGCATCCATGATTTTAGGAAGCGGGAGGTACTTATGCAAGGGTATGCTTGAAGATGTCCTAGAATCTAATAATTCTTGCAATGTGATATCTAGATCTGAATCCTCATGCACACTCATTCAAACATATGAGAACTTGGACCATACAAGGTAAGAGATACATTACAGTGGACTGGTCCAAGAACCTTGTATCCTCGCCCGTAGATGAGTCGCTTCGCCGCTCGGAAGCTTCACCTACAAACACAAAAAGATATACAATATAAGCAACGTTCTATTTTTGGTATTTTATAATAAAGGAAAGTAAAGCAATCTAATTGAAGGAAGGAATTTATCAAGTAAGAAATTCAAATCAACAAATCCCCGGCAACGGCGCCAAAATCTTTGACGCGCCCAAACCACTCATCGTAAAAGTGACTAGGGCGTCAAGATTACAATTTATACCGAATCCTAACTAACTACTACGTAGTTAGAGGGAGTTCGGGTCGATCCGCAGGGAAATGAGAATTGACTAACGTACTCGATAGATAACTCCAAACAACTAGCTAAACTGATTTGGGTTTTGGGTTAATGACTATTAAAGTAATTAACTAAGTGAAGAGAAGTATAACTAATATAGAGAGGTCTTGGAATCTCCATTTCATTGTAGGTTCTAATATAGCCTCCTAAGTAATTGAGGTGTGTAATCCAATTGGGACGATCGAAATCAAGAAGTCAACAAGCGGGTGGTTAGCCTCACTTATCGCTCAACGGAAGTCGAGTTAGAATCATCCGCCGGAAAGAATCACATTCACAAAGTCGACGAATGAGTGATTAGCTTCTATCGTCGCTAACGAACCTTCGATTAAGATCGATTCGTCGCAAGGTAAAGGTATTGTATGGAATCGGGCATTGGATCGAGCTGGTTCTACCACCTCGAATCCAATGCAAGAGAAAGATAGAATGGATCCTCTAATTAGAGAGATAGGGATGGTTCTAGCATCCCTAATCTCTAATCAAGGGCTATTCATCATCCCAATGTAATTAGATGTGTTTCTAGCACATCCAACTCATTGGGGCATAATAACAAACACCTATCATGCACAAGTTTTAGCTCATACCAAAGAAAGGCATTCATCCATTCAACATATAAGATCCATGTACAAAGATAAAGAAATCATGCTCAAATCCATACACTAGATCATCCCTAAAGATTACACATCAAAAACCCTAAGAAAACTACAAAAGAATCCTACAACTACATGGAAATCCCAAGAGAAAGGAAGTTAGCTACTCATCTTGGATTGATCCATGGATGGAGGTTGATGAAGCTCTCCTCCCATGGATTCCCTCCAAGAAGTTCTCCTCTCAATTGGGTAAGAAAACTAGAAGGGCTGGAGAAAGGACTAAGAGAAGATCCCTAAAATCCCCCATAAGGGGTCTATTTATAGTAAGCAAGCCTCCCCCACTCGGATTAGATCTGGACCATTGATTTTGCTTGGCTGGCACAAAAGGATCGATCCTTGTAAGGTAGAGGATTGATCTTCCTCTTCGTGTAATCGCTGGTCCCGTGGAGGATCGATCCTCCTATAGGAAAGGATCGATCTTTTCTTTCTTCAATTCTGGCTGCGCCCCAATGAAGATCGATCCTAGAAAAGGTGGGGATTGATCCTCTAGAATGTTGCGTTCTGTCACTGAAAAATGCACATGAGAGATCGATCATTCCTGTAGTGAGGATCGATCCTTCAGAACTTGCGTTCTGTCACTGAAAAATGCGCATAAGGGATCGATCTTCTCTTTATGGAGGATCGATCCTTGTTGTCCCACTTGGATTCTTCTTAATGTACTTCAAAGGATCGATCCTTCTTCAATAAAGGATCGATCTTCTGCATAAAAACTGGCTCGAATGACATCGTTTGAGCTTGGAACTTGATCCAATCCTCATTGAGGGCTCTTGTACCTGTCATAGGGTAACATTCGTCAATAAAGCCTTGCTCGGAGACTAACAAGGCCAAGTTAAAAGGGTGATTTATGCACTTTTCACGTTTTATCAGATTTTATGCTACGACACTCACAAAAGAAGGGAATAGTAAAGCCACAGGTTCCAACTCATCTCTAGGGGAACCCCACGTCACGTACGTCATCTACCCCAGGGCGCGCCCCTGATGACCTCTGGTACTGTCAACAGCTGTTCCTCTCAACCAAGCGACTCAGTGCTAACACAACAGGGGAACCCCACGTCACGTATGCCGTCTACCCCAGGGCACGCCCATGATGACCTCTGGTACTGTCAACAGCTTTCCCTCTCAACCAAGCGACTCAGTGCTAAAACAACAAGGATAGAACTCAGGGTGATACGTCACTCCCCCTAACAATGGAACTGGGACTGAGCTTGGAACCGAGAACTACCTCTACACTTCAATCAATATAATAGCAGCCGACTAGACAGTAACCTCAAATCATCAGATTATAACAGATTAAATCCTAAACCTTGCTACCCATCCTCGGTCCTAAGGCTATATCTGAGCTGCCCGAGAGCCTCGGATCGGTGATCAACCCATCGCCTATGTCCTATCCTCTATGCATCTAATGCAATAAGGTGCATGCTATGCTCATGCACAAACAGAACTGTAAGCATGCAGTAGGATGTCAGATAAAACACAAGTCCTGACGTAGCCTACAACTCGCCAAGGGTATACATAGCATCGGTCTAGAATAAAGCGGAATAAAATAGACACTCGGGCCTACAAACGGGATACAACCCCAGCTAAACTATCAAGCAACTATGACATCAATATAATAATATTTTATTCAAAGCTGAGGGCGTACTTAAGGCCCATTTATTATACACATCTCAGAGGAGGCGCAACTCCCATGGTTCAGCCACAAACCACGCACGGGCTTAAAATAATACATATATCCAAGATTTGATTAAAATAATCGATTTACACAAATCAAAACAATTATATCACGAAACTCGGAAAATCATATCTTTCAATCTAGCTGTCCAATCGACATGAAACTTGATATGCCCACTTAATGGTATACCCCGAATTACATATCCGAAAATTGGATTGATCGGATAAATGACAATAGATCAAAAATCACAATTTCGGTAAGAATTCAGATTTAAAAAACTAATCAAAATCCTATTCAAAATATCTTGGATAAAAACCAAACTTTGCATATCTCTTCCAAAGATCATCAAGATCATCCCCTCCAAAACTCAGCTCGATTAAATATAGAAAAACAACTTAAATCCTCAATTTAAACCAACTGCCCTGTTTCATCACAGACAGCTCATTTAATTCACCAGAAATTCTATGCAGGTCTAAAAAACATGAAACCAGTCGGAAATGAAAGCTATCTCAGAGATCTACAACTTTCATGTAAAGTACCAACTGAGATCATGCACATACAGTTCGGAAAACAAGCTAGAACACCACTATTTTGCTAGAACAAAAAATCCGGAAATCAATTGATGAAAAACATGCTTAAATCCAACTTAAATCCAAACCAAGTCCGCTGAAACTGCAGAAAGTTATTAATCATCCTTAGGGTAACCATCTAGCATAGATTGAAGAACAAACAATTAAAATCAACCAAGAACACCAAAACTATCATAAACATAGAATCCTATCTTACTACGCTTAATCCACATTTAATCCTCGATTAAACCGTCCAAGGGAGGTATGGATCTGCTCTTCCCCTTCCTGGTGACGTCCCAAAGCCTCTGGATCGAGCTCTCCTCGCGGATCAAAGGACCGGTGAAGAGAAGAGAAGAAAAAGAGAAAACAGAGGCGGTTTGCGGGCTACTTATAGACCCGAGTCCGATCGGTCGATCCCTCAGGCGACCGATTGGTTTATATCGGTTCGACGTTCTGGAGGGACACGTCAAAGCCGGTGCCGACATTGATCCGATCGATCGCTCTGGGCTGACAGCTGTTCTAAAGATAGCTTTCGCGCGCCCGAACTCAGATATTTCGATCCCAAGTTCACCTAAAGTTCTAATAAGCATAAATAACAAATAAAAGGGCTGTGTGTGTACATCGCAGGTGTGAAACCAACCGCCAATGCGCAATTTACCAAATTACCCTTGGGGTGTTCGCGATCAACCTGATCGCGAAACAAGGCCAAACGGGCCAGACCCTCGACCTCACACGGTCGGATCGGGTTGGAGAAACAGGTCCTCACATGAACATAACAAATATTATATAACAATTCAACCACAAAACTTCATCTTTTACAATTGGTTGAAAGGACTATATGATACCTTAATTTGACGTCAAAAACATCTTTGGGATTAACCATGGACGAAAGGAGATGAAGCTAAACATGGGGTCTAGGAATCCTTCAGGGTTCATGCAGAGGAACTTCGTCAAAGCAAGTAACTTACTGTAAATATGTTGGGAAAGAAGATGGCATAGCTTTTTTCAGGGACTTAAGAAGACAACAAAGAGGACAGTATTTGAGCCTGTTGTCTCATACTCATCGGATCACTGTTCTTTTCCACTACTGGTCAAGTGATTGCTTGGAGTTTCCTTAAATATATAGACGGCCTGGTTGGAATGAAGAAGTGGGACTGGTGCGGGTTCATTTTGGAGACGCTCATAAAATCCTTGACGTAAAAGTGTGGCGAGAAGGTGAACATTACGGGCAGCACGGTGCTGCTACTAGTAGGACTACCCTCCATAAACACAATTCTACATACAATTCCAACTATACAAAGCTTCTGATTAAGTCAAAATCTTCTTGATCATGTAGTACTATTTTTGCGAGCATACTACAGTCATGAAAGAATGCAAGAGTAAATACAAGATCCCCCGCTATATAAAATGGAATCTACATAACAAAGGCAACGATATCACCCCAACAAATATCTCGAGGATACTTGCAATGAAGGTGAGATCATATTTTTGGATTTCTTTTTCTCTCTTCAATCTATATCAAACTTTTTGGGCATGAATACTATGTTACAATTCCTAAAACGCTTTTTCATAGGTCAAGCCACACAAATTGGCTGAAATAAAGGATGAGAAAAGGTTGTACGGTAACTTCCTTGAAGCTAATGAGGAAGATGAAGAGGATGAAGAGGATGAAGATCTTGAAGATGATGGAGAGGGAGAAGATGAAGATGATGAGGAGTTAGAAGAGAAAGACAATGACGAATTAAAAAAGAGAAAGGCAAAAACTATGCTTGAGGATGATGTAGATGAGGATTGGTGTGCCTCATAGTCATCATGCGATGAAGAAGGTGTGCAAACTATTGACGTCAAGGATCATCAAGAAGCTCATGACGAACATCAGATTCTTCAAAGGATGGAGAAGCACAAGACCAGGAAGCCTTTCAAACAGATGTAAGTGCTAATCTTAACTCTTTGTATCCAAATTTATTTTTTCTCTCTTCAATCCACTAGTATGTCATTGGAACCTTATCATCTAATTACATCTTAATTATAGGTTGAAATGCAAACATCTGATGTTGAATTTGTGTTTGAGGGGACCATGGAGCATGATGCCCATGAAGAAGGTGAAACAAATGATGTAAGTGTGAATTTCTCTTTTTTCTCTTCCATAAACAAGTATGACATATGTTTCTAATAATCTTGTTTTACAACATAATTGCATGACAACCTCCATACAATCATTGTGAATATATCAGAGGAGGCACACATAAGGCCTAATAAGAGCATCAATGACACATTGCACATTGAGATAGACAGCCTTAAAAATAATCTTGAAGCTGCGATTTATGGAAGGGATGCTTTAAAGATGAGGAATGACAAGTTGGGATCAAAGAATTTGAAGATGCAGAAGGAGCTAAGATAAAGAATACCACTATTGACCAACTGAACAATGAGATAGAGAGCCTGAAAAGAGAATTGCAAGCCGCAAATGCTTAAAAAGATGATATGAAGGTGAAGAATAATAAGCTGACAAAAGAGAAACTACAACTACATGAAGATATAAAAAACAAGGAGGATACCATAGAGTTCTATACGAATGCAAAAAGTGAAACGTCGCTTGTCGCTGACAGTTCTCCACAGGCCAAGATTATTGAAGAGCTCCAAGAAGCTGTGAAAGAAAAGGAAGGGAAGTTGAATTCATTGAAAATCAAATCACAGGATCTAGCTAACAAACTACATGAGAAGAACTTGGCTTATGACAAGCTTGTGAAACGATACACTAGCTGACTCAGAATGTACAAAACATATCGGAAGATGAAGGTCCCAAAGATCAAGGGCAGACATCCATGGTGAAGGCAATAAAGGGAAAGAAGAGGAAGAATTTGAATTTAGGCAATAACCAGAAAATGAACATAGAAGAGAGAAAAGAGAAAAAATGAGTAATTCATTGGAGCTTCACAAATAACTGCACTTAAGAATTCAACCAACAATGTAATAGACATTTGGAACAAATACAAACAATGATTAACAATATCAGTCGAATGAATCAATACAAAATTGTAAAACCGATATCAATTTAAAGGTTCAGCTCTTTCTATTGTGATGACCCTCACGATGACACCAACTACACCTCATAGTCCTAACGAATTCTGTAATGGACCTTACCCTCTTCTTCTTGGGCCTACTATAAGAGTCCGCTTGGATAGGGGAGGCGAAATAGCTTCATCGTTCGATACATGCTCAGGCTTCTCCACCATTGAAGCATGATGAATGACAAAAGAATAGGACTCTACATAAGTCAATGTGTGCAAATATGTATCAACAAATGAAATCAAGGATCTCCCAGTCTTCATGATGCAAGCAATGGCATAAGAACATAGCAGGCCGTTTAATTGCCACTGACAACAAGAACAAGTTCTGTTTTCCAAGTCAACAGAAACATATGGAATCGAATGAACCTCGAATAGCATATTGGTAGAATTCACAACAATCCATGTCCTTGTGTCCTTATAATTGCTACCACAAGCATACGATCAATTTCAGGGCATATCTCAAAATTCTAATCTTCATAGGCAGCCCTCCTCTCTGTATATAAGTAAAAACACATTATCAAACACCAGCAAGCCATGTACTGGTCAATGAAAACATCACTTTTAAGAGTATGCAAATCTGACAACCGCTGCATCAACTTGGTCCTTATCAAGTCTACCATGCTTGTAATAGAGAGATGCCTTTCATCCCTAATCCAAGAATTGAAAGATTTAACCGCATTGGAGCACTTCTCCCCATATCTCTTACCCTTGAAATGGCTATTTGCCTAACTCTCCGCTGGTAAATTCTCCAAAAATCTTTGTGCAACCAATTTTCCCTATGAACTCATCAATCTTTGTGTTGAAAAGGTTGACAGTAGGAGCATAAGTACACTCACTCAGCTTATATAACATTATATTCTTGAAGTTACCATTGCAACGTGGCTTACCTAAATGATCCCTCAAGTTATTCTTCAAATGGAAAAGACATAAAGTATGGAACCAATTAGGAAAGACTTCAGTCATAGCCTTTATAAGACCAGGAATCCTATCAGAAACGACAAATACAATGCGACCAGGCAATAAAATTCCTTTGAGACATTCCAGAAACCACAATCAATTCACCTCATTCTCCGAATCAACCACAACATATGCAAATGAAAACAAACCTACAGCATAGCAACAAAGAGAGAAAAGTGAGCAAAAAGAGAAAAACAAAGAAGACCAATACATGAATGTGCAACATTGGTTTCCTAACCTCAGTTTCCGTCCTTGACTGTTGCAGCCAGCATATGCCCCTTACGCTTTGACTTCAAATGCATGTCATCGAGGAAGAGCAATCGCAGGTAAAAATTGAATCCATCAATACAAGCTTTATAGGCTACAAACACTCTTCTAAAATGGTCGGAATCCTCATAAACATCAACCATGATGGAAGATGCAAGATTTACTGTAGTAACAGCCTGAGATACCACCATTGGTTTTCAAACGAATCATTTTGATCCCGATAAGCCCACTTTTTTGCCTTCTCTACTCCAGCCCATGTGTGATCGTAAGAAATTATAAGGCCATACGCAGATTTGAATTGCCGCACAACATCATTTAGATGAGTGGCTACCTTACCACAAACGACATCTTTGATCTAGCTTGCAACCAAGTCAGAGTTCACCCACCTATGCTTCAATTTACGGAATGCAAATCCACAACTATGGAGATTATTAAACTTCCTCACGTATAAGAATCTATTAATAGCCTCATGAGTGGCATGCACCATCCAAGCACAAGTAGTTTCCTCCTTCATTACACACATCGCTGTGACTCTAGTAATTTCATTCTTCAAAAGCGTAAAGTCAAAGCCAAACTCTATTGCCAGCTAATCCAAAACTAATCTGAACTCTCTTGCACCATCTTCAAACTTCTGACCAACCTCAATGATACATTTGTTCCAACCAACAGTCTTCAACGTTTTCCTTTTTATGAGGGCAAAAGCGAGGGAGCAGATCAAGCTTGGAGTCAACATAGACATTGTCATTAAATGAAGAACCAACGTCATTGTTACCTATACTGCCACTCATGCTGCAAGTACCATCAGAAACATCAACAACAATGCGCTCTAAACCCAATGAAGCTGCAACCAAGTCCATACCTGTAAAATCAGAATATGAAAAGAGCAAGCATCTAGGGTGGTCAGGTATCGAATAGTAAAATTTTATGTTGTCCCTGCATAAACTGCTCCATCTCACCCATAGTTTCGTCAAAAGTCCATCGAAAGAAACTTCAACTTGTATTCCTCAATACTAGTCTCACTACCATGATTGAACAACAACACCAGCAACCGGTTCTCCATCAATATCCCTGCATAAACCATATAAGGAATCAAACAATAATTGAGACTGAAACATGAACTACGCATAGGCAAGAGAAAAGAGAAATTTGCAAACAATGACAACGACATGCTTATTGATCAACTGACAACATTTACTTCTCAAAAAAAACGGCAAAAAGGCAGGAAGATTTATCAGTTGACATTAAATAATGAAAAGCCAACTAATTAGTAATGTAAAACTTGGAAAATGTAGAATATGGAGACTGAACAATTGACAAAAATTGATAAAAACTTCATAGTAATGAATACATCATATCAAAAAAGTAAAAACATAGAGAGATTGATCAACTGATAAAAATAATGAAAAACTTGTATTAATGAAAGCATAAAACGAGCAATTTTTACGCAATAAATATGCCAACAAAACCATTATAAGGTAATTTAGCATGCAAACAACAAAAAAAGCACAATGGTAGTACCTAGAGATCACGAAGAAGGAAATATCAAGGAGAACCTAGGGTTGATCACGGAATAGAGGAGATCACAAGGATACGACCATCAGAGATGATCACCAAGGGTTTCAAGAGCACAAAGAGCACCGGAATAACATGGAGAGAAAGAGAGACAAGGGATGATCGTCGATCTACTAGGGTTTCAACGATCATTGGAGATGATCGAACACCAAAAGAATCCCGAAATCAAAATTTCGAGGGTTCTCTTCCATTGCCATTGACAGCTATAATTAACAGATGTCCTTAAAACGTAATATACCAAGTCTTATAAGGGCATTTAGTCATTAAAAATTCAAAACTAGCTAAAATCACGTAAATTTGAACCGCACGCCTTAAGAAAATTATTGTGGACTATATGTTGATTAGTGTCCAAATTTTGGACCTATCGCCAAAAAAAAAACACCTGACACTTTGCCATATGAGATAACCTCATACTCTTAAATAGAGATGCTGAAGAGAAAAGAAAACAGGGTCACCATTTGATAGAAAATGACTTAAGAAGATCACTATTAGAAAAAGAAATATGTCATACTATAAGAAAATATGTATCATGCAGTACTACTAATAGTATAAGTACATCTTGTAGACCGTAATGTATATGTTTTTTGATCTAATAGTGAAAAGCGTCCCTCTCTCCCTCCCATGGACGTAGGCAATTTACTGAGCCACCGTCTCTTTGTGTTCATTGTTATTGCTGCTACTATTAGACGCTAATTAACATTTTGAGTTATTAGATAGTTGAACATGTGAAAGGGACTCCATTCTGAAAATTTTCATTTATTTTAACCATGGCAGTATACAATGCAGCTATATTTTTGCTAAACAAGTTCTAACGAGGAAAATAACTGAAATTTATAATTAACAAAGAGAAAGGCATCTAAGCTCTTGTTAGTTATGAACTCAAAGAGCAACAACTTCTCCTCCCCATACATGCAGCAACTGAAAAGCCTAACAAGATTCCTATGTTGCAGTTTGGATATCAGTAACACCTCATTCTTCAATTCCGTCAGACCCTGCACTAACGTTTTGGCTAATCTCTTGACAGCTATATCATGTCCTCTGGAAAACTTTCAGTGTCGAAACAACATGAAATGCACCAGTTCAGGACTGGAAACCATGAACATTGATAGTTACCACTTACTTGATTTCACCTTTTTTTTAGGAAGATACAAAGAAGTAAATAAGTGAATTTTTTGTTACCTTATACACAGGCCGGCCCAATCAATTTTGGGGCCCTAGGCAAATAAATCAGATGAGGCCCTTAAGTATTTACTAATCACAATTAATAAGAAAATTAAATTAATTAAATATAATAAGCTTATTTAAAAATCATCCTTTTAGTTTCTTGGGCTGCGAAAGTACTGATTAAATTTTTATATTCAAGTTTAGCTAATATATCTTTTTCAATAGATAATATAGTTAATCCATTTAATCTTTGTTGTGACATGGTTGATCGCAAGTAAGATTTTATTAGTTTCAATTTTGAAAAGCTTCTTTCTGCAGAAGCAACCGCTACAAGTATTGTCAATAATATTCTATATGTGATAGAGGTATTCAGAAAACAATCTAGTCTTTTAATATAGTTCAAGATTTGAATTGGATTGTTATTTTCTAGAGAAAATCACCATTTTCATCCTTTAAGTTTCATCAAAGTAACGTTTAAGTCCTTAATCTTTTTTAAGTTTCAATTGGGTCCCTACAGTCTACTTTTTGTCACAATGTGGGACATCTGCTCGACGTCGTTAAAAATAGAGACGACATATGAAGCTAAAAATGTCGGAAGGCATTCATCACGTGCGGTCACGTGACTCACTAGCCGTGAAAAATAGAGACGGCGTCAGCAGATGTCCCACATTATGACGAAAATGAGACTGTAGGGACCCAATTGAAACTTAAAAAAAAGTAGGGACTTAAACATTACTTTGATGAAACTTAAGGGACGAAAATTATAACAAAACTTTTTTCAAAAGTTTTAGTTCATGATATAAATCCAAGCCATCAATAGTAAAGTTATAAATTAACAAGAGGACAAAATTTATGGACACATGTCCATATCAAGTCCCAAGAATTTTTTTGCGAACCGTACATGCATTTTCCAAATTCCAAGTGGGGTAGCTAAGTGGCCATTTAATGGGGCCTAACATCTATCTTTATATTAATTAGAAGGTTCATTTTTATTCTTTGGGGCCTAACGGTTAGATTTAAAACCTAATAAAGCATGAATTCAATAATTTGGCTTTTTTAATACATATACATGCCCTAACTTCTTAATTAAGATTTAATTTAGGGCCCCCCTTTCAAGTGGGGCCCTAGGAAACCGCCTAAGCTGCCTAGGGGTTGGGCTGGCTCTGCTTATACAGGACCAAATCCTCCTTCTCCAAGCTTATTTTTTCCACTGATGTCTTCTATTGCTGATCTTATTACATTTGTCATGTCCCGCCCCAATTATCATCTAATAAAATCTCAGAATTTGAAACTTTTTCGGCGTGACCGTTGAGCACGAGCACATGACTATCACCTCACATACAATCCCATGATCATTTATTCATCACTTGTGACATTCATTTTGCATTTTACAATGGAAGCATTTATTAACTTACAAGGGGACACCTTCGCCCCACAAGATACACCTAATGACATCAAACAATAAGAGGCCACACGCCTAACATGTATCTACAATATATCTCATGATTTTCCACAGGTAAACAATATACATATACATGATCAATTACTGAGCTCGATACATAAACCTAAGAAATATAGGAGGCGTATAATAAAAGGATAACATCTTTGAGTAATAACAATGAGTAGAAGAATTAGTCCTCCAGCCTACAAGCTCTCAACTCACTCCTATTACAAAATCTATCACTCAACAGATATCCTCGATCTCTCATGGCTGCCCCACAGGTAAACAATATACATAAAGCTTGATACATAAACCTAAGAAATATATGAGGCGTATAATAAAATGATAATCTTTGAGTAATAATAAGGAGTACAAGAATTAGCCCTCCGACCTATAAGCTCTTAGCTCACTTCTATTACAAAATCTATCACTCGACAGATGTCCTCAATCGCCACAATCGCCTCTAGATGTCCTCCTTGCTCGACACTGCTCACTCGGTCCAGCAACTCCAGACGACTCACTTGCAGGTCATAGCCTGAATAGGGTGAGACAAAGCTCAGAAGGAAAACTCAACAATTAAGCTCACAATACAAGCAACCTATTCGGACCTCCCCTATGGATTAGGCCTACAGAGAAGGCTTTACAACCATCCATCTTAGCAAGATGCTTTCATGGCGAATACTAGCGTAAAGATGCCAACCCACCTTTGCCTGCTAATGTGCATAAGCCACATGTACTGGCTCAAACTCTAGGGACTCAACATCGAGTTAACCTCGACCAACCCAAGGGATCCTCCATTCTAGGGTCGTCGAAAACCAAGCCTAAAGTCTCCCGCCTATGCTTTCTATGTGAGTATGCTTATGTTATAAGATAAATGGCATCAAATGGCATCGAATGTGCATCTTACTACTTATATGTGTATGCTTGGGCATCCTTTGGTTGTGCATTGCATGTAGGATGGTTGTGTCGACATTGGTCGATGATCCAGGGGTCTCGAGTAGCCCGGATCATGATCTCGAGTAGCCCAGATCATGATCTCGAGTAGCCCGGATCATCAACTATTGTCGACACAACCTTCACACATGCAATGCACAACCAAAGGATGCCCAAGCATACACATATAAGTAGTAAGATGCACATTCGATGCAATTTGATGCCATTCATCTTATAACATAAGCATACTCACATAGAAAGCATAGGTTAGGGATTTCTATAAACATACCATGGGCATTGGATCCAATCCAATCCCTATTATCTATCCCAAGCCATTCTCAAGGGTTCCAACCCTTAGGATCAAATAAATAGGATGAATCCTAACTAGGGTTCCATCCTTAAAACTGGAAAAACATTCACAATAGCATCCATCAAAGAATTAAAGGCATCAATAACTACTCTAGGGCTTCACAAGCCCTTGATCTAACCATAACCATAGCTAACCATTAAGAACTCGAGAGGGTTAGGGTTTCACCCAGGGGCGAAGCTATCAAGGGGCAAGGGGGGGCAAGGGGCAAGGGGGGGCAGCTGCCCCCCCTGGATTGTCAGAAAAAATTAATGAAGTATAGCCATATAGCCATATAGGTCTATAGGAATAGGAGTAGGTACTGTAGGTTTACTTTAGTTTTTGAAACCGGGTTGGATCCAAAGCTAGATCCGACCCGTTAGGTTAATTAAAACCTATTCTAAGTTTCTAAGGGCAAGCCGGCAAGGGGTATATGCGGGGGCGAAGCTTACGGGGGAAGGGGGGCTGCAGTGCTGCCAATTGCAATTTGCAAAGTCAACTATTCAACTATTCAACTATTCAAGCCTCCAATCAATTGAGTTGTAGATTTTAACGGCTCCACCTCCATAGTTTCTGATAAGGGATACTTCAAACATTAAATCTTTTCTTAATCTCTAGATCATATGAACCACAACTGTCAATTGTGCTTTATTTAGTTCATGATAGGCCAAACCTTAACTGATTAAATTATCTTCCACCTCCATAATATTGTCGGCAATGTTGTTTGGATTAGTTGCTTTGGTAGATTCGTTTGTATGATTTATTTGGTTTTTATCATCGATGCTTTTAATTTTCTTGATTGTCTATTAATTAAGATGTCTTTTAGGTCAATTGTGATATCTATCTCACTTAAAAATTTTCTTCTACTTGAAATAGTCCATTATGGATAGATTTGTAATTAAAAGAAAGTCAAATCCATCACCTCCTACAGTAGAAGATGTTGGGCATAATGAAGCATAACCTAGTGCCAAGAGAACTCATAATCTTACATCAGATATTAGCTTAGCAGATCTTCCAGCGGATCCTGGTTTGTGACCTAAGATTACAGACTATCCGCTTAAGGATCGTGATTCTATTCGTAGGGCATATCTACAAAAAGGGCCTTGTCAACCTCGTCAACATATTTTTCCTCAGAAAAAAGTAGGAAATGCATATCGAAGGTTCAATCCTTATTGGTTCAATGAGTTTGGAAGTTGGTTGGAATATAGTGTATCAAAAGATGTTGCATTCTGTCTGCATTGTTATCTCTTTAAATCGGATTTTGGAGAGCAAGGTGGTGGTGACGCCTTTATTACAGAAGGTTTTACAAATTGGGAAAAAAAAGAAAAATTTCGTATACACATAGGAGGGCCTAATAGTGCTCATAATCAAGCATAAACAATGTGTCAAAATTTGTTGAATCAAGATCAACATATTGAGACTTTTCTCCACAAACAATCAGAGCAAGCAAAGGTGGATTATAGAATCCGTTTGACTGCATCCATCAAGTGCATTCGGTTACTTCTTCGACAAGGGTTATCCTTTCGTGGCCATGATGAATCGAATGAATCAAGGAACAGAGGAAATTTTTTAGAGCTTTTGCAATTTTTGGCTGAAAATAATAAAGAGATTGAAAGTGTTGTTCTAAAAAATGCTCCTGAAAATTTGAAGTTGACGGCATCTGATATACAAAAAGATATTGTTGGTGCTTGTGCAATTGAAGCATTAAATGCTATTATCACTGACATTGGAGATTCATTATTTTCTATTATGATTGATGAATCTCGAGATGTTTCTATCAAAGAGCAAATGGCTGTCGCTTTGAGATATGTAAATAAGAATGGTTCTGTAATAGAGCGTTTTATTGGAGTTGTGCATGTTAGTGATACAAAAGCTCTTTCACTTAAGAAAGCAATTGAAGCACTATTTTCCAAATATGGATTAAGCATTAAAAGACTACGAGGGCAAGGCTATGATGGTGCTAGTAACATGCAAGGTGAATTCAATGGTCTAAAAGCTCTTATTTTGAAAGAAAATGAGTATGCATATTCAATTCATTGCTTCGCACATCAACTACAGTTAGCTCTTGTGGATACCGCTGCAAATCATTTTCAAATCGCTACTCTTTTTGTTTCAATTTCAAGAGTAGTTAATATTGTTGGAGCATCATGTAAAAGAAAAGATCTTTTACGAGATAAAGAAAAATCCAAAGTTATTGAGGCAATTGCTCGTGGTGAACTTGTGACTGGACGAGGTCTTAATCAAGAGACTAGTCTGAAAAGGCCAGGTGATACTCGTTGGGGTTCACATTATGGTACATTGCTAAGCTTGATTGCTTCGTATTCTTCTGTGATTGAAGTTCTTCAGATTGTGAAAGGTGATGGAACAACTCTTGAACAACGAGTTGATGCAGGTGTTTTATTGGATTTGTTATATTCTTTTGAGTTCATATTTGATTTGCATTTGATGAAAAATATATTGGCAGTAACAAATGAACTCTCAAAAGCACTACTGAGAAAAGAACAAGATATTGTAAATGCTATGAATCTTGTCAGAATATCAAAGGAGAGACTACATAATATGAGAAATGAAGGTTGGGATTCTCAAATCGATGAAGTATGTTCATTTTGTAAAGATTATGATATTGATGTTCCTTGTATGAATGATAAGTATGTACCTTGTGGTCGATCGCGCCGAAAGGGTGAAGATATCACATATGATCGTCATTATCGTATTGATTTATTCTACACAGTAATTGATATGCAACTTCAAGAGTTGAATAATCGATTTAATGAAGTGAATACAGAATTGTTGTTGTGCATGTCTTCTCTAAATCCAAAGGATTCATTTTCATCTTTTGACAAATCCAAATTGGTTCGTCTTGCAAGATTTTATCCCGTTGAGTTTTCAGAGGTGGATCTTATGGCTCTCGACAATCAACTCGAGACTTATATTATGGATATGCACTCTATTAAGGAGTTTCTAGAACTGAATGACATAACTGAGCTTGCAAAAAAAATGGTTGAGACAGGAAGAGATACAGTATATCCGTTGGTTTTCTTGCTCTTGAAGTTGTCCCTAATTTTACCAATTGCAACTGCAACTGTTGAGCGAGCATTTTCCGCTATGCATGTTGTGAAAAATAGATTGCGAAATCGAATGAGTGATGAATGGTTCCACGATTGCTTGGTTACATATATTGAAAGGGATGTTTTTGATAGCATTGACAATGAGAAAATCATCCAGCGGTTTCAAAATATGAAAACTCGTCGAGGACAATTATAAAAGGTAATTTTTATGTACAGAAATATTTATTCTATTGATTTTACTTTTTTAAAGTATTTATATTATCATTGCTTGATGACATATTTTTCTATGTGTAGATAGTAGCATGTTGCCGACATTTGGATGCTTGAAGGAAAACTTTTTGAGATTAGTTAATTACATTTTACTCGCATAGTCTTGTAGTTAGTTCTATACTTTTGTATAATTTATGATTTTTTATAAATATTGTTACTGTTAAAGATATTTGTATTTGATGGAGTTTTAAGAAATATGTACTTGAGGTACATTATGCCCCCCCAGATAAAATTTTCTGGCTTCGCCCCTGGTTTCACCTACCTCAATTAGCTCAAGGAAGAAGGGAGGAAGGAAGAAGACATGAGATCTCCATGCTCCAGCAGCCACCGGCGAAGCTCCGGCCAAGAACAACCTCCCCAAGCACCACCAAACACACCTCTAAGCTCCCAAGACCCTCCAAGCACTCACCTCCAACTTCTCTCACAGGCCCAAAGCCAAAAAAGTGAGAGAAGTGGCCCCCGGAGATTACTTTTCATGCTACAGTAACAAGCTACGTACTGCACATAGCTGACACGAAGAAACATAAATAACTTCTACATTCAAACTCCGAAGGCAATGAATCAGTATGCATTGGAAATATCTTTCCAAGACGCACAACTTTGTAGTTCACACCAGCCCAAGATTCCGATATTTGAAAGGTCTAAAAAGCCCATAAAACCTATTGATTTCTGAAAATCAGAAATCCGGAAAAAAACAAACTACAAAGAGGGTTATTTCTGGCATTTCAACTCTGAAAATTCCGAAACTTCGGGGATAGCTTCCTCTACCCTAAACTCACATGTGAGAATTGGAATCACATGAAAAGACCAAATACAGCTCTGTCAGGAGCCTGAAACGTTTAAAACCCGAAATACGAAAATTTCGGGAACCTAACTGCCCAAAACCCGGAATTTTCACCCAAAAATTCTGAAACTTCACACACTAGTCTACCTTGACTAGATACACGTGGGAAGAAAGGAAACGGGGCCAAAATCCCACCCGGCACGCAAGCTCCACACGCGTGCCACCGATACTTAAGAAAATACAGATTTCCTTCGAATCGAGGGCCACTTGACCGTGCCCTGATTCGAATTCAACCACCTCCTACAAGCTCACAAGCCGAGACACACGTGGTCTAGTCCGGATTTCCCAAGAACAAAGTATCGGGACCTCACAACATCAAAATCAAATAGTTGTTTTAATTCTTCCACATCATCTCCATGAACTGAGCTGTTTGAATTCTTTTGTTCAATCAGCTCCTTTTTTGATACTAGAAAGAGAGGAAAAATAATAAATCATGGTGAAAAAAGTCTAAGTCGATTTGCAGATCGGCATTGAATATAACTCTTTTTCTCGATGATGCCAACCATTTTATTAATATGATTGACACAACCAACCATTTGGGAAAAAATAAGAGTACTCTGAAGTCTGAACAAGAAAGAATTGATGATCAAGCTTCAAAGGGAACCAAGATGTGATAAATAACATGCCCAAACTCACCTATTTGCTTCTTCAGGTACTTGCATAACAGTTTTACATAGAGTGACATCATTCTAAACTCCAAAGATGTGATAAATAACATGCCCAAACTCACCTATTTGCTTCTTCAGGTACTTGCATAACAGCTATACATAGAGTGACATCATTCTGAACTCCAAAGATGACAGAACTTGCTAAAAATGTCCTGCTATCTTTCCAGCAGGCAGGGCAGTCTGTGAACAAACTCCTTCTCCTCTAAAAGCTTCCCAGTTGCAGAAGTTTAGTTATGATACTGTTCTTTTGACTAGAAATTGGCATCCAACAATACAATTCAACACTGGAGGGTATGATGTTCAATGAACAGACAGGGAAAACTAATCCAATGACTTCATTTCTTTGTTTAAGCATATCGACACATGTATTGAGAAACCAAAGTCAAACTTTTTTGGTCTAAAATTTGACAGCTTGTTGTTTCTCATCTCTAATATCATTGTCTTCTGTTTTTTTTTTTTTTTTTTGGGAGAAATGATGTCAGCCGGCTACAGATTTTGAGAGAGTTAGTATAAGAAAACACAATTAGGTGAATAGGAAAGAACACCGACTGGCATTTACATCTTGACTCATTTTGGAGGTGGCTGCTTGTTTGAAGCATTGGAAGCTGTAACTAGAAACATCTTTCTTTTACTTGCTTACCACTCATTGTTAAATGTCCAACAAAGCTTGATTGAGGATATGCTTTTCCAATCTTAATGCTCAGTCCAAGAGAAAAGACATGTAAAAGAACAGTGTTCCTGTCATATATATTTTCATGGGTAAAAAAACTTAAGAGTGATGGAAACCAGGCTAAGAACATGACCTATTTAGTAGTTCCAATTTGAAACCTTAAGGTCTCCTTGTCTTAAATGATTTAACCAAGATAAAAGCAGAGATCGCCAAGCGCAAAATACACAAAATTTTAAACGTGGAAAAACCCTTCAACCGGGTAAAAAACCACGAGTCCGATAACCGGAGACCACCTGAAACTGTACACTAAACTCAACTGACAGTTGCATGATACGACAAGCCTTCTCGTAGGCTCTCATACCCGGTCTTTTGTTGGGTCTCAGTCCTTACTTAGGCGCTTTCTTAGCCTTATCTATGGCTAGGTCGAGAGATACCTTTAGGGTTTTAGGAGAAGTACCCTAGGTATTCGACGAGTAAGGGACTAAACCATGAAGTAGAGAGACTAATCGAGAAGTGAGGATGTTGTTGGGCTCCTCAAGTCTCAAAGGAGTGTCGACGGCGGAGGTGGATGGCGATGGAGGACAATCACGTGGCGCTGATGTGGCGGAGAGAGAAAACGACGTGGAGTGAGAGAAGATGAAGGTGAAGTCAAAGGAAGTATCAGGCGGAGGTGAACCGGCTTCGGAGAAGTGACCGGCGAGGAAGAAGGTAGATCGATAGACGTCGGTTGAAGAGAACTCTTGGGGAAGAGATTTCAGCCTTTGAATAGTTCCTGGTGGAGAACTAACCCATGAATAATCCTAGCTAGAGGATTAAGCCATTACTCTATGAGAAACTACTCCTAAACTACTATCTACTTTATTCATAAACAAGCATAAGAAAATACAAAGGTATGGAGGTCTTTATATAGAGGCCTCACATAGTCCTAGTTCTACTTCAGCTCCTACTCAGATATCCCCTTGCTTAATGAGCAAGTAATAGGATTCTCCTACTGGTGACTTAAACTATACTCAAACTCCCTCAATTAATGAAGCTATAACCCACTAGAACTCTAATAACTTTCCTAACTCAACTGGGACTCTTAATTAATTCCTAACAAACATATAACTAACTAGGAAAGCAAATAACAACTAGAACTCAATTAAATATGAAAGACTCAAACTAATAATAAACTCTAATTAGTTATGTAACTCTAGTTTGAACTAGAGAAGTCCAATCCAAACTAGGAAAGAGACCAAACTGTTCGGGGTCCTCTTCTGGATGTGGGTCCACCTTGTGCTCAGGTCTAGTCGGTCGAGTCGAGTTGAATCAACTTGTATCATTGCAGCATTCACAACCCTCCTTGATGACTCCTCACCAATACCGTTTGTTACAGAATGTGCATACGCACTGCCAGAGTGCACAGTTCATACCTCAAACCACTCCTGGTAGAGGATATTGAAGGACGCTTCCTTCGATACAGCCTTTGGACACTTCCAAAGGTTAAGATACCTTGGACTCCTCGAAGGGAAGTTCTAGATTATTATTGTGGTGAAGAGGCTACTCTATTAGCTCATTCTCACTGAACTTTTGATGCAGGACAAAACCCGGGCGACCCCGACCGTTGGACGGGCATAACTTTCGATCCGGGTGTCCGATCGGGACGTGCGACCAGTCGAAACGATCGGGTCGATGAGCCCGTCATGAATCATCAGAGATCTTCGATCTCTCCATGACCTTCACCCCCGAATCCAAATTCTTCTTCGTTTGGCTTAAAATTTCAGTTTTAGTTAAAACTTTACTTTTTAGGCAGTTTTATCGGTTTCTATTTTTGTCAACTTTCCTATTTTGAGTAGGATTTCTCTTTTGAATTCCGGGTTTAGAACTTGGATAATGATGTTTGAGTCCATGTTTGAGTTGGGTTGGTCTTTCCTTGAAACTATAAAAGGAGGTCTTAGGGTTTGTAGAGTCAGTTTTTTGGTTGATGAATAAAATTAGGGTTTTTTTGGTTTCTTCCCCATAGAAATCTGGTTGTCTCTCCCATAGAGAGTTTGGTTATCTCTCCCATCGAGAGATCCACGTTACCCTGCGCCAACTTCAACTTCAACAGCTTGAGGATAAGACCCAGCCTCCTTACCTCAGCTACACCATGAGTATCCCATTATATATATAGAGCAAGCTTCATGTTCCTCCAGCTGGATTTCAACCTCGGACCAATCAGCATTAGACAGGCCAAGCTCCTTGGGTTTCGTGAAGATGATTCAGGGTCAACGACCCAGATTTCTTCACATGTTACCTTAGCTGCAAACAGTAATCCTGCAGCTCTTTCTTCTATCAGTAGTGCATCTATTTGCTCTCAAGACGAATTTATTGCTGCTATATCACATCCATACTGATCATGGTATGCAGCTCTTCAGCAGTTAGCAGTAACATCTGCTTAGATTGGAACAAGGAAAGACTGGTGACATGGGCTTAGGAAAAACTGCAGCACCTTCTTCTCTGTTAGACTCCTTGCGCAAGATGTGCTTTATTTACAAAATCAGAATTCTTAAAGATCTTAGTTTCAAAATACTATAAAAAAAAAAACTCAAATCTAGTCAAGTAAATATCATTGCTATTTCCTTAATACAACAACAATTATTTCCAGTGAAGCAAACAGTAAAATACCAGCAAATCTCAAGCACTCAAAACTAGACAAGAATAACACTGAAGCTCTATCTACTATGTGGCACTGCAGATGAGTGAACATTGGTGGTGCTCCGTTCATTGCTCCCACTAGTCGAAGTGGAGTCTTGAGCATGACCCCCTCCAAAATATGCAACCTTCTTTGGAGGAGGTATATCCATATCACTTTCCAGCATTAGAACTAGTGAACTCATAGTTGGCCTATCTTCTGGAAAATCTTCGACACATAAGAGCCCCACTTTAATGCATTTCATCACCTCTGCCTGAGACCATGAGTTTCCAAGTGATGGATCTATTAACTCTGAGATCCTGTCTTCTTTCCATAATTTCCATGCCTGAAGCGGTTAAAAAGTGAATACAGTCACCTATTAGTATAAATGTACAATAATTGACTTGCATACATAGGTGATTTCATACTAAAAGAAGAGGAAAAGCATTATTTTTTTTAAAAATAATCTTACATGTCGCAGAAGATTCGAAGAGTGTTCTTCGTCGTATATCCAGTTGTTTCGCTTACCACTTAAGACTTCTAATATCAAGACCCCGAAACTGTAAACATCTGATTTTTCAGAGAAATGCCCTTCCATGGCATATTCTGGTGCTATATAGCCACTGCATTACGCCATGGATAGCATCTTAGAATACTAGTAGTGTTTACTGGCATAGTTCAGAAAGTATTCTGATATCAAGTAAGACATGAACATGCCTAAAGGTGTAATATTGCAGAAATGCAGTATAAAGGATAATACATTTTGCATGACAAGTGAGTCATAACTTACTATGTTCCAACAATTCTTTTGGTTGTCTCTAAATCCTGATCTCCTGCAAAGTACCTTGCCAACCCGAAGTCGGATATTTTCGGATTGAAATGTTCGTCGAGTAGTATGTTGCTTGCCTTCATGTCTCGATGAATAATCTTCAATCTGGAATCTCTATGAAGGTAGAGCAATCCTCGAGCAGCCCCTTCGATAATGTGGTATCGTTTTGCCCAATCTAGAATTCCATGCTTATTTGGAGCTGTTCAAAGTGTTATTGTAGTAAGCGGAGGAGTAAAAAGTTGACTTTTAAAGCAACAGATTTAAATATTTCTCATGCTACTGATGAATTAGAGAACAATTCTAGCATAAAACCTTCCGGCACCGTCCGGCACGGCACCGCCCCGTTACCTCTCTTCTCCATCTTATAACCCAGTTGGCCGACCGGCACCGACCGACACCGACCGGCACCACCCCGTTGTCGACAGGCACTGACCGGCACCGACGATTTGTGCCAGTGCCGGGGGCAAAGTCGGTGCCACTGGCCCACCGGCACGATACTTTTCGGCCGGCGCCTTTCGGCTCGGGAATCCTTGATTAAAACTATCCCCATAATTGCCAGCTTTGAAGTCTCATCCAATTGACAAGGCATTCATAACATGCAGATCCAATAAAAGATCCATTTAACAGAAATATTATCAAGTTTTAGATTTCAAGCTACATAGCTTGTATATGTTGAATGCTGTTAGCTAACAGTTCATTATGGCTTTATAAGAGTTCAATTGTACTTGTTTAAGATTATTCCCAATAGAAAACCAGCTGGGTCAAAAATACAAAGTTAGAACCTCTTGAAGTTTTACTCAAAATATATTTTTCCTTTTTCATGATAAGAAGAGATCACAAAGTGTCGATATATGGCAAATACCTGCAGGTGGTATATCCATTCTTCGGCTAATAGTTTGCAAGAAAAGGATGATAACTGGTATAGTTACCGAAGAGAAAGGCATCTAAGCTCTTGTTGGGCATGAACTCATACAGCAACAACTTCTCTTTCTCATATAGGCAGCAACCCAACAGCCTAACAAGGTTCCTATGTTGCAGTTTGGATATCAGCAACACCTCGTTCATGAATTCCCTTACTCCCTGAGTAGATGTATCGGATAATCTCTTGACTGCTATTTCTTGTCCTCCTGGAAGCTTTCCCTGCCGACAACACAGAATGCGAATCGAACAACTTTACTTTTCAATCTAATGAAAAGTAGAAAACTCGACAGACACATATGCAATATTTTTAGCTGACTAAATGAGACCTAAAACAAGTAACTAAAGTTTACCTTATAAACAGAACCAAATCCTCCTCTTCCAAGCTTATTTTGGTCAATGAAGTCATCTGTTGCAGATCTTATAGCATCAAAATCAAATAGTAGCAACTCCAGTGCTTTTACTTCTTCAGCATCATCTCCTAGTATCATGGCATATGAAGAGAGATTTCTTTGTTCTGATTTTGGCTGACCTGAGCTGGTTGGATTCTCTTGATCCTTCAACCTCTTTTTTAACTCTAAAGGATGGAAAACATACAAATCATCCAGTAAATTAATTGACATGACCAATCAAACAAATAAACATTGTGTGGTTCAACAATCACTATAAGCTTTGATCTCTCAAGGTCAGACATGCCAAACTGTATCATGTGCAAACTAAATCCTTCTGTTTGCTAGGTATGATACAGAATCAAGGAAGGATTGAGGAAGTAAGCATGATCAAGAACTAAGTGATCGATGCACAAAAAGTGAATAATCAAGAGATCTCATATGATAAAGAATAAAATTAAGGAACTAAGCTCTGATAAAAACAAGCCCTGACTTACCAATTCGTTTCTTGATGTACTTATATATCATGAACGCACAGAAAGACATCCTTCCAAAGATGTCTGAACTTGCACAAAACAATAATTGGATTGAAACCTTTCCTGCAACCAAGGAAGGCAACCAAACAACACCCTCCTCTTTAAAGAGTTTCCCAGTTGCAGAAGAATTAATTAAGTTCCCTTATAATGTTCCTATATATGAATATAAATTTAGATATGAGATGATCGCCAATCGGAGACCGTGACATTTAATAAAAACAAACAGCTGGACTATGGATTTTAATAAGGCCTGATTTGACTTTATGGGCCAGATTTAGTCTTCCTTTGAAACATTGAAGTTTGACAGCTAATTCATTATCACCTTATGTAATTTCTGTCCACAAAAAGAAGAGAAACAAATCCTTCCAACTTGTCATATAGCCATTTGATGCTTATTATAGTGAATCACAGTTCTGCAAAGATGAATAACCACTAGCTGACATTGACTTCCTTTTTAATCACTATGGAGGAGATCAAAGCTACGAAAAGAACTTTCTTACGCTTGTTAGACTGAAAATGACTAGGGGGGAAGATGATGAGAAGCAAGCAAAGGAATGGATAATCAGAATCCATTTGGGCTCTAGCGTTCAGTAAAATCTGAACATATGGATGAAAAGAAAGTTACCAGGATTCAATTCTAGACCTCACAAGACCTTTAATAAACTATTACAGTGACTCCTTCTCAACTAAGCAATCTTGTGCATTGCTCTTGGACTTGGTCAAAAGCCGTCCCTCAAATCAAGAAGTATGAAATCATTGTTTGTAGAATAAGAAATAAGCATAAGGTTTTCCAATCTTTTTGGTAATGTATACATATAGTACAATATATCCACATGAGTTGCATACTTAGTCCAGGATACCATATATAGATTTCTACGTTTTGGTTCTGAAGGAAAGTGAGAGATTGGAGGGAGTTGTTGGAGTCTTCTTGGTAGAGTCAAGGAGGAGATGAAGAGAAGATAGCTATACTAATTGTGGTTCCAATTGGTTTGTTTGACTATACTACGTTGCATGTAGTTTGTCATTTTTAATAGTTTGAACAAAAGTAGCTTCTGCATCGGCTTGAGTTGGGCAATCATCTTCCTAGCAAAAAGCCAAGATTTTAGCCAGTATAGGATCAAAAACACTCTGATAATTTCGGACAAAGATGGAATTAGCATGCTTGCTTTTTTTCCGTATTTCAGAGACTATGTTCTAAGGGAAACTGCCAATGTGAAACTATAAGGTAGAATCATAATGTAGTGAAAGTAGTAGCCAGTATTTCTACAACTTCAAACGAAACATCAAGCTGAGAACCCTCCAAAAGGATTTAATATGAACAGAAGAACAAATAAAATGTGGATTTGATTTGTTTTCACACAAATGTTATGATCAACAGGGCTTGAAGATACATCTATACACGTACAAATTATATTTATTGCCATTTTACCCTGGCTTAGGGTGGGTAACTAACCATACAACCACAAATCCCTCACACAGAGGATTCGAACTCGAGACTTCTCTTAGGAGGTTACAAGCCTTAACCGCTAGCCCACTACATTGATGGTAGTCATGTCTATTGCCTTGCAATCAACATTGCTGAAGTACAAGCACAAGGAACATTTGTATAGTAGTAAATTATCTACTCTCAGGCAATGTAAATGTGAGATCATTTACTGAGCACACTCCACTGCTCCCTGCAGGTGTTGAACTGGGATCTTCAGTATGTCTCCTTCCAAAAAACGCAGCCTGCTTCGGAGAAGGTAGATCCATATCACTGCTCAGATATAAAACAACTGAACTCATATTTGGCCTGTCTTCTGGGAATTCTTGAACACATAACAGCCCCACTTTGATGCATTTCATCACTTCTAGCTGAATCCATGAGTCTCCCAGTAATGGATCTATCAACTCTAAGATCCTGTCTTCTGTCCACAATTTCCACGCCTGAAACAGTTACAAAGAGTCATTAGTAAGATTCAAGTGCAAAAATAGACTTGCCAATCATAGATTCAGAGGAAAACATTTAATGTTAACTTACATATCCCAGAAGGTTTAGATAGCCCTGCTCATCGATACAGTTGTTCCTTTTACCACTTACAACTTCTAATATTAAGACTCCGAAGCTGAAAACATCTGATTTTTCAGAGAAATGTCCTTCCATGGCGTATTCTGGGGATATATAGCCACTGCATTACACCAGGGATTGCATCTTAGTTCACTGTATTGCTGTTTAATAGCATATGTTACTTGTTTTCACATGCATAATTAACACATTGCAATGAACTTTAACTGTAAGAAATAGTAAACCATTTAAAAAGAAAATCTTGCAAAAATACTGTACACGCATGCAAGAACTAAACTGTTATTACTTACAATGTTCCAACAACTTTCCTGGTTGTTTCTAAATCCTGATCTTTTGCAAAGAGCCTTGCAATTCCAAAGTCTGAAATCTTTGGATTGAAATGCTCGTCGAGTAGTATGTTGCTTGCTTTCATATCTCGATGAATAATCTTCAATCTGGAATCTCGATGAAGGTAGAGTAACCCTCGGGCAGTCCCTTCGATTATGTGGTAGCGTTTTGCCCAATCTAGAATTCCATGCTTGCTTGGAGCTGACCAGAGTGTCATTTTAGCAAGTGAAGGAGTGACCAAGTTGCATTAAAGCAACACATCTTAAGTCTATTAACACAAAAATTTACAATCTCTCGAAGTTTACATAAACATAAGCCGATAATCTATTTCAAATCATCTAGATGTTATTTTGATAATTATTTGCAGAAAAAAGTTGGAAGAAGAGATGGATAAGTGACAAAATTACCAAACAGAAAGGCATCTAAGCTCTTGTTGGGCATGAACTCATACAGCAGCAACTTCTCCTCTCCATAGATGCAGCAACCCAAAAGCCTAACAAGGTTCCTGTGTTGCAGTTTGGATATTAGCAGCACCTCATTCTTGAATTCCTTTAGACCTTGCACAGAAGTTTCAGACAATCTCTTCACAGCTATTTCTTGTCCTTCGGAAAGTTTTCCCTGCCAAAAACACGAAATGGGTCGAACAATTTTTCAATCTAATCAAAACTAGAGAAATTGGCAACATGAAATCTATGCAATAGCTTTAGCTGACTACATGAGATTTGAGCGAAGGAGATTAATTTTACCTTATAAACAGAACCAAATCCTCCTCGTCCAAGCTTATTTGCATCACTGAAGTCATCTGTTGCTCTTCTTACAACATCAAAATCAAATAGTAGCAACTCTAGTGCTTTTACTTCTTCTGCATCATCTCCCAGAACAGTTGCATTTGGAGAAATACTTCTTTGCTCTAGCTTTATACTTCTTTGCTCTAGCTTTAACTGATCCAAGCTCCTTGAAATCTGTTGTTCCATCATCTTCATTCCTAATTCTACATAAAGACAGTACACATTATAATTGCTCTAACAAAATCAATTCGCAAAGTATTGGTCCTAATTCTCGACAATAGTTCTTCTTATAAGCTATAAGACAGACAATTGTCAGGGATAAGTTGCATGTTGAGTGAGTGTTGGAATACAGTTTAAATCTATAAAATTCATCCTTTCCTTTGGGCTATGCTTTTAGAACACTTGGTGATTTAACAGTAAGAAACCAAAATTCTGTGGATGGAAAGTTATATAAGCAACTTAAATACTTAAGATTTTGATTCATACAGTCAATCACTCGGAATATATTTGTTAGAGTCAATTCAATCAAAATACAACTAAGAATATATTTGGCATCTTCGGTGTTCACTGTGATTTCAATAATTTCCGAACTTAAGGATCTATTCCATAGATATTTGTGCAATCGAACAAGGGAATCGAGGAATTAAAGGCAGTGAAGAACAAGGCATCTGAAGGAGAAAATAGGACAGAATCTTGAAATTTCTGGTCTATTCTGAAAGAAGAAAATTTTAACTTAACTCTGGTGAGCCTCAAGCTCTGAAACTAAATAGATCGATAATGAAATATAACAAAAAGAAATCACTACCATAATCTAGAAACGAAATTGTCTCACCTATTTGATTCTTTTTCTCTCTGAATTTCTTGCATAACTTGACAACACAGGATCCCATGATTCGCAGGAAGATGTCTGCAACTACTCAAAACAAAACCTGATATCTTTCCTGCAAGTAAGGCAGTTTGCAAAACTATCCTCCCTCTTAAGATTGTTCTCCGATGTGGACAAATAGAGTTAGCTTGTTCTGAAACAAAATTGACATAAAAATATCATTCAAATCTCGGTGGCTTCCTGATTTTTACATGTAGCCAAGAGTTGACTTTGTCAGAGGAGATTCAAGCCTCAGTGTCCGAAAGTCATTGGTTAGTAACTTTTGAATATTCTCCCATAGTTGATTCATCCTAAAATCCATTGATCTATATCATATGAGTACTAAGTCAAAACTTAATCTTGAAGCAAAGGGTGTGAATTCTGTGGTTATTTTATTTGTGCAGATACACAAGATAAATTGAGCCAAATAGCAACAGAATAATAGCTAGCTCCAACATATCAGTTATTTGACTAGACTATAGAACAGTTATTTTGTCAGGGCTTCAGTGAGTTTAATTTCTCCAAACAAGTATACATCTTTGTCAGAATATACAAGAACCTGTTATTTTTATATGATAAACAAATTACCACATCTAGTTTGTGATTTCTAATAGGTTGCTTCTCCATCAGCTTGAGTTGGGCAATCATCTTCCCAGCAAAAAAACAAGAATCTACTCAATCGGATCAAAAACTCCGCAATAATCTCGGATAAAGATGGAATATAACATGCTTTTTTTCGTACTTCTGAGAGACTCTGTTCACAGGGAAAAAAAATGCCAATGTAAACTATAACGTTAATCCTACTGTTGTGAAAGTAGTAACTGATATTGTTACACATTTATCAGAATATCAATCTGCAAACTCGCCAAATGGATCCAATACACAAACAGAAAAAGACATACCAAGTGGTTATTATTCTTAGAGATGTTAGTATCTACAGGGCTTCAAGATAAACACCACTAGACATGAAAATTATATATATATATATTGCCTTACAACCAATAGTACAGAGGTACAAGCACAAGAACCATATAAGACTGTGTATTATCTACACTCAGGAGCAGTATATGTGAGATGATTTGTAGAGGACACTCCACTGCTCCCTACAGTTGTTGAACTGGAGTCATTGGTATATCTTCTCCCAAAAAATGCAGGATGCTTCGGAGGAGGTAGATCCATATCACTGCTCAGATATAAAACTACCGAACTCATAGTTGGCCTGTCTTCTGGGAATTCTTGAACACATAAGAGCCCCACTTTGATACATTTCATCACTTCTAGCTTAATCCATGAGTCGCCCAGTGTTGGATCTATCAACTCTAAAATCCTGTCTGTTGTCCACAATTTCCATGCCTGAAACAGTTACGGGCAATCATTAATTACTAATATTCATCTGTGATAACAAACTTGCAAATCATTGAAGAGGAGGGAAAATTTGATCTTAACCTTACATATCCCAGAAGGTTTAGATGGCCTTGTTGATCATGTATAGAGCTGTTCCTCTTACCACTTAGGATTTCTAATAACAAGACTCCGAAGCTGAAAACATCTGACTTTTCAGAGAAATGTCCTTCCATGGCATATTCTGGGGATATATAGCCACTGCATTACACCATTGATAGCATCTTAGTATGTTTACTGGACTTGGTTTCACATGTATAATTAACATACTGTAATGAATTTTAAAGTATTGTAAGAAAATAAAATGTAAACCATATGTGTATTTTAGGAGCATAGAAAAATACTGTATGAACAAGAATAAACTGAGTGTGTTTAAATTGTCATTACTTACAATGTTCCAACAATTCTTTTGGTTGTTTCTAAATCCTGATCTCCGGCAAAGAGCCTTGCCAATCCAAAGTCTGAAATTTTGGGATTGAAACGTTCATCGAGTAGTATGTTGCTTGCCTTAATGTCTCGATGAATAATCTTCAATCTGGAATCTCTGTGAAGGTAAAGTAATCCTCTAGCAGTGCCTTCAATAATGTGGTAGCGTTTTGGCCAATCAAGAATTCCATGCTTGCTTGGAGCTGACCAAAGTGCCAATGTGTCGAGTGGAGTGAAAACGTTGCATGAAAGCAACACAGTATAACACAAAACGTAAGTATCTCTTCAAGTTTTGATACATTCCAAGATTACTGAGGACACATACATTCCCAATCTTTCCAGAAACTTAAGTCGATGGAAGTGAAATGTAATATTATTTAGATGATATTTCATTAATCTTGCAGAAAAAAGTTGGAAGAAGAGGAGGATAAGTGAGATAATTACCAAAGAGAAAGGCATCTAAGCTCTTGTTCGGCATGAGCTCATACAGCAGCAACTTCTCTTCTCCATAGATGCAGCAACCCAGAAGCCTTACAAGGTTCCTATGTTGCAGTTTGCATATCAGCAACACCTCATTCTTGAATTCCTTTAGACCTTGCACAGAAGTTTCAGATAATCTCTTGACAGCTATTTCTTGTCCTTCCGGAAGCTTTCCCTGCCCACAGCATGGAATGCATCAAATAACTTTTCAATCTAGTGAAAAATAGAGATATCAACAACATCAAATGTATGCATTATCTATAGCTGACTACATGAGATTGAAAAAACAAAAGGAAAAGAGTTTCACCTTATAAACAGAACCAAATCCTCCTCGGCCAAGCTTATTTGTATCACTAAAGCCATCTGTTGCTCTTCTTATTACATCAAAATCAAATAGTAGCAATGCTAGTGCTTTGACTTCTACTGCATCATCTCCCAGAACAGTTGCATATGAAGAAAAACTTTTTTGTTCTAATTTTAGCTCATCAGAGCATTTTGAATTCTCTTCTTCATTCTCCTTCTTTCTTGATTCTACATAAAGATAGTTACACGTCACAATGATTCCGACAAGATCGATTCACAAAAGTCGAGTTCCTAAAAATCATCATCGAAGGTTCTTCTTATCTGAGAGAAGTTTTTCTTGAGACATTTATCAGTGATAAGTTGCATGTTAGGTGAGAAACCTTACTATTATATTCCTCTGGAATCAACAAATTATGGAAGGGAAGCTATAAAAGCATCTGAAATACCATGGTTATGAGTATTTTTCATCCCTATCTGTACATCATGTATGATTTTGATGTCTCTTTTGCAAAGATGCTTACAAACTACGCAGGGATCAAAATAGAACTAAGAATAGATTTGCAGCTTTGTTTTCCACAGTGATTCCATAGTAATCAGGGAAAATTCTTCTTAAGAATGAGTTTGCACTTGAACTGAAGGCTCTATTTTATATACATGAGCAATCCAACAAGGGAATCGAAGAAGTTAAGTCAGTGAAGAACTAGGTAATCTAAAAAAAGAAAAAGTACAGAAATTTCTATGAAATTGTCCTGAATTACCATAAAAATTCAAAGAAAATTTCGTAATGCATCTAATATATTTTAACAGGAAAAGAAAAATGGAAGAAAAACTTGAATCTTTCATGAAACTAAAAAGAGTGATCATCAAACATAAAGAAGAAACCACTAGGATAATTTAAAAGGAAACATTAACTCACCTCTATGATTCTTTTTGACGTTCTTACAACTCTTGACCACACAGAAAGACATGATTTATTGAAAGATCTCTGCAACTAATCAGGGGGGAAGGAATCCGATATTTTTCCTGCAAGCAAGGCAGGATTGCAAGTCTTCGTTTGGGAGCTGCGGTGCGTTTGTAGACTGCGGTGACATGCGATGCGACAGTAAATATTATTTGACGTATAATATTAGTATTTGTGATAGAAGAGTGCGTGTATGGAGTTTATTCTTGGTAGAAAGTTTATTATTTGCATTCATGTTTACTTTCAAAATAATAGTTTTTTATTTAAAAATTAACTAAGATTATAATTTTTTGTTTTTTTAGATCACAACCGAGACGTGTTAAATAAAAGCATTTATAAACTGCACTGCTTTTTACCTGATTTGAATATGATCCCCATCGGTGTATATTACCTTCTAAATGGGATTATTATGAATACAACTGTGTTTAATTTATAATAAAAAAAACAAATTTTAGTGAGCAAGAACGCCGTCTAAACCGATCATAAGTAGTCCTCAGATTTAGTTGTGTTTTAAGCCTCAAGCCATGGAGGGCACCCCCATTCTCTTATGGGTGATTCTATATACACCTATAAATCTTCCAAGTACACCCCACTAAAACATTTGATATAATACCAGAGATATCATTTATATGAAAGGTCTAAACTACCCTCCTATTCATGTTCTTCTAAACTCACCATCATCCTCCCTATTCATGTTCTTCTAAGCACACCCCCCTCACTCACCCCACTCCTCCTTCAACCTCTAACGAAGCTGCCATCACCACTTCCTTTTCTCCCTAACTCTAAAACCCCTCTCTCCAAGGTGAGGCATTGCCCCATACTTCCCTCCCATAGCCACATTACTCCTCAGGTTGCTCCTCACCTTCCCTCTCCATGGTGTTTGCTCTAACGGAGGCGTAAGGCTTCAAATGGTGTCGGGTAAGGCGTCGTGGGATTCGGATGGAGAAGACAAGGACCAAAGTCCCGCTGAAAAGGTACAACTTCTGCTTCCTCGTTGTGTTCTCGAGCATAATTTTCAAGATCCTCGGCTGCTTGAGTTCGGACTGGTATGACTGAATTATATGTATATGTTCGGCTATACGAAGCCGAAACATATAAATTACATCGGTTGCATATAACCGAACTTTACTAATATGTTCGGTTTATTCCAACCGAACTTACAAATGCGTTCAGTTTAGTCCAACCGAATAATTTATACCTTTTCGGTTTAATCCAACTGAACATTATACACTCTTTCGATTGAGCTTAACCGAAATAATTGATTATTTTCAGTTTTAATCAACCGAACATTGTCAAGGCACGCTATTTTATGAAATATTACGCCATACTAGCTTGATTAGATCATTGATGATATGGGTTCACACTCCAGGCGTATGTTTCTACTGCCGATAGCGCTGTCGGAAATGCTATTGTTCATGACTTTTCGGAGACCTTTACGACCCCCACGGTATGTATTAAAAATGAGATATTTAATTGCATTATTATTTGTATTTACGTTCAGTGCATTTACATACAGGGCTAACACTGATTCAATGGTGCAAGTGCAGATATTTTCCAGCCGGGAAACTCTTATCCATTGGGTTCAAGAGATTGGGAGGCAAAATGGACTAGTAGTGGTGATCCAACACTCCGAGGCAGCAGGACCTGGTAGAAGGGCAAGGCTAACGTTTGCCTGTGAGAGAAGTGGGGAGTATAGGAGCTCGGCCAAGTATAGAGAGAAGCAGGGCAAGAAGCCGAGGAAGTTGACAACCAAGGGTGCAGAAAGAAAGACAGTGGAAACCAGCACAAAGAAATGTGGATGTCCATTTAAACTGAAGGCAGTGAAGCTCCCATCTGATGATGACTGGATGATGAGGGTGGTGTGTGGGGTGCACAATCACCCACATGCAAGACACCTCGAAGGCCACTCATATGCCGGGAGACTATCATCCTCAGAGGAGGTCATGATGGTTGCTATGTCAGAGCGCTTGATAAAGCCAAGAGACATATTGAATACTATCCAGGCCCACAATATATCGAATGTGTCAACAATGAAGAACATATACAACACCCGGGCAAAGCATAGAGTTGTTGAGAGAGCGGGGAGATCGGAGATGCAGTCTCTCCTGCACCATCTGCACGAGAGTGGGTATGTTGAGTGGCACACAACCGACGAAGCCACGTCTTGTGTTCAGAGCATCTTCTGGGCACACCCTACATCGGTGGAGCTATTGCGTGCCTTTCCAGAGGTCCTGGTTATGGATTGCACGTACAAAAGTAACAAGTACCGTCTCCCGCTACTTGAAATAGTTGGAGCTACATCAACGAATCTCACATATGCAGCGGCCTTTGCATATCTCCAGTCTGAGACGGAAGGCACTTACTCATGGGCTCTAGACAAGCTGAATGATCTGATGGATGGATGTGTGAAGCCGCGAGTTATCGTGACAGATAGAGACTTGGCCTTGATGAATGCAGTAGAGCGCGTATTTCCGAAAACGAATCACATGCTCTGCAAATGGCATATCGGCACTAACATCCTCGCCAACTGCCGCAAGACATTCGAAACCACTGAGAAGTGGAATTCATTCTTGTGTACGTGGAATTTGGAGGTATCCTCACCTACCGTGGATGCTTATGCCGTGAACCTCCAACACTTTGAGCGCACTTTTATGGGATACCCAAAAGCCATTGAGTATATCAAGGACTCATGGCTAAATAAGTACAATGAGAAGTTTGTGGCTGCATGGACAGATTGCTATATGCATTTTGGGAACACCACTACAAACAGGGTAGAAAGTGCACATGCGAAGTTAAAACGGTATCTGGGAGCAGCCAATTGCAGTTTTGACACATCATGGAAGACAATTCACCAATTAATCCAAGGGCAGCACACGGCGATTCTTGCTTCCTTCGAGAAAAGCAAACATTTTGTGCAGCACAAACTCAAGCTTGCACTATTTCGTGAGCTGAGAGGTTTTATATCAAGGCATGCATTGGAAATTGTGCATCCCGAGACTGAGCGGGCAGATTACATTGGTGTGGACGTAGCCAGTTGTGGCTGCCAGGTGAAACGTACCCATGGCTTGCCGTGTGCCCATGAAATTGCTGGATACAAACAAGAAGGCTGTGCTATTCCACTAGCGTGCATAAATGCCCACTGGAGAAAGCTTGACCTTTCAGCCACAAAGCCTAACACAACTCCTGGGGTGAAGATCACGACCGAGTATGGCCATATCGATGCCCGATCAATTCGTCAGATGAAGTAGGTAATGCGCATATTTTGAGGAAGCTCAAGGAACTTGGGCAACCACAGTGCACCTACATCCTCAAGCCAGATGTCAAGTTACGGACGCGTGGTCGTCCTAGTGCAAAGGAAAAGAAGGCCGAAGCCTCCACACGTCGTGACCCTTCCGCGTTCGAGTACGTCTCTTCTTTTAAGGACAGCAACTCATCAGCAGTGTTAGTTCCACCGGTGATAGAGGCTACTCATATAACCACAGCAAGGGCCAAGGTACATACGGAGAAGAAGCCATCACAGAGGGTGGCACGGACTCGATCAGCGGCCAAGGCTTGTCCCACTGCCATATGTAGCCGGTACATAAACGAGTTCCCAGTTCAGTTGCGGCCGTACATTGAGAATATTACAGATGTGAGACCTGATGGCAATTGTGGTTTCAGGGCAGTAGCTGGGCTCATGCAGTTTGGCGAGGACAACTGGGCCCAGGTGCGAAGGGACCTCCTCGGTGAGCTGATAGCTCATGCCGAGGAGTATGGTAAATTGTATATCGAGGGGACAGAGAGGGTTGAGGAGCTTAATACAAGACTATCGTGCTTTGATGAGTTCCCTCCGACTGCGCATTGGATGACCATGCCAGATATGGGTCCTCTCATTGCTTCGCGTTACTCCGTGGTCCTTGTTCACTTATCGCAAGCCCAATGTCTGACCTTCCTACCACTACGGAGTCCGCCACCTCCGAAGGAAGCTCGGACAGTCATTGTGATTGGTTACGTGCCCTCTCACTTTGTGATGTTGCATATGCACCTGGGGAGTCCGATGCCACCTGTAGCCAGAAGTTGGGTTCGTGGTCATAACAAACATGCCGAGGGTTGGAGCATTTACGTCAAGGAGATTGCCCATTTCAAGCAGATCATCCCCTCGTCAGTTGCCACCAGAGAAACTATTGATATCGATCCCGATTCTGACTCCGACTGCTGAGACCAATGGTGGCTTGTGAGATTGATAAACATTTAACATAATATGTAATCTGGTATACAGATGCACTTGTACCCAATAGTTATCTATTTTGTATTGTGGTTGTTCGATTTCTTCATGTATTAAAAACTGAGTAGGGGATTATGGTTATGTTCGGTTATAAGAAACCGAATATAACCCAGCCGTTCGGTTGAATTAAACCGAACACGGTATTCATGTTCGGTCTCATTCAACCGAACCTATAGAAGATCGATCTTCAAGCCTCTTAAAGATGGATCTCTTCTGTGCATCCAATGTTCCAGAGGATGGGTTTATAGAAGATCGATCTTTCATCAGGAAAAGATCGATCTTCGTTATTTGGCCGTCGAGCTATATATTGTATTCAGATTCTTTTAAACGAACTTATCTGATTTGTTCGGTTTTATTAAACCGAAAAGCTGGGTGTTGTTCTGTCACACCCCGACCCTGAAAACCCATCCGGGCCGAGGCGTGAGGGGAAACCTACACTATTCATCTCCAAGTGGCGCGATACAAAGCGGAATTATAGAAAAACTTAAACAATTTACAACCTAGAGGTAAACAGATATTCAATTTACATAACATCAGGTGTATTATTCAATATTTGATACAAATCTTCCAATGAATGAATATTATACAATAATCTCCAAGTTCCTCAAATATGTACATAATTTACAAAACTGCCAAAGTACAACAAAACATCCTCCAGCAACCTCAAGCACCTCTGGATGTAGTCGCGCCACCAAAGCTGATCTCGCCTGCTCTACTGAAGAAGAACTAGCGCCTGCACCTGCAAACGCAGCCCGGGTAGGAGTGAGCGATAAGCTCAGTAGGGTTCTACTCTACGGCACACTGAAAGAAGGAAAACAACAACAGTATTGTCTCCCCGCACAAGTCTAAGGAATGCCACGGGGTTCCACGACCCCTGCCGACTACCCCAAGGATTCTACTCTTCTCAACCGACCACGCTGGGACACATTCTCCAAACACGCTGGGAGGAAACAGAGAATCAGAACCAGTAGGATCACCCTTACCCAGCAGGAAGCCACTGCCTGGGGACCATGTCAGGGGCATCGGCAACCATCCTTAGCACTTGGCCTTGGGAGACCAACACGACCTCTAAACCTCAAGCAATGATCAGAGTCAACTAGCGTGCATCCTCAATAACAAGAGATCTGATCAACAATCATACCCTAATCCTGACTACCCAGCCGCGGTCCTAATGGCTAGATCCGAGCTACCCGAGAGCCTCGGATCGGCGATCAACCCATCGCCCGCCAAACCTCAGATGCCTCTAATGCAATCAAGATGCATGCAATGCTCAGGCACAGATAACAATATATAAGCCTGCAACAAGATGTCATTAATCACGCAGGGCTAGGCATAGCTGACAGCTAGCCAATGGATAAGCATAGCAAAGGCCTCAAATACATACTATCTATGTTAACCAAACAAACATCTGAGCAGAGCATGAATACAGATATACAATAGTCTTCAGTGCTCTCTTGCACCTGACAGACTAAGGTTCCACAGTTACCCCGCAGGTAACTGGCCACATTTATACAATAGCCCTCGGCACTCGCCGACAACAGGCTAAGGTTCCACAATTTCTCATTAGCTAGCACTCATGGCTAACTAATGGCTAGACAATCAAAGAGGCATTTAACTACTATCAAACATGTATTAAATGCGATCAAAACCATAGATTTGTCAAAAAGGGAAGATACTCGATTCGATCCTCAGACTCGATAGAAATCCGTTGAAAACCTCGTCAAATCCATATACATGCAACCCAACATGTTTAGATACTAACCACCAATCAAAACCGTCCAAGGAAAGCCAGAAAACCATATTCAAGGGCCCACGGACGATGTCACAGTCGATCCTCCGATCGACCGTGAGGCCACGGACGATGTCACGGTCGATTCACCGATCGACCGTGAGGCCAAAACGAGGAAAACCACATGGGCGACAGTCGATCAGCCCATCGACCGTCGGGAGCCCAAAACGAGACAGAGCCTCACGGACGATGCGACGGTCGATCCAACGGTCGACCGTGAGGTAGGATGTAAAAGAGAGAGAGCCCACGGTCGATCGACCCATCGACCGTGGGAGGCAAAAATCCCGACAGAGCCTGACGGTCGATGCGACGGTCAATCCGACGGTCGACCGCCAGGCCCAGGAAGTGTAAAACAACACTTGACGGTCGATGCACCGATCGAACGTTGAGCCTTAGGCACAGTTCTTCAGAACACTGCCGGAAATCCAATTTCTTGGATTTCAAGGATCAAATCTAGTTGGAAATCATTGAAACTTTGCAAGCGTGCATAATTAACGATGGGGAATCCAATGGTGCAAAGAAATCATACTTTCGACGGTTAAATCTCCAATTTAGGTTAAAATGACCGAAACCCGATAAACGACGATAAAACGGAAACCAACCGTTAAAATACCGAAATCGCAACGTAGGAATACTGAAAACGAGCCACATCACAAGTGCTACAAGCTACACAACATTCTAACATGTATTCCTACAGCGAAAAGGCATAAATCCTATCCTAGGAGAACCTGATCCAAAGATCGAGGTAGAAACACCTACTTGAAGAGATAGGGCAGCTCCTCCACGCATCCCCCAACTCCGATCGTCGGAATCCGCTCCTCGAAGCCACGCCTCCGAATGCCCTAGCACAGCCGGCCGCAGGAGAGAGAGAGAAGAAAGAACGCAGGGGAAGAAGAAAAGAAAGAGAGAGAGAAAGGAAAGGGGTTTAAATAGAAAGCTGGGATCCATCACAGCCGTCCGATTCGATCTCTCCCGATCGAGCTCCGATCCTCCGATCAGACGCACCCTAAAGGTTCTAATCAAACACATAGATCAATCAAAGGCCATGTGTGCAACGCGGGTGTGAAACTGACCACCAGGGAGCATATTTACCAAAATGCCACTGGGGTCAAAAGCAGCGATGCGATCAACCGATCGCATACCAAGGCCAACCGGGCCAAACCACGAACCCAGACCCTCGACCTAACGCGGTCGGACCAGGTTGGAGGTACGGTTCCTCACATGTTCGGTTGCTTAAAACCGAACATAGCAATAAATTTTGATTGGTTACGATCAATAAACATAACAAGCTAACGTGCCATATTTGGATCGATCCAGAAAATTTGGATCGATCCAGGGATTTTTGGATCGCTCCCAATGCGGTTGGGATCGATCCAGACCCTTTTCCAAAGAGCCATATTTTCTGTCAAGTATTGGATCGATCCGGATCCTAAATGGATCGATCTAAATATCTTTCTCTAGAGAGCTGGGTACAAATTGGATCGATCCAAATCATCATTGGATCGATCCATATTTCTTTTCCAGAGAGCTATGATTCTCTGCTACATCTTGGATCGATCCAGACCCATATTGGATCGATCCAAGTTGTTCGAAACCCATATTTTGACATATTGGATCGATCCAAACCGATTTCAAGGTGTGTCACATGCCAAAGTAGAAGCTGAATTGACGAAGCTAACGACAAGCATCCACAAACTATAGAAACTATAGACTTCCACACTAACGAAATTAACATAACAAAACCTGCTTATCCACATCCACTTGCTCAAAACATACTTAATTCAATCTTGCTACACTTGCTCAAACTACACTCTTCCTCTTCCTCCTCGCCTCTGGTACGTGTGTACTCCAGTGTAGTCTCCGTGCATATGTACGATCCCACTAACTTCGCGTCATCTTCTCATATGCTCGTCGACGCTCCATTCACTCCCGTGCGCAACAGTATCGTCAATAAGCTCCACAGCGCGATCAAACTAGGGTTAAAACAAGTAGGCGTAAATATAAGTACCATATTGAGGAAGTTAGTAGTAACTATCGTGCTTTGATTTAAAAGGAATTCTAGTATTGACTCACAATAACAGGTAAGTCACGTGTCGCTCGGCGGTTCCGATACGAAGCTGATATGAAGTCTGGGTTTTGCACCCTCACGTGAGAAATAGATCTGTACCATCCCATGTACTGCGGCACGGATTGTTGTGGCCTTTGTCGGACTTTAGTGCCGGTCCTTGCTGCCCGGATCGTGTGGTCTGTCCATCTATTCCAATACCCCGGCATGAAGTCGAAATTCCTCCTATATCCTCGTCCAGTCTTCCCGATGGCTATAAACAGGGAGGTAGGCTTTAGTGGTTCTCCCGGGATAATCTGTGCAATCCCGAATTGACGAAGTACCCTATCTGGATGATAGGGCTCGACATACTCTATACCACGCAACGTGCCGAAGTAGAAGCTGATATTATCTTCTGGAAATGGTCCCCTTTCCTTTTCATAAGGATCCCAATCAACCTGTAATCAATGCAAAAATAAGTACCATATATGAGCATCTGTATGTTGAACAATTTGTAGCTATAAGTTTTAGCTCACATGCTCTTCCGTTAGATTATCCAGTGCCTCACGCATGTTCTTTATGTTCACGGCAATATCACCACCATCTCTACTCGGGACCCAGCGTTTCACGCGCGGTTGGTCCCATGTGTAGTGAGGATTTCGATTGCAACTCACGATTGACGGCAAATGATCGTATGCCCATGCCTGTACGCAATCAAACATAGTGAAGATAAATAATGGTATTAGGAGAGAATAAATAAAATGCATGTCCGACATAAGACATTACCTCAAGCAAAGAAACATATCCACCCATCTGCTTAGTTGCCCACCTACTACCGGCACCCAAATGTCGGTATAAGTATGCTAGGGTTGCAGCACCCCATGCATACTGACTAGTAGCCTGCTGATAAGACGTGAAAAGTGCACAAATCACCCTTTTAACTAGGTCTCGTTAGTCTCCGAGCAATGCTATTTTGATTGTCTTTTCCCCATTTCAGGCTTAAGGACCCTCAACGAAGATTAGATCAAGTTTGGTGCTAAAACGAACAAATAAAGAACCTGCTAGGAGCAAAAGAGCAAAGGAGCAAAGATGAATCATCTTTGACATCAAAACTGTACCTGCTCAGGACGAACCAGATGATGTACCATATATGGTTGAAAAGCTCTTGAAGTCTAGATTCCAGAACTTTTTACGGTTCGTGATTTGGAGTTTCCTAGATGAAGATATGCTATTTTTAGTACAGAGGTGCAGAAGAAGCAGTTACGGAAAACAAGATCGATCTCATCCAAAAGGAGATCGATCTCCTTGGGCGCTGCGGGAAAAATAGAAGGAAATTGACTAATCCGAGTTAGGGTTTGTCTTAGGCTATAAATAGCCTTCTTTGGGGGCGTTTTGGCATCCTTCCATGGCCGAATTTTGTTGATCTATTGGGGTTTCTCTTAGTTTCTTTCCCACAAATTAGGTTAGATCTTTGGGAGAAGATCCATGGATGGATGGCTTCGACAACCTTCATCGACGGATCTCCTTCCTAAGATGAGTAACTAAACCCTAGATTTGGGATTCTATGATGTAGTAAAGTTATTTATTAGGGTTTTCTATAGATTATGAGTTGTAAATCATACTTTGATGGTTGAATGGATTGATTGATATTTTCTTTATATCTATTGGTGTTGATTTATTTGTTAGATGAATGATTTGTTCCTATATGCCCTAGATTTAAGTCTTGTGCATGTTAGGGCTTGAGATTAGAGATTCTCATCAAGCATCCGTGCTAGGACCATGGATGTGAGGATTTCCTTCTCGAGATTAAGAGCCTTGTAATGCTAGGACCATTACACATAATGCTAGAATCATTATGACCGCTTCTTAATCCGTTATTCATCATTATTCGAGATTAGGGATTTCGTATGTGCTAGAACCACAACGCTAGTGCCAGAACCACTAGGTTAACTCTAATCCTTGATACATTCTAGTAGGCGATCTCAAGGTGGCAGAACCATCTTGATTATTTACCAATTTCCATTCTTGATATTATCCCCGACGTCTTCGTCGAGCGGTAGGACTTCTAGCCATTCACCTATCGACTATATGAAATCATCTGAGTTGATTTATTCGCTCTTATCTTAGGAATACCTAGTAAGTTCTTTATTATTGATTAGAGTTCCTTGGCATTATCTTATCTATTAGTACTCTTTTCGTATTTGTTTAGTTCTAGATAAAAACCCAAAAGATTATCTTTTTCCCAACTCCTTGGCTAGGAATTATACCTAGTATACGACTTAAACCATTAGTTCCCTGTGGATTCGACTCGGACTTGCTACTATCTACCCATAAAGTAGTTAGTTAGTAGTTTGACTATAAATTTGTAATTTTGGCGTTCTTGTTAAGGTAACGACACTTTCCAAGGCGTGTCAGAATTTTGGCGCCGTTGCCGGGGAATTAATTAGGGTTTTAAGTTGTTTACTTAATGTAGCTGCTTCCAACTAGTTGTTTCTTTTGTTCTTATTTATTTAAAAAAAAATGAAAATCATAAAAAAAAATTAAAATTAAAATTTAAAAATACAAAAATAGAATTTGTGCTAACATTTCTATATCTTTGTGTTGATAGAAGACACCGCCGTGCGAGATTTGACAACATCTAAGCGACGACGGACGTCTCATTCTTGGACCATCCACTGTAACGTATTTCTATCTTTTTGGTGTGATCCTTGATTGTTTTAATTGATATACATGGCCGATAAGTATATGCCACCGGGTGATGCATTACATGATTATTGTTTACCATTTAGTCATACACCCGCTTATGTTAATGACACATATGATTGTTCAAATCCCGCTTATGATTTGCATGCATACTCTTATGATCCGAATTTGAGTAGTCATACATACCCCAATTGGCAATACCAAGGTTACTATCCTCCGAATGTTCAACCTCAAGGTGACTATCCTAACCCGCACTATGCACCTAGTTTTGAACCGTCTTATCCTTCTCAACCACAATACCCACCACCCCAACATTGGTATGAGCCTTCTGTCTCTCTTGAACCGTAAGCACAAGTAGAGCCATCTTTAGATGAAAGAATATTTCTACAAGAAATTCTACATTCTCATTCGCAATCAATAGCTAGGATACAAGCCCAAATGGAGCAACTCGCATCTTTGATTGAATCCTACGATGATGCGGTTGATGATTGTAGGAATGATTCGGCACTTCCTAGTTCTAATGATGATACTTGTGATACCCAATTTACCAATGTTAGTGACACATGCACTTATGAGATTCCTAATGAGACTTCACTTGTTCATGATGAGTCGAATGATGTTTCGCCGGTGTGTGATGATATTATTGATGATTTCTGGTCGGCGGCACATATTAAATGGTTGAATGGACAACTGCCTCATATTGTTCATGATGATGATGATAGTGATGAAAGCATGTGTGACTTAGAGCCTCCTACGATTAATGAGGATGTTGATAATGCTTATCCGGTTAATGATTTTGAGGCATGTGATGGTGGTATAGTTTATGATAACTCAACGGTTTTCGATGAACAAATTGATGATGATGTGACTAAAGAGATATTACCCGCATTTGATGTCATTGATATGTTTCATGAGGACTTACCGGTGTGTGAGTATGCTATTGATGATAATGTTCAGTATGATAAGTCATTACCGGTGAATGATATTTTTAATGATAATGAGCCAATACTTGAGGCATCATATGCGAGTGATATTTTACCGATTTTTGATGATTATGGTGATGAAAGTACATATAATGATAAGTTACCGGTTTTTGACGTGTTGGATGATGATGGTGTTTTGCCTTGTTTAAATGATAATGAGGAATCTAGTGATATTAGCCAAACCTCTCATAGAAAGCCTCAATTTGACCTTCTACCATCATGTCATCCACACTAGTTGAACATTTGGGGAGGATAGACCTTATTTTGAGTAGAGACTATGCTCATTTTCATCGAAACTTCATCAAAGATCTTATAAAGACCTCTCATCCTTCTAGCACTTTGTTTGCTACGGACATTCCCTTTTTCTTTGACGAAGCTTGTTTGCATGGCTTTACCCTTCTTCGGACCATGTATTTCTTTACCTCAAATCATCGACCTCCAAAAGACCACTTGAGGATGGATCTTTTTATTGAAATTCATGGCTTGAAGGATGACAATTGGCCTATGATTAAAACTTTTACTGAATTGTTTGTCATGAATCCTTCTTTATTCTTTGATAAAACATGTTTGCACCTCCTCGCCATTCTTAGGAACATGTATTTCTTTACTTTCACCCATCGACCACCAAAAGCCTATTTGATGATGGACAAATTTACTGATTCACATGATTTGCAGGATGATGATCGACTATTGGCTAAAACTTTTAATGATTTATTTGCCTTGGACCATCCGTTCTTCATTAATAAATCATGTCTGCATGTTTTCTCTATTCTTCACTCTCTGTATTTCTTCACCTGGAACCATCGGCCACCCAAATTCGGTTGATCTTTATAACATAACGTCGAGCGGAAGACGATAAACCGAGCACTTGCTAGGAGGACCCAGTTTTTAGGAGTTCTTTTTAATTTTTAGGATTTTTCTTAATTTTTAGGATTTTTCCATGATTTTGTTTCCAGTTTTCCTTTTTTCCCCGGATTTCCCTTATTTTTCCCGAGTTTTTCTCTCTCCTTCTCGTCGCGGCTCACCAGCGAGCCATGGGCTCGTCGTCCCGGCTCGTCCCCAAGCCGTCACCACCCACCGCCCGTCGCCGTCTATCCGACCATCCCAGTCCCTCTAAACCAACACCTACATCACTGCCATCTTCTCCTATACCTCCTCCCGACCTCGTATTCCCTCAATATCACCTCCTCCGACGCCGGTGAGCCTCCCCTGTTTCACCGGCCATCTCCGATCACCTCTTCCACTGCTTCCCACCGCCCTTAACCACCTCCAGAACCTTCCTCTGGCTGTCACGAAGCATCTTCCACCCTCAAAACTCAAGCTTGCAGCTCGGATCGCCGGCGTCCACTCCCAACGATCTCTCAACCTCTCCGACCATCTTCTATTCGCCTCCTAGAACTCCAATTCATCAAATAAATCATATAGGTGAGTTCCTTCGGCCTCCACGATCCTTCCTCGATCCTTGCCAACCTCAATTGAAGCTCCGACCGCCGAATTCCAACTCCGGTCATCTTCCTCCGAGCCATCCACCGCCGTTCCGTCGTCTGGAGGCCACTATGCTTCGATCAGACTTTACCAGTAAACCCCTTTGCCTTCCACGATTCCATCCCAACCCTTCCCGTCCTCCGGCGACGAGGTTTCACCGTCGATTCACCTCCGGCGAGCTCTCAGCCGTCTATTGGCTGCCATACATGATCCAAAGGCTACAGTGATCCATTTTCAGATCAGACGGTCGCGATCATCAATCAGGACAATATTATTGATGCTGAATATTTTTGGTGTTGCGCATGGATGATTTAATGTATTTTAATGTCTATATTTTAAATTATGTGGATGAATGATTGTACATGCTATATATTTAAGAAATACAAAGGAGACTCTGCTAAAATTTTTAATAATTTATATGCCTTATTGCTATTAATGATATATTTTCCGTTCTATTCTATTTGACTTTTTGGAAAGGTATTTTTATGCCAGGTATTCCTTTGTACATTGCTCATGGGCGGATATTTATATCAAATATAGATCGTATTTTCTAGAGACATGCATTTCGTCGGTGGCGATGTTTCCATTATGTGGCCGATGTGGTGATTATAATGTGGAAGCCGACTATTCTGACACGATCTTATGGTGATCTCTACCCTTTATACATTGCTTTATTTTTATGACTTAGTGTAATTGAGGACAATTACATTTAAGTTGGGGGGTAGAATTCTTAGGGAATTCATGTCTATTATACATCCCTTAAAACATGTCAAAAGAATGACATTATGATTTTTATTGATAAAGATGCATGATTTAGAAATCTATTCGATGATTTGTTCGGAAATTTATATGTCATATAAAGTCTAGCAAATTTAGCTATGCATGGCATTATCTCTATACTTTAACACTTTTACCATGATTTAGGGATAACATGACATATCTTATCGCACTGAGCACTTTCACATGTGGATGAGTTGAAATTAGATTCTGAGCCTAAGACTGGGATAGATTTATTGTTCTCTGTCATGTCACAGAAGATACATGAACACATGCAATTTTCTGTTCACAAAAAGTATCTGTCTGAATGTGTAGGGTTTTCAACTTAGTAACCGGGCAGTGTGCCTAACCAGCGTGCTGTTCGCGTAAAACAGTTGAATTACCTGGAAAAAAAAAGAAAAAGAAAAAAAAAGAGAAATGAGAAAAAAAAGGATTTCATACCTAGTAACCGGGCAGGGTGCCTAACCAGCATGTTGTTCGCGTAAAACGGTTGAATTTCCTAAAGAAAAAAAAAGTATGTGTCTGAAAAAAGAAGAACAAATATTGTTATGTGATAGTGGAAAATATGTGCATGTTTAGAATGTTGATCTTGAACAGTTGAATGCTTGGATATAATGGAGACTCTGATGCATGTGGAACTTTATTCACACACTGCAGTGTTAATGTTATTTTTGAATTATGATTAAATATGTTGAAGTATTGGAAGTGTGTTATGACATGCTTGTATTTACTCTACTTTTATGTGCCTGTAAATTAAAGAATACATTCATGAATATTATTTCTATTTGATGCATTAGAGTTAATGAATATTATAATTGAGTTCTGATGATATGTCAAGGGGATGTATAGATGTTTGTGGGTATCATCACTGGAAACCCTCAGGAGACTATAACTCCTCCACTGGGGCCACCCAGGGGTTTAAAGGCTTGTTACACATGCTAAGTGTAATCGTGAGACCTACGAAAGTGGCTAGTTAGGTTTACTGCTTTATGTTTATTTTTATCTTGCTTTGCTCGAGGGCTAGCAAAGATCAAGTTGGGGGGTGTGATAAGACGTGAAAAGTGCACAAATCACCCTTTTAACTAGGTCTCGTTAGTCTCCGAGCAATGCTATTTTGATTGTCTTTTCCCCATTTCAGGCTTAAGGACCCTCAACGAAGATTAGATCAAGTTTGGTGCTAAAACGAACAAATAAAGAACCTACTAGGAGCAAAAGAGCAAAGGAGCAAAGATGAATCATCTTTGACATCAAAACTGTACCTGCTCAGGACGAACCAGATGATGTACCATATATGGTTGGAAAGCTCTTGAAGTTTAGATTCTAGAACTTTTTACGGTTCGTGATTTGGAGTTTCCTAGAGGAAGATATGCTATTTTTAGTACAGAGGTGCAGAAGAAGCAGTTACGGAAAACAAGATCGATCTCATCCAAAAGGAGATCGATCTCCTTGGGCGCTGCGGGAAAAATAGAAGGAAATTGACTAATCCGAGTTAGGGTTTGTCTTAGGCTATAAATAGCCTTCTTTGGGGGCGTTTTGGCATCCTTCCATGGCCGAATTTTGTTGATCTATTGGGGTTTCTCTTAGTTTCTTTCCCACAAATTAGGTTAGATCTTTGGGAGAAGATCCATGGATGGATGGCTTCGACAACCTTCATCGACGGATCTCCTTCCTAAGATGAGTAACTAAACCCTAGCTTTGGGATTCTATGATGTAGTAAAGTTATTTATTAGGGTTTTCTATAGATTATGAGTTGTAAATCATACTTTGATGGTTGAATGGATTGATTGATATTTTCTTTATATCTATTGGTGTTGATTTATTTGTTAGATGAATGATTTGTTCCTATATGCCCTAGATTTAGGTCTTGTGCATATTAGGGCTTGAGATTAGAGATTCTCATCAAGCATCCGTGCTAGGACCATGGATGTGAGGATTTCCTTCTCGAGATTAAGAGCCTTGTAATGCTAGGACCATTACACATAATGCTAGAACCATTATGACCGCTTCTTAATCTGTTATTCATCATTATTCGAGATTAGGGATTTCGTATGTGCTAGAACCACAACGCTAGTGCCAGAACCACTAGGTTAACTCTAATCCTTGATACATTCTAGTAGGCGATCTCAAGGTGCCAGAACCATCTTGATTATTTACCAATTTCCATTCTTGATATTATCCCCGACGTCTTCGTCGAGCGGTAGGACTTCTAGCCATTCACCTATCGACTATATGAAATCATCTGAGTTGATTTATTCGCTCTTATCTTAGGAATACCTAGTAAGTTCTTTATTATTGATTAGAGTTCCTTGGCATTATCTTATCTATTAGTACTCTTTTCGTATTTGTTTAGTTCTAGATAAAAACCCAAAAGATTATCTTTTTCCCAACTCCTTGGCTAGGAATTATACCTAGTATACGACTTAAACCATTAGTTCCCTGTGGATTCGACTCAGACTTGCTACTATCTAGCCATAAAATAGTTAGTTAGTAGTTTGACTATAAATTTGTAATTTTGGCGTTCTTGTTAAGGTAACGACACTTTCCAAGGCGTGTCACCTGCACATCTCTGAACGCAAGTAGGTAAGACGCATGTACTTTGATCCCTGACTTATCAGAAAATAGCGTGCACCCCACAAGGTAAAGTAGAAACACCTTTACCGAACGATCAAAACCGACCTTTTCTATAGTACATTCTTCCTTCAGCCAACCAAGCTTTAGCGACCCTTTGTTATCCTCTAGGTGCTTGTAAGCACTATCGATGGTGACTCCCAGTTGATTGGAGACCAACTGTGATGCATTGACAATGTTCATGTTGACATCAATTTTGGCTAGACCAAAGGGTCGCAGTACCCACGGTTTGTTTGAGCCAAAATAACATCAGATAGACTCAAGCAAGCTTAAAACATATTTGAAATGTCCGATAAATGCTTGTCCTGACTTCGATGGCATCCAGGGGCATTTGGGTAGTTTCACCCGCCTAAGGGCGTATTGGGAATTTGGGCCAAAATACACGCCTGGACTCCCCATTACATTCTACAACAACCTTGCACGGCTTTGACGGCAACCTAATTAAGCCATATGGACGCAGGGGTATTCTAGTAATTTTACTGAAACCTCTAGCCCCTAGGGGTATTTTGGGCAATTCACACCCTCATGATATAATTGTCTGAAAATTAACCATTCCACCCTCAAAATATTTTGGTCTGACATATATGACCACTGAGGATGTTTTGGTAAAATCCCGGTAAATACTCAGAATTCAGATAAATATTCTGTACGGGAATAAATATTCACAGATGATTTATTAAAGTTGGACAAATGTTCAAACAGTAATGGACATGAGAAAAATATTCAAATCATGGTAAATTTGAAATTCGAACTTCAAAAGAAAAATCCGCCAAAACAAAAAATCAACAAATCTCCATGGGTTGCATGGTTGGTCATCCTTATACACGTCCATACCATATATATATATGAAAAAAATATATATATATAAACCAGCCTCACTCATCCCATGCCATATAAAAATAAATAAATAAATAAATAATGAAATCAGTGACAAAACACAGCTGGGCTACACGGTAGCTATCCTTATATTAAAAGGATCGGAATCAAAGCAATTAGCATCCCTTTGATTAGGGACAATGATCCTTATAGGATCAGCACCTTAACGCAGTCCGCATCCTTTGATTAAGGGATTCATGATCCCATTCCATACAAAGAGATAGGCCACTCGTGCCTATAAATAGAGGAGGCATGGGTTGAAGAAAGGTCTGGTCTGAGCTGGGTCGAAGCTGGGTGGAAGAACGCTTGAAGGCTGGTCTTGGCTGAAGGCATTGAAGCTTGGTCTAAGCTGGGTGGAAGAACGCTGGAAGGCTGTCTGAGCCGGATCGAAGCTGGGTTCTGAATGGTCTGAAGGCGATTGAAGAAAAGAGCTGGTCGAAGCTGGGTTGAAGAACGGGCTGTAGGCTAGTAAAAGAGGCTGAAGACATTGAAGCTTGGCTGAAGAAGAAGCTGGTTGAAGAAATCGAAGAAGAAGCTGAAGAAGAAACTGGAGAAGGGGGTTGAAGACGAATAGGTTCTGGTGAGGTTCCGACGTTGCGCACCACCGGACGGCGTAGATCCAGCCCACACAACCGGAACCCATTGAGACACTCGCGTCTCTGGGTAGACGCTGTAGAAGGCTCGTCGATCCTACAGCTCAACCTTCGCTCTCTTGCTCGTCACCTGCGGCTTGGATCTCCAGCAAGGTTGCTCTAGCTTAGTTCCTCGCCAGCGACGGAGATCGAGCCAAGGCTCTCTCTCTCTCCCGGCGACTTTGAAGACAAGCTCCACTCCCCTGTTTTGTTCTCTATTTCCAGCCAATGTCTCTAAACTTCCAGCCAACGTCCCCAAGCTCCCAGCCGATGTCCTTGTACCCCATCCGCTGACTTTCTCTACTCCGGCTACATCCCCGCAGGCAGCGAAGTCCAAACCCAGGCGCTTTCAAGCCTTTAGGCCGGCGTCCTCAAGCTCCAGCCGGTGTAATCCTCTGTTCAAGCTGATGTTTTCCCCAGTTCCAAACCAACTTCATCAACGGCAGCAGAGGTTGGATCACGTTTGGACGGTGTTCTCAAACATTCGCACAACAAAGCTCTCAAGCCTACCGGATTTGAAGCCCCCCTGCGGCAAGACCGGCGTGCATGGCGATGAAGGTGGTTTAAAGCCTCACGTGATGCATTTCTTTTGATCTTTTTCTTTTATTATAAAATGTTTATTTTATTTGGATTTAAAATCGGAGGTATTCCCTACGGGGATGTAAATGATGGATCTGTCGACTTGGCGATCAGCAGATCCAGGGGTGTGGTGCCTACAATTTCCTGAAATGAAATTAAAACATGATTTGCTCGAAAATAAAATAGAGGTCTCGTCCCCGTGAGATCGACGTTTTATCCACGAACAGTTCAGTCTACGGCAATCCAAGGGTCGTCCCTCGACTGAGATGCCTAAAATGGATCTCACATCGGAAAGTGTGATGGTCATCTCCCCGCACGGCAGGTGAAAGGTGTTGGTCTCTGGCTGCCATCGCTCAACAAGTGCAGAGACGATCACCTTACTGATCGTCGTGTATGTACAATCCAGTAGATTTCCTAAACCTGATTGATGGACAGCCGCTCTAAATGCGTCAACGTTGAGGCCGTGCCAGGACTTCACCATGTACCCATGAGCCACACATTTCAATGGGAGGCGTTCTTGCATTGTTAAGACATCGAGAATTAAATACGTGTTGCAATAAAAAACAACAAAATTAAAATTTGTGTGGTAATAACGAAACAATATACCACTCCACGCCAAATGCGATATGCGACGTGAGTCCTGAACTCAGTTAGGACACTCTCGTCCTCAGGCCCGCCAGGAATGGGACCGCTTGTATCAAATTCTTCTTCTTGTTCCCCACCCCATTCCTCCTTATCTGCATGATCACCACCACCCCCCTCACCCAACCCTTCATATGCCTCGTCCTTTTCATCATATTCCTCTCTCCGCCGTCGCCTCTCAGATGCTGTGAGCCGACGGCGTTCAATCTCCGGGACCAATGATGTCGCTCAAATGTGTCACGCACAGCGGTCGCGGTGCAGTACAGCATAAGAGAGGTCGAATCCCACAGAGAGACAAGTAAGAAAGATCCAGAAACACAGATAATAATGAATTGAAAACAATCAAGAGCGATGAAAGTTAAGAAAATAGATCGAAGAAATAATAGTAAGATAAAGTTAACTAAAGAAATCAGGATTTGAATGAGGCTAGGCTTCAGGAATCACGTCACTCGGATTTAGGTTCTTCTCTTCTCAATGGTTCATATGGTACTCAGTTAAGAGATTCACATCCCAATCGCCTTAACTGGAAGATATAGAATTATGAATCTGATAAAATATAAATGTCTCTTCCTATGATTGGTTCTTCCTTTTTATAGTTCTAACTTCATCCAACCAAACCTAAGAATACACGATACCGGCTGTCACTACAAGCAACGCGCAGCAAAAGTTCATCGGGACAAAGCCCTAACTCTAACCGGATCTCTAAGAATACACAATACCAACTCTCACAATCGGCAATGCATAGCAAAGATCTCACCGGATAGAGCCCCAACCTTATCTAACCAGATCCCTAAGAATACACAATACCAGCTGTCACTACGGGCAATGCATAGAAAAGGTCTCACGAGACTCGGTAGGAAAATCAAAGGAGATAACTATGGGATCACAATATCATAAAAGAAGCGTGACTGGATTTATAATAATGTTTAACCACAAAGCAATCTGTGAAGATCCAATACATAAGAAGAGTTTAACAAGAAAGATTAAAAACTATGAACCATTGTTGGAGAAGAAGCCCTAGTCCTCGCTAGATCATCCGTCCGCCATGCCCGTGGATTACTCGGCCATGGATGGAGATGTCTCCATCTTTTTCCTCTTGAAAAACTCCTCAAAAGAGCCTCCAAAAATGTCCAAGAAGTCCCCCTCAAACCCTAGAAAGAGTCCTATTTATAGCCCCAAAGTCTCTCCATCAACGGATTTGATCTAAACCGTTGATTTAATTCACTGGGAACGTCCGATCGATCCTTCTCGGGGTGCTGGATCGATCGGATGTGTTAAAATCTTCAACTCCTAACTTCGCCCGTGTCCGATCGATCGAAGTATGGGCGCTGGATCGATCGGATGCGTTAAAATCCGCTGATTTTGGCTTTTTCGGAGTCCGATCGATCGGACGATTGGTGTCGGATCGATCGGACCCCATAGGAGCGATGGAGGGATCGATCGGATGCGTTGTGGCTGAAAAACACATGTTCTGTCACGTTTTTGCGTGGTCCGATCGATCGGCGGATCGCTCGGACTTCCAACTTATTTTCGGTTCTGCCCTTCAGACTGCGCCATCGGTACTAAAATTGCCGTAACTTCCTCTAGGAAACTCGGAATCACAAACCGTAAAATTCTCCAGAATCTAGACTTCAAGAGCTTTCCAACCATATATGGCACATCATCTGGTTCTTCATGAGAAGGTACAGATTAATTTTTGAAGTTGATCCATATACTCTTTTCAGCTTCTTTTAGCTCTAATTTCCTGCATTTTCCAAACAACTATGTGAAGCAACATATAGATATAAAAATAGTAATAAAGATGCTGATTAAGGATAATAATCTAGCAATTGAGATGGTTATAAGGTTGTTCAGAGTGCACTTTCATGCACTAATCAACCAACAACGAGCTCTCCCCTATTTGCTTCAAACGAGCCCCTTTACATGTCCGACATCAATGGTTAAGTTAAGGTTCCAATCGGCCGGTAATATCCACCCAACAAGATAGTTTTATATAGTCGAACTAAAATCATTTGTTCGGTTTTATATAGCCGAACTAAAATCATTTGTTCGGTTTTATATAGCCGAACTAAAATCATTTGTTCGGTTTCATATAGCCGAACTAAAATCATATCTTCGGGTGAGTAAAATCGGACATTTAGACTTAGTTCGGCCATATACGAACGAACTATATACATACAGGGCGGCCTCACGATGCCGAATTTTTTGCAAGAAAAAGCAAATATACGAATGGGATGCCTAAATCCGTTACCTCTTCCGGTCTCCTTGGATTTCGCCTTCCCTTTCTCCATTATTTCGTCTTCTTTTCCCTCGATCTCTTGCCGTCGAAGAAGCAATGGGCGGGCCGGCTCGGATGAAGGCGTTTGTAGATGACAGCCGGTCTTGTATGCCGTCAGATGTCGTCAGATGCCGAGAGAAGGGAGTGTTCGGCCGTGGAAGACCGGAGCTCGCCGGAGAAGGGAGGCTCGGCGGTGCCCAGCCGTCAAAGGGGATCGTTGGGTAGGGGGGGAGTGGGGTTGGGGGGGTGTTGGGGTGTATGATGGCTAAGGGCATTTTAGGGTTATTATCCAAATATTAGTGGTGTACTTGGCAAAATCTATTATTACAAATTTTCCTAGGGTGTATTCAGAATTTGGAATGTGCTTGGAAGATTTATAGGTGTATATAGAATCAGCCTTCTCTTATTTGTCGATCTTGACGGCTTTGACTATGACTCACTTGTTTCATCTATTAAGTAGAACCCACTTGCTTTATTTAATACCTATCCTCTTTCCTCTAAAATTAGGTTCTATCTTTCAATTGGATTCAATTTCATATGTGGGATCCACTTATACACCTCTCTCTCGGACCGAGAGTTTTTGGCGCTCTCTCTCTCTACGAGAGTTTTGGGAGGGTTTGGGCCGTTTGGCCACCTCATTTTTTCTCTATTACGGGATTACGACACATTTTTAATTACAGCTTACAAAATATAGGCAATCAAGCATAATTTTGGTATTTTTTTCTTCTTTCTCTTTCATTATGATGAAGCTTAACTTTTTTTCTAATGCTTATATTCATTATTTAAAACATAAAACTCAAAATTTAACGTCGACTTTATCAATAATTTATGTTGGGTAATATTTTCAATAATTTGGATTTATGAACAATTTTTTATCCATACAATTCATTTTGAAGCAGTTATATAGAGATTTTATAAACGAAATTAACAGTATAGTTGTTTTATACCTTTTCTTACATTATTGAATTGCTAGTGATATGAAATTTTTGTCATCAAATTTGTAGGTACGATAGATGGGAAAGTTATCGAAAGTTGATAGTTATTTCAAAATACAGGGTCCTAGTTCTTTAGAACCGTATATTGACGATGCGTCATTATCAAATTCTACCATTAACATCTTTGCAACTAAAAATCCTCCTCCAAAAGTTCAAAGAACTGAAATCAGTGAAATTGATAATGTCTCGATAGTGTGTGACCCTGAATTGTGTCAACAAATTTGGGATTACCATATTAATCAACAAGATGAGATTCGACGGGCTTGTAGGTCCATACCAACCAATTCTTTCAACATATCCAAGGGGAGGACCAAGAACTCATATTTGTAGCTTTCAGTCTTCCTGGTTCAAGCTATTTCCTTCATGGTTGGAATATTCTCCCAAAAAATATGTTATTTTTTGTTTACCACGCTTCCCTTTCAACAAACCATCTGAAAATTCTGGACAAAATGCATTTATAGTGGAGGTATTTAGAAATTAGAGGAAAGTTAAGGATAGAAAAAATTGTGTTCTGTTGAATTATATCGGAAAAGATCCTAACTCTTTTCATAAAGCTGCCGAAAAATCATGTGATGACTTAATGAACCAATCACACATATACAAAAGGTGCTTGACAATTTCACCGGTGAAGAAATTATAAAAAATCGACTTCGACCGAAAATCTCAATTGATACTATGCGATGGGTTGCATTTCAAGACTATGGTTTTAGAGGGTGCAATGAAAGCCATGATTCAATCAATCATGGAAATTTTCTCGAACTCTTGAATTTATTCGGTTCATACAATCAAGAAGGTAGTGAAGTGTTAGAAAAAGCTCCAAAAAATGCCACTTACACATCACCATTGATTTAAAAAGAAATTCTACATATTTTTCAACCAAAGTGAAGAAGGCAAATTCATGAAGAAGTCAGTGCATGATGCAAAGTTTTGTTTAATTGTTGATGAAGCTCGTGATGAGTCTAAAAGGCAACAAATGGCTATAGTATTGAGGTTTATTGACCAAGAGGTTTTGCTCGAGAGCGATTTTTTGGGTTTATTCATGTCCCTGATACTACAACTTTGACGCTCAAAAGTAGTATTTATTGTACATTATCTTATCATAATTTGAATGTTCAAAATATTAGAATTTAGAGGGTAAGGATATGACGGTGCAAGTAATATGCGGGGCGAGTTTCTTGGATTGCAAGCTTTGGTTTTAAGTGACTGCCCATATGCTTATTACTTTCATTACTTTGCACAACGTTTACAGTTGGCTTTAGTAGCTGCATGGAAAGAAGTTGTTCATATTCATTAATTTTTTACTACACTGACTAATATAGTTAATATTATTGGTGCCTTTTGCAAGCGTACTGATGAATTAAAAGTTGCACATGTTGATAATATCACATATTTAATTTCTATTGGTGAGATCGAAACTAGAAGGGTACTAGATTGGCAGTTTACAACGGCCTGAAGATACTCATTGGAGTTCTCACTTAAGATCAGTTTCTAGTATGATAAAATTGTTTAGTGCTACATGTGCAGTTCGATTGAAAATCATTGATACATAAACTTCCCAACGAGCATATGCAAACTCAATTTATGAGGTATTAACTTCATTTGACTTTGTTTTCATATTGCTTCATATAAAAGAAATTATGAAGATCATAGATTTACTTTGTCAAGCACTACAATGCCAATTTCAAGACATTTTAAATGCCAAGCAACATGTTTCATCTAGTAAAGTGTTGATTCAACAGTTGAAAGACAACAAATGGGATGATTTATTTACCAAAGTGAAACTATTTTGTGAGACACGTAACATAGATGTTCCAGATATGAGTGCTCAATTTGTTATCAAACTGAGTCGAACTCGTCATCAAGATCATATCACAGTTAGACATTGACACGCCTTGAAAAGTGTCGCAGCCTTAACAAGTACGCCAAAATTACAAATTTATAATTCGAATCACTAACTAACTACTTTATGGGTAGATAGTAATGAGTCCGAGTCGAATTCACAGGGAACTAATGGTTTAAGTCGTATACTATGTATAATTCCTAACAAGGAGTTGGGAAAAAGATAATCTTTTGGGTTTTTATCTAGAACTAAACAAAATACGAAAAGAGTACTAATAGATAAGATAATGCCAAGGAACTCTAATCAATAATAAAGAACTTACTAGGTATTCCTAAGATAAGAGCAGATAAATCAACTTAGATGATTTCATATAGTCGATAGGTGAATGGCTAGAAGTCCTACCGCTCGACGAAGACGTCGGGGATAATATCAAGAATGGATATTGGTAAATAATCAAGATGGTTCTGGCACCTTGAGATCGCCTACTAGAATGTATCAAGGATTAGAGTTAACCTAGTGGTTCTGGCACTAGCATTGTGGTTCTAGCACATACAAAATCCCTAATCTCGAATAATGATGAATAACGGATTAAGAAGCGGTCATAATGGTTCTAGCATTATTTGTAATGGTCCTAGCACTACAAGGCTCTTAATCTCGAGAAGGAAATCCTCACATCCATGGTCCTAGCACGGATATTTGATGAGAATCTCTAATCTCAAGCCCTAACATGCACAAGACCTAAATCTAGGGCATATAGGAACAAATCATTCATCTAACATATAAATCAACACCAATAGATATAAAGAAAATATCAACCAATCCATTCAACCATCAAAGTATGATTTACAACTCTTAATCTATAGAAAACCCTAGAAATAACTTTACTACATCATAGAATCCCAAAGCTAGGGTTTTGTTACTCATCTTAGGAAGGAGATCCGTCGATGAAGGTTGTCGCCGCGCTCCACCCATGGATCTTCCACCAAAGATCTAACCTAATTTGTGGAAAAGAAACTAAGAGAAACCCTAAGAGATCCATAAAATTCGGCCATGAAAGGCTGCCAAAACGCCCCCAAAGAAGGCTATTAATAGCCTAAGACAAACCCTAACTCGGATTAGTCAATTTCCTTTTATTTTTCCCGCAGCGCCCAAGGAGATCGATCTCCTTTGGGATGAGATCGATCTGGTTTTCGTTATGCTTCTTCTGCACCTCTCTACTAAAAATAGCATATCTTCCTCTAGAAAACTCCAAATCACGAACCGTAAAACGTTCTAGAATCTAGACTTCAAGAGCTTTCCAACCATGTATAGCACATCATCTAGTTCTTCCTGAACAGGTACAATTTTGATGTCAAAGATGGTCCATGTAGTTGATCATAGAACTTCAACATTATGAGCTTAATGTAGTTGGGCATCTGGAGTACAAACATCTCTCAGGTATTTCCGCGTTGTGCTAGTGGTTGGTAAATGTCAATAGATCAAAAGTATATCAAGTTGTTAACATAGTGATTGTACTTATTCTTACACTTTCAGTTTCTACTGCAACAATTGAAAGATCATTCTCTGCCATGAATATTGTGAAAACCAGGCTTCACAACAAAATGAATGATGGTTTTCTCACAGACTCATTAATTGTCAACATTGAAAAGGAAATTGCTAAGAAATTTAGCATTGATTCTATTATAAAAGACTTTTGTGATATAAAAAAACGATAAGCTCCACTCTGATCGATGATTTGATTGAAATGTACACATAACAATGTTTTCAAATCTTCTATACACGTTTATGAAGGTTTAATAAATATCATCTCTATTACTTATATTTTATTGTTTGAATATTAGACATTTTTATGCAAAAAAAATATAGCATTTATATTTTGTACACCAGAAAATTTGTTTCTTTCGTGTGCAGGTAAATCAAAGGCATCAGTTGCAATGGCTTCAGCACGCGAAAGTAAACGCTGGCAAAAGTGAAGCCACAAAAGGGAAGCTCAATATCACTAACGAAGAGCATGGACAATTAATATAACTGACTAGCAGTTCAACTGCTAGACAAGATAAAGACAACTACCAATGAAACCGCTGGAGAAACAGAGCAGTATAAAAGCCCAAAGGATATAACAAAGGAGCTCTCTCGTAAAATTCAGAAACCAGAGCAAGACTCTTGTGTCAGTAGGCTTAGCCATTGTTATTTGTGTCTTAGATTTAGGTCTTTCACATGTTCGCCATGCACTCTTGTATCACAGATCCACCCTACGTCTATTGTAAAACTTACTCGCATCACTTGCAAGTAAGTAAATTCATCGGAATTGTCAGCGGTGCCACCTTTGCTATTAATAAAATATTATTTTTTCGACGGAGCCGATTTCGGTGCCATCAGAGCAAATCATTTTGTCCTTATTCCATTGCAATTAACTTACTTTTGTCCTATCTCTTTTCGCGATCTTAACACCCTCACTCGTTTGGGAGGAAGTTAGAGAACACACGTTCTTGATCCATCATGATTGTTTTGTTCACCGAAAAACATCGCATTTCACACACGAATATTTTTCGCACGCCCAGTGGGACCCAGTGTGCTAAGGAAAACGATTCGTTTGCGATTGAGATCAGGAAAGATGGTCGGAGAGCAATTCGGAGATGCACCCATCATCAAGGATGCCAGTGATGAAGAGCCGTAGTTTCCAACAGTGCCAAACCCAGCTCCAGTACATGGTGAGCTTGTTCGTGGAGAAACAAATCGCAGAGGCACATCAAGTGAAGCCCCGCCAGCGAATGGCGAGCAAGTAATATCAAATAATCTTGATATACCATTTGAAATAGTTTTAAGAGCAGTAATTAAGCCTTATTTTGAAATCCTATTGCATGAGCTAAGGCAAGAAATTAGAGACTCAAGTGGTGAGAATGCATTTGGACCACAACACAACTATGGTGCTAATGTACCAAGATATAATCAGAGGCATCATAGAGTAGCTAGTCATAGGGATCAAATAGGTGGTCATCGGGATGAAAATCCCAGGGTTAATTGAGGTGGCCTTTATGTCAACACTTGAAGGCCAGACCATAGAGGTAATCTAAATGGTCATCCTTTTGATAAGCCACGAGTGCCTCCTGGGTATCACGAAATCTCATACATGGATTTAGAACCACCACCTGAAATACATCCAGAGCTACCACATGAAATGGACCTTATGGACCAGATTGATGTTATCGTGCAGGAACAAATGGGCCAAGTTTAAGGTAATCGTGCATCAGTATATAGGAAACCATATCCTGATTGGGTTGACCAGTTGTACCCATTCCCAAGAGGATATAGAGTTTCTGACTTCCCAACATTCTATGGAACCAATGAAATTTCGTCCATAGAACATATTGGTCATTTTTCGTTACTATGTGTAGATGTAGGGGATTATTATAAGTTAAGGCTCTTCCCAAGTTCTTTATCTGAAATGGCTTTTTCATGTGACATCAACCTTCCTCTGAATTCAATACAAACTTGGCAACAAATGGAACAAGTGTTCCATACCCAATTTTATAGGGCAATGCAAACATATCCATGACAGATTTAGCACAAATACAACAACTGGCAAATTAATGCATTGAATATTTTCTTCGATGATTTAAGAGGGTTAGAAACATGTGCTTCACACCATTACCCGAGCACGAAATTGTAAATATCTCACAATGGGGCCTTTCGTTTGAGTTAAAGAAGAAATTCCGAGATAAAAATTTCAATTATTTATTCCAACTAACTCATAGTGCTGTCAAGTATGAATAGTGGCTCAAAGAGGAAGCTATACACAAAAGTTCCTAGAAAGGGACTTATTTTTGCGATTCGAACTATGAAATTTATAGTACAGATGCAAGTGGATACGAAGAAGTAGATGTCTATCTGGCGGAGTTAATCAAGGGCAATCCATATGTATGTAAGGCTCTGATAAAACTGATAGAAAGTATTAAATGAAAGGAAGTGAAGGATGAGAAACATCCACCACGAATATTCACTTTTGATATCACGAAAGCTGATCAAATATTTGATCAGCTTTACAAAGACAAGCAAATAAGGCTTGTTGGGAACCATGTCTTGCCAATGAAAGAACAAACTAGGGGCAAAAAGTATTGCAAATGGCATAATGCATGGACCCATAACACTGATGCATGTCTTGTTTTTCACAATATTTTGCAGGACGCCATCGATGGCGAAAGGATTGGCTTCCCAAAGAAGGAGCCAACGATGGGAGTGGACAAAACCCCATTCCCGGCGGTAGGAGTCAACACATCGCAGCTGACACGATTTAGCCCCTCGTCGCAAAAGTGACTAGGGCGTTAAAATTACAAATTCACCAAATCCTAACTAGCTACTACGTAGATAGCAGAAGTCCAGGTCAATCCACAGGGAAATGAGGAGTGATTAACGTACTCAATTGATGGCTTCCAATAATAGCTAAAAGAATTCGAGTGTTGGTGTCGCGTCCCGACCCGCGAAAGCCCAACTGGGCCGGGCGACGCGAACCGGAACCTACAAAATGCGGAAAACAAAGCTGGCGAGGGTTCCCTCTAACCTATTGGTCTCCCTAACAATCAAACACAAAACACCCTCAATTAAAAGATACAATAATTAGATAAGCCTCGAACCACAGATTTAAAACTCAAAGTGTTAATATACAAATCCTCGGAGAGGGGAAGATTCAAAGTACAACATCATTCCCGTAAGAGACTAACTAACATAGGATAAAAGTTGTAAAGGATCACCACCTCTCAAAAGCCACCATGCGCCGCCGCACCGCCGACCAACTACCCGGTAGGGGCCAAAGAAGAAGAACCGACGCCTGCACCTGCAAAACGCAGCCCCGGGTAGGTGTGAGCACTAAGCTCAGTAGGGATCTACACTACGACACACAGAAGGAAGAGGGAAACGCAACAGTGTCGCCCTCAAGTAGGACCTGGGTGTATACAGGGGTCCCATAACCCCACCGCGTGTCCTTGAGGCCCAGGGACGGCACTCAGTAACACCTGAGGCCCAGGGATGGCACTCAGGAACAGGAACAACACTGGCGACACCAAAGGTCAGCACAGTGGGACACCGGCTACACCTCAGCATCCGACTTAAGGCCGACACGACCTCTACAATCATCAAGCAACAAGTGTACCAGCCATCTAGGCCTATCAGCAAATCGACTGGACACCACAATTCCAACTGGGTCATAACAACCCAACCCCGGTCCTAGGGCTAAGTCCGAGCTTCCAGCCTCGGGACGGCGACCCAAGGATCACCCACGCCCTAACCAATGCAACTAATGCACAAACCAAGAATGCATGCTATGACATACACAAACAGGAGATAGGCATGCAACAGTATGACAAACATCATATAAGTCAACCGGATCGCTGCAGCGGTACTACCGACCGCTGCCAGCTGATCCTCAGCGGGTCCCGGCATTACGACGGTATCACGACCGTCGACCGCAGACTCCTGCAACGGGAAGCAACCCCGAAAACGACGATGAACAAAACACAATATAATATTATATTCCGAAATATAATATTATATTCAAAAAACACAAAGCCTCTACTTAGGGGCTAATTGATCCCGTCGATCCGGCGCCCAAACGACGTCGGATTTAAGATCCAACTTAGCCACCAGTAGGTGTACATACCAGGATCAACATATCCAAAATTCATAATCATCCAACGGTTGGATTAACGAGAAAACGCTAATCAAAATCGTTAATCAAACTAACTTACCCATTAATTGCTGCAACGCAGCCCTCCAGCAAACAATTCATAAGAAATCGTACATAAATCAGAAAAATATGAAACAAAATGGAATGGAAAGCTAACGAATCGTTCTACAACTCTTATGTTTATGAAAAGCCAAGATCATATACACGCCGGCCGGAAAACTCGCCGCAAGCCGGCTGTTCTTCAAGAACAGCAGAAAACCAGAAATCCGAGACTAATCTTGCATAAAACCTACTCAATTCTCAACTGATTAACATGAAACTTAAATCCGTTATTTTACAAGTCATAAGGAATCCAACAAAGTAAGGATCAACAAGATCCAACGGCTAGATCTCAAGAAAACCCGAAAAGAACACCAGTAGGTATAACCCTACCTAGCTGCGCTTTCCTCGGCTGATTCCCCGCGATTTGATCACCAACGAGCCTCCAAACCACTTCAGGGATCTTCCTCTCGTTGCCACGAATCCAACAAGCCTTAGAACGCCGGAAAAGATGGTCGGAGGAGGGAGAACGGAGGAGAAGAAATTCGTCGGCGGTAAAGGGAAGAAACAGAGCACCGCGGGAAAGAGAGAAGGAAGGAAGAAGAAGAGAAGAGAAGGAAAGGAAAGAAAAGGAAGGAAAAGCCTGGTGAAAGCCGGAGAAAACGGGGAAAAGCTAGGGGAAAGGGAGGGGAAGTCTTCCCTCTCTGACAGGGGAGAGCGATGGCCGACGGCCGTCCTCGCGAAAGAGAAAGAAAACACCGACTCGAGCCTGATCGATCTCCAAGGCATGTGAGATCGATCTCCTTTGCAATCCAAATCGATCTCCTTAAAATCCAGATCGATCTCCTTTGCAATCCAGATCGATCTCCCTAGCCATCCAGATCGATCTCCTTTACTCAGAAAGGCAAACTTGGGCAAAAACACAAGCCCAAGCTCAGATCTTCCGATCTCGGGTTCACCTAGCCATTCTAAACAAACACGAACACAGACAAGGCCAGTGTGTGCACACGCGGGTGTAAAACAAACCAACAAGGCGCAATTTACCAAATTGCCCTTGTGGTCTAAGAAACAATGCGATCCACCGGATCGCGCGCTCGACGCGAAACAAACCAACGAGCCCCGGGCCCGACCCAACCGGTCGACCCAGGAGTAGAGGGATGGGTCCTCACAGTTGGATTAACGATGATTAAGGTAATTCACTAGGTAGAGGAAAGTAAAACTAATAGAGAGAAGCCTTCGGATTTCCATTTCATTGTAGGTTCTAGTGTATCCTCCCTAAGGAATTCAAGTGTATAATCCAATTGGGACGATCGAAATCTAGAAGTCGACGAGCGGGTGGTTAACCTCAATTATCGCTCAATGAAAGTTAGCTTAGAAACTTTCACCGGCAAAAATTGCATTCACAAAGTCGACGAACGAGTGATTAACTTCGATCGTCGCCAACGAACCTTCAATTAAGATCAATTCATCACAAAAAAATTGTGTTGTATGGAATTAGGCATTGAATCGAGATGGTTCTAACACCTCAAATCCAATGCAAGAGAGAGATAGAATGGACCCTGTAATGAGAAGGCTAGGGATGGTTCTAGCATCCTTAAACTCCAATCTAAGGCTATTTATCCTCCCAATGTAATTGGATATATTTCTAACACATCCAACTCATTGGGGCATAACATTAAACACCCATCATGCACAAGTTTTTAACTTATACCGATAAGGACATTCATCCATTCAACAATAAGATCCAATTACAAAGATAGAGAAATCATGCTCAAAACCATACAATAGATCATCCCCATAGATTACACATAAAAAATCCGAAGAATACTACAAAAGATTCCTAAAACTACATGGAAATCCGAAGAGAATGAAGCTAGCTACTCATCTTGGATGGACTCATAGAGGTTGGAGATGACCCTTCCTTCATGCTTCCCTTCGAGATGGGTTCCTAGGTTTTCTCCCTAATTGGGTTAAAAACCCTATTCTCTCTTCCCTAAACGACGTCCAAAAGCTCATGGTTAGAGCCTCAACACCCCTATATATAACCACTTTGCTTTCATCCCTTGGATTTGATCTGAGCCATCCATTACGCCACATCAGTGACGTTGGGATCAGTCCATTTTTTCTGAGCATCTGGGCGGATTGATCCCCTCAGCATTTGCCTTCTGGAATACGAACAACGGATCAATCCGAACACACTAGAGATTGATATGATTTTTCAACTTGTGCTTTTGGTGCCCTTTTTTAAAACCAAGTTCGATCCTAGCCGCCTCTAGAGTGTTTGTACCTGAACTCACATGAAGATTATTAGAAATACATTGCTCTAGAGCTAACAAAGTTAAGTTAAAATGGTGAATTGTGTATATTTCATGACTCATCAACAGGTAGATGTAACAAAACTTAAATTGTCAAAGTTTAAGTTAGTTTTAGACCAAAACACACATATGGACAAAAAGCGTCCTAATAAGGACGAAAAATATCCTAGTATTTTCTCAAAGATTGAAGGCGAAAGTTGCCATAGCCATCAACACCAAAACTTATGCAACAGGTGCAGGATAGAGATTGAGACGCCAACGACCCAGAAATTGGCATTCAAAAATGAAGAAGGTAAACCACCAAGGCCTCGTCTCCGAAGCGAGGTCGTGAGCATGCCGGAGCAAAGAGAGCTACCAACACAGGTAGTTCTCACATGCTTCATTGGGTGGGGGGGTGGTGGCCCCATCAAAGGGTATCTTGCGAACAAGGATCCGATTTTTTAACTTGTGCTTTTGGTGCCCTTTTTTAAAACCAAGTTCGATCCTAGCCGCCTCTAGAGTGTTTGTACCTGAACTCCCATGAAGATTATTAAAAATGCATTGCTCTAGAGCTAACAAAGCTAAGTTAAAATGGTGAATTGTGTATATTTCATGACTCATCAGCAGGCAGATGTATCAAAGCTTAAATTGTCAAAGTTTAAGTTAGTTTTAGACGAAAACACACCTATGGACGAAAAGCGTCCTAGTAAGGACGAAAAATATCCTAGTATTTTCTCAAGGATTGAAGGTGAAAGTAGCTATAGCCATCAACACCAGAACTTATGCAATAGGTGCATGATAGAGATTGAGACGCCAACGGCCCAGAAATTGGCGTTCAAAAATGAAGAAGGCAAGCCACCAAGGCCTCGTCTCCGAAGAGAGGTCGTCAGCATGCCGGAGCAAAGAGCTCTATATCAGCCCTACTATCCCCCAAGAATGTAGAAGCCAAAGCTGCCTATGCCAAACATATGGCATAGGTATAACTTCCAAAAGAAGAAGACGGTCCCTGTCAAAAAATGACGAGAACCCAATTGAGACAATACCATAGGCAATATGGCCAAGTCATGCGTGATGAGTCACAAAATATGCATAATTCACCCATTTAACTTGGCTTTGTTAGCTCTCAAGCAATGCATTTCTAATATCTTTTCATGTTTTTTCAGGTACAAGAGTTTCCAAAGAGAGTTGAATCGATTCCGGGCTTAAAAGACATAAATTGCACAAAATCTGCCATATTCGGATTGAACCATACCCAGTCTAAATTGAATCCAGACCAGACCCAGTCTGGATGGATCCAGAATTGATCCAGACCCAGTCTGGATTGATCCAGACTTGATCCAAACCCAGTCTGGATGGATCCAGAATATTTGGATCGATCCAACCAAGTCTGGATCGATCCAAACTTATTCTGGATCGATCCAAACCAGTTTGGATCGATCCAAAACCCTTTCCAGGGACCAGTTTTGCAGTTTTTACACATCGGATCGATCCAGACTAAACATATTCGAATCGATCCGAACCAGTCTAGATCGATCCAAAACCCTCTCCAGAGAGTCATGACTCTCTGTTACATATTGGATCGATCCAAGACGTTAGAAACCCAAATTTTGGCATCTTGGATCGATCCAAACCTATTTCGGATCGATCCAAGACCGCCTGACCGGTAAAAACGGACGGTTCTGATCTGATCCGAGGGTCCACGACTTGGAGACTATAAATAGAGGCTTTGGCTCTGATTTGAGGATCTTTTTCTCCACTCTTTTTCCCTCCTTTCTCCAGCCTTCTTCCCCCTTAGAGTGAGAGAGAGATTGAGTGCTTCAAGGGTTAGATTTTGATGGAGAAGATGGGTAAAGCCTCCTCTTCCATGGAGATCCTACCTATGATGAGTAGCTAAATCCCTCCTCCTTGGGAATTTCATGATGTATTAGGGCTTTCTCTTAGATTTCTCTTTTGATTCTTGATGTAATGACTCTTGAGGGATGGTTTTTGTATGAATTCTCATGTAATTCTATATTTTGTTAATGAATTCCATTGTTAAATGGTTTGATTACCTTGTTTTCCATGTGATTACTTGAGAATAAGATGATGCTTACTAGATGTTTGATTCAATTCCTCAAAGAAGAGACTATGCTAGAACCATAGCCAATTCTAAGGGATGAATCCTTGATCTAGGGATAGGATCTTGAGGTGCTAGAACCACCCCAAGCCAAAGCTATCCTACCCACTATTTTTGACTTAGATAAGGGATGGGATTGAGGTATTAAACCCATCTGATTCCAAGACCTTATCCATACAAAGCCTTGATCCTTTGCCAACGATATGACCTTAGTCCGGCAATCGTTGAGCTATGATCAAATTAGAACCTCGATCATGGATCTTTACCTTGTTATGCACGCGATGAGATGATCGTAACCCGTCATCTCATTAGCGGTGAGCGATATTAATCCTACGCTCGTCGATATCCAATTTAGATGATCTCTTGAGTGTCATGCATCTTGATTCATAGAGATAATATTTAGACCCTAATTCGGATTGGAATTCCCTAGGACTTCTTCCTTGATAAATTTCCTCCTTAGTTGTTTTGAGAGTATTTTAGTTAGAAAACTCAAATAATCAATCCAATTACTTCCAACTATTATAGAGATTATATCACGTTTACTAATTCGACCATCTAATTCCTTGAGGATTCGACCCGTACTTCCATTAACTACGTTGTAGTTAATTAGTAGTTCGGTACTTTGTTTTGTCCGCCTTTGATTTAATTAACGACATATTTCAAGGCGAGTCAATGCGATGAAGACAGTTCTTCACCACAAAGGAGGCCAAGACGAAGGTCTAAGAGGAAGCGACCACATATGAGGTAGAGACCTCAGATTCTAAAACTGATTCACAGTCAAAATTCAATCGAAGCAAGGATTAGGACGATGAAGATGAATATGAGAAGCCAATGCTATTGAAATTTGGTTCATTGCCGCCAGTAGTGGTGTAAAATTATGTGTTTCCATTCATCTATGGCAACCCTAATAGAAGCGATGGTAACCATTCATGGTCGGGAGAAGAGCCAGAAGAAGAATCCTTTGACGATGTATCAGACACTCTAGGCATGTTATTATTTTCCCAGTCAGTATTAGCGAAACTGACACCATCAAATGAGATCAGCGAAGCAATGGCCATGATCACGGCCAACGAAGAACATGATGTGCAAGGGCCAGCTATGGTCGAGATAGAAGAAAAAGTTGAAGTTGATAAAGAAGTTGCTCGCAAGGGAATATCATCGGAGCAGCTCATGTGCCAACTGTATGAAGAAGGTAACCCTGATATTGGGCATGTAGGGGAACTTAGTGGTAACTATGACTACTTAGTCGTTTATGAGAACCCTCTCATCAAATGATGGGTGCCAGCGTCAATGGCATGAAACCGGCATCTACGTACATCCTCTCATTATCCACCCAAGTGGATGGGAAGACGAAGATGAGGTGATATGCCAGCCCCAGGTTATTCACCCTACTGGATGGGGAGACGCGAACCCCATACTACAAGCAATAGTGAGCCAGGCGATATCTATTGGGAGCAATCAGCCAATGGGAAAGGGGAAGCAACCAATGGAAGTACATGTTGTCTACCACACTCTTCCAGAAAACAAAGATCGGGTCATCTTCGAAAGACCACCCGAGAAAATGACAAAGCACCTCAAACCTTTTTATATCAAGGCCAAACTCAATGGTGTACATGTCTCAAAGGTACTCGTAGACAATGGAGGAGTTGTTAACACCATACCATATAGATTGTTGAAGAAGCTTGCGAAGAAGGATATGATTTGTTACCAACACAGGTAGTTCTCACAGGCTTCACTGGGGGGTGGCCCCATCAAAGGGTATCTTGCCTCTCGAATTAACTAGAGGGAGCAGCAAGAAAACAGTGGCCTTTTTCATTGTTGATGGGCCTACCAATTATAACGTCCTTCTTAGACGTGATTAGATTCATGCTGCAAGATGCATTCCTTCGTCTCTCCACCAATCCCTCATCTTCTGGAACGATGATGACAGGGTGGAGGTTATAGAAGCCGATCGTCATCCCTTCACAATGTCTTCAAATGGCTTGGAAGCTTCTCTGTACAATGGGAATTTTGGCCCTATCAAGTTTGATGAGATAAATCAAGAGTTGCTAGCCATCTGTGAAAATGAAGAACCAAACCTTCACCATGATATTGCACAACTCTTTAACCAATTAAGACCAAATATGATGGTCTTCAAGAGCCCAATCGTTAGCCATAAACCGGCCAATAGGCTCCATGATTAAGCCTACGAAAGAAGGGCCTACATTGACGGCCCTAAAGGCCAAACTCTTGGCTTATCGTTGGGATTTAGTTGCCCAAAAAGGATCAACCTATAATGAAGCTAACGAAGTTGATTGCCTCTACGAGGTGGACAGTGCAGAAGTGGCTAACTATCAAAGCCGACCAGAAGGCAAACTGGGGTATATCCAAGCACAAGATCCCCTAGAAGAAATCAACCTGGGCGAAGAAGGGGGAAATCACCCCACCTTTATCAGCAAGAAATTAGACCATGTATGATTTAGTTTCGCTGCTAAACTCATTTAAGGATTGCTTTGCATGGGAATACCACGAAATGCCTGGCCTAGATAAAAGCTTAGTAGAGTACAAGTTGTCTATAAAGACAGGGTTTAAGCCTCATAAGAAAGCACCTAGAAGATTTGCCCCTAATATTGTCCTTGAAATTAAAAAAGAAATAGAACATCTTTTTCATGCTAAGTTCATTAGAATAGCCAGATAAGTGGAATGGCTTTCTAATATCATGTCAGTTATGAAGAAAAATGGTAAGCTTAGAATATGCATAGACTTTAGAAACCTTAATTTAGCTACTCTCAAGGATGAGTATCCAATGCCTATAATTGACTCTCTTATAGATTGAATGGCGGGGCATGAGGTATATTCGTTTATGGACTACTATTCTGGTTACAATCAGATATATATATATACCGACCAAGATGTGGCTAAAACAACATTTCGTCGAAGTATATGTGGATAATTGTTACGCCGAGCCTTCTCGTAGGCACGGGTACCTGGTCTCTTCCCTGGTCTCAGTTCTTCCTTAGCCAAATCTATGGCTAGGTCGAGAGATACCTTTAGGGTTTTAGGAGAAAGACCCAAGGTATTCGACGAGGAAGATGAAGACTGGAGGTAGGAGACGGTAGAGAAGAGGTTACCTTGCAGATCCTCTTGTGGTTGGCTGGTTACTCTTGGAGATCCAAGCCAAGGAAGGTGGAAGAAGGGGGGCGGCGGCCAAGGAGGACGCCGGGATTGGAGCGGTGGCTGGTAGCGGTGGACGGTGGTGGTGATGGTGGTAGCCGGCGGGTGGAGAAGGCCAGCAAGAGAGAGAAACGTGGGAGGGGCTGGTGGTGGTGGAATATTAAATTAGAACTACTCCTAAGATATCCTACTTTAACTACTAACTTTATTCTTCAATGCATAAAACCTAATACAAGCTATGGAGGTCCTTTTATAGAGGCCTCAAGAGAGTCTTACTTCAACTAGAGAACTACCTTGCTTTAATCAGCAAGTAACCATACTTTCCTACTAAGACTCAATCATAACTCAAACTCCCTAACAAACTGGACTCAAAATAGGAACTAATAAAACAAAGCATAAACTGGACTCAAACTAGGAAATCAACTAGGAAAGCAATTAAGAACTAACTAAGGTAGTAACCAGCTAAGGCCGGCTTGGCTAAGCCACCTCAAGGGACGTGGGTCCCATCTAGCCTTGACCATGGGTCCGCCCATGCTTGGGTTTGGGCGTCGATCTGGTCTGGCCGAATTCAGCGATGGTTGAGCTCGTAACATCCCCTTCCCCTTCAGAACGAGCCTTGGGCTCAAGGCTAAGTGGTGGCACTCGGGAGAGGGCATCTGCAACTGAATTCTCTGAACCCTTCTTGTACTCGATGTCGAAGTCATAGCCCAGCAATTTTACAAGCCACTTTTGCTGTGCTTCGGTCGACAAGGTCTGTTCCCAAAAATGTTTGAGACTCCTATGGTCGGTCCGGACGATGAACTTGGAGCCAAGTAAGTAGGGTCTCCACTTCTGGACAGCCAACGCCAATGCCCGCATCTCCTTCTCATATGTTGATCTTCCTTGTTCTCTTGGAGGTAACGCCTGGCTGAAGTAGGCGATGGGCTTCTTCTCTTGCATGAGGACTGCACCAATGCCGTAGGAAGAGGCATCACACTCGACTAAGAAGGGCTTGGTGAAGTCAGGCAAGGCCAAAACAGGGCCGGTCATCATGGCTTCCTTGAGTTGCTGGAAAGCTTGTTCCGCCTCGAGGTTCCATTGGAAGTTACCCTTTTTTAGCAGCTGCGTCAATGGTCTTGCAATTGTCCCGTAGTGCTGTACGAACTTCCGATAGTAACCGGTAAGTCCAAGAAACCCGCGCAGCTCCTTGACAGTAGTAGGGGACGGCCAACTTATCATGGCAGCAATCTTATCAGCATCCATGGCCACACCTTCCGGGGAGACGACATGACCTAAGTAGTGAACTTGCTGCTGACCGAACTGACACTTGTCCTTCCTTAAGAGAAGTTGGTGTTCTCTTAGGATGGTGAAGACGGTGGACAAGTGACCCAGATGCTCCTGCGTACTCCGGCTGTAGATTAGTATATCGTCGAAGAAGACTAGGACAAACCTGCGGAGCAAGGGCTCAAAGATGGAGTTCATTAATGCCTGAAAAGTAGAGGGGGCGTTGGTCAGCCCGAACGGCATAACAAGGAACTCATAGTGACCATGGTGTGTACGGAAGGCAGTTTTTTCAACGTCCGGCAGGTACATCCGGATCTGGTGATACCCGGAACGAAGATCCAGCTTGGAGAAGATAGCTGCGTTGTGAAGTTCGTCCAGCAACTCGTCAATCACGGGAATAGGGAACTTATCCTTGACTGTTGCTTTGTTGAGAGCTCGGTAATCGATGCACATGCGCCATGATCCATCCTGCTTCTTGACTAGCAGGACCGGTGATGAGTATGGGCTGGATGAAGTACGTATGACACCGTTCTTGAGTAGGGTTGCCACCTGTTGTTCTATCTCCGTCTTCTGGTATTGGGGGTACCTGTAGGGCCGTACATTCACAGGATCTTCTCCTTGCTTCAATGGTATGTGATGGTCATGCTCACGGCCAGGAGGAAGTCCGGTGGGCTCAGCGAAGAGGTCGGAGTATTGCTCCAAGAGGGCGGCCAGAGCAGGGTCAAGGGGAACGTCCCCTTCAGATTTCCCACCAAGGGTGATCCCGGTTGGGCCTTCTGGACGATCTGAGTTTGGACTGCTCTTCAGCATACAGAGCCATCCCTGATCTCCCCTACGGATGCTATGTAGGGCTGCGGCTTCAGAGTAGACCCTGGTGGGTGAGGGTACCTTTATCCCTTGTAACTCGATCTGCTCCTCGCCGAGATGGAATCTCACCTTCAGCTCCTTAAGGTTCATCTGAATGTCTCCTAGGGTTAGCAGCCACTGTGCTCCTAGGACTGCATCACAACCCTGTAGAGGTAAGAGGAAGAAGTCCACGTGGACTAGGACTCCCTGGAGATGGACGCCTACCCTGGGACACCTTCCCGGGGACTCTAAGCGTTCACCACTGGCCACGGTCACATGGAATCCGGGGTTAGTCTGGGGCATGAGACCTAGCTTCTGTGCGAGATGATCTACCAGGAAGTTGTGGGTGCTTCCTGAATCAATGAGCAAGATGATCGGGACTGAGTTTATGGATCCCCTTACTCGAATGGTCTGCGGTGTAGGGGTCCCGACCATAGCATGGAAGGTGATGTAGGGTTCCGGTTCGGCCGGAACATCATCTTCTCCTGACTCTTCTTCAGGTGGGATTGGATTCCCAGATTCGACTTCCATGGCTGGTTCCTCATTGACGACCTCAATGCTCAACAACTGCTTACAGCGGTGCCCTGGTGTATATGGCTCGTCACATTGGAAGCAAAGTCCCTGTGCTCTTCGTTGTTGCAGTTCAGCTAGAGATAGCTGTCTCCGTTGAGGTCGGACTAGAGTTTGAGTCTGACTAGGAGTCCTAGTTTGAGTAGGATTAGGAGTCCTAGTCTCACTCGAACTCCAATTTGCGGGCGCGGCACGGGCAGCGGGGGCTGGACGGGTAGGTGCAGGCGTCGTCCTTGCCGTAGCATGCCGGATCGCGTACTGCTTCGCCTCATGAGTCTTGGCGTAGCTGATAGCCTCGGCTATGGTGGCTGGTCTAGCGAGCTGAACATCGTACTTGATGGCCGGTTTCAGTCCGCTGATGAAGAGACTCAGTACCACGTCCCGAGCCAAGTGTGGAACACGACCTAGACCTCGATCGAACCGGATCTGGTAGTCTCGGACTGAACCATCTTGCTGAATTCGAGTGAGTTCGCCGATGGGGTCCTCGTAGGTCGTCGGTCCATAGCGCAAGTGCAAGGCATGCTGGAAGGTATGCCATGTTGCGCACTCGTCCGTATCCTTCGACAGTTGGTACCATGTCTGGGCATCTCCATCGAAGTGATAGGCGGCATAGCGGACCTTCTCTCGCTCATGGATAGGATGATAAGAGAAGAACTGCTCTGCCTTCAGGATCCAGTGACTTGGATCTGCAGCTCCATCATAGCGGGGGAAGTCCATGCGGGGAATCCGGGCAGCAAGGGGTTGCTCACGGATTGGGTCATGGGGCTGCTCATAGGCCGGTGGGGTGTGAGGAGGGTAGTAATGGGGTGGTCCAGGAGCTGCGTTGTAGGGGACATGTGGAGGGGGCGCAGGCTGCTGGTATGGAGGGAGGTGATAGGTTGGATATAGAGGCTGGTATGGTGGGGGTGGAAGGACAGTGGAGCCAGGTGGTGGTGTTAAGGTGGTGGGGCCGGCCAGGGGTGTGGTGTGGGCTGGTTGAGCCGGTTGGGTGGGAGGAGTAGAACCTGGTCCAACCAAGATGTAGTTGGGACTAGGGCCGAATCCTTCCTGGATATGGACTGGTTCATGAGGAGTCCTAGGGGGACTAGGAGTTGTGGTAGGAGGCTGGTTAGGATTAGGGTTAGGGTTACCTTGCTCTCCCGCCGTTCCTGGACTCTGTCCCTGCATCTGCATGGCCATGAACGCCATCCTCTCCGAGAGCCCGAGGATCAAGGCGTGCGTCTCATGCTGCACAGTATGAAGGGACAGCAGTGATCCCTTGATATCGTCGATCTCTTCTCTGGTTACGGAAAGGTCCCGCTCCTTGGAAGCACTCGCGGCGGTATCTCCGGCCATCAACGCAGCTTTTGGAAGGCTTTGGGCGGCACAGCCGACGGATCGGAGCTCTGATGCCAAGTTGTTACGCCGAGCCTTCTCGTAGGCACGGGTACCTGGTCTCTTCCCTGGTCTCAGTTCTTCCTTAGCCAAATCTATGGCTAGGTCGAGAGATACCTTTAGGGTTTTAGGAGAAAGACCCTAGGTATTCGACGAGGAAGATGAAGACTAGAGGTAGGAGACGGTAGAGAAGAGGTTACCTTGCAGATCCTCTTGTGGTTGGCTGATTACTCTTGGAGATCCAAGCCAAGGAAGGTGGAAGAAGGGGGGCGGCGGCCAAGGAGGACGCCGGGATTGGAGCGGTGGCTGGTAGCGGTGGACGGCGGTGGTGATGGTGGTAGCCGGCGGGTGGAGAAGGCCAGCAAGAGAGAGAAACGTGGGAGGGGCTGGTGGTGGTGGAATATTAAATTAGAACTACTCCTAAGATATCCTACTTTAACTACTAACTTTATTCTTCAATGCATAAAACCTAATACAAGCTATGGAGGTCCTTTTATAGAGGCCTCAAGAGAGTCCTACTTCAACTAGAGAACTACCTTGCTTTAATCAGCAAGTAACCATACTTTCCTACTAAGACTCAATCATAACTCAAACTCCCTAACAAACTGAACTCAAAATAGGAACTAATAAAACAAAGCATAAACTGGACTCAAACTAGGAAATCAACTAGGAAAGCAATTAAAAACTAACTAAGATAGTAACCAGCTAAGGCCGGCTTGGCTAAGCCACCTCAAGGGACGTGGGTCCCATCTAGCCTTGACCATGGGTCCGCCCATGCTTGGGTTTGGGCGTGGATCTGGTCTGGCCGGATTCAGCGATGGTTGAGCTCGTAACAATAATATTGTAGTTATGTCCAGTAAGTGGAAGCAACATTTTAATCGTTTAACGCAGTCATTGGAGCGAATGCAAAAATATAGCTTAAAATTGAATCCTTTAAAGTGTGTTTTGGGTGTAGATTAGGCAACTTTTTAGTATTTATCATGCATAAAAGAGGAATTGAATTGGACGCAAATAAAGCAAAGTCTATTTTAGTTGCTAAACCGCTTACGAATAAGAAAAAACTCTAATAGTTTTTAGGGAAAGTAAATTTTCTAAGGCGATTTATCTCGAATTGTGCAGTAAAAATGAAGGTATTTTCATCTCTGCTAATTCTCAAGAAATTGGACGATTTCGTATGGGAGAAGAATCATCGAGAAGCCTTTGATGAGATCAATGAATACCTGAAGAAACTGCCAGTGTTAGCATTTCTACGAAATGGTGAACCATTGAAGATGTATATTGCTCTTGAAAAAACTTCAATCGGCGGAGTCTTGGTCCAAGAAGACAAAAATGGGAACGAAAGGGTCATATACTTCCTTAGTTGGCAATTTCATGCATACGATACCCATTACTCTACAAAAGAGAAATTGTGTTTGGCTTTGTACTTCATGTGTACTAAATTAAGAGCCTACTTAAGGCCTATAAGTGTGAACTTAGTTTCTAAATTCAATATAATGAAGTACATGTTTTCCCGAGCAATCTTGCTTCAAGGAATTGGTAGATGGGTATTAGCTTTGTCTGAGTTGGACACACAATTTGTGGCACTAAAGTCTATTAAAAGCCAAGGGTTGGCTGATTTCTTAGTAAACCATCATTGTCAAGAGATCACAAAAGAACTGATGGCAGATATATGATGTATATCAATAGCTCCGTGGATACTTTATTTTGATGGATCAAAAACATCAATGGGAGCAGGACTTGGAGCTTACATTATCGCCCCCAATGGTCAATCTTTTTGTACTCATTTTTGCTTTTCCAGTGGTGCACTAATAGTGAAGCAAAATATGAAGCACTTATAATTGGCTTGAAAATATTATGCGAGATGAATACGTAAACTTAGAGATAAAAGGAGATTCGCAACTCGTAATTAATCAGTTGATAGGCGAATATCAATACACGAATGATGCACTTCTTTCATTGAGACACAAATGAACGGATTCATATGTCTCAATGACGCTACTTTACAGAGCAAATGGGTAGATCCTCGGATGAAGCAGTTTGACTCACCTTGGGTGAATAGCCAAACACAGCCATTTTTGAATTTAACATATCATGCAGCATCATACAAACCACCGATATAACCTCCTCCCATGCAAATGTGATACCCATATGCCTATCGCCCACAATTGTCTACTTTGAATACTCCACATGGTCCACAATCCACTGGGGAACAGTCAATTCTAGCTGGACGCCCTATGGGAAGCGGGAAGATGACACCAACACGGATGGCAGAAATGATCCGGACTAGATGCGATGAACTTGTCTAGGTGATCCTTTCTTAATTAAGCTCTTTTTTTTTAATTATGGTTAAGCTTAGGGTTTGGCATAGCATGTTCGAGGTCACATATCTTTTATATTCATGTTTTGCAAGTCATGTAGAAAATACTACTATAATTGACAAGAACACCAACAAAAGTATGTACAAATCCTGATCATTTATCTAATTGGTATACTCAGAGAACATGACCATAAAAAGAGAACAAAAGAATTAGATAAGTTGTTGCTATCTGAAACATAGATTACAAACTTGAAGGCTATACAATAAACAATAAGAATCTACAATATTCTCGGAGAAAATTAGGTTTCAATAATTAAGCATCAATTTTATACTTTTTAATAGAAGCCAATTAAACCAAATTGATCAAGTATGATTTGAGTTACTTATTCCCCTTTTGGACAAATTACAGCTGATCTGACAATGCTTGTTGATTTTCAACTCAATTCCTATTGAGACTATGCTGGAAAGACTAAGGAACCAAAAAAAAAGGCACAGAAATAATTTTTCCAAGTGATCGATCCAACAACTATCTGTTATTTATAAGCGGTCAAGTAATCAGTATGATTCAGTAGGTGCTTGGATTAATTAAGGACATAAACAAGAGAAACATATATACATGAACCATATGTGACAACATTTGATGAATGTTAATGTGGTTAGTGATAATGGCCTTAAGGTTGAATGAAGCTTTGGAAGTACTTAAGCTCATGTTGTAGAGGAATTTACCTAAGCATCCATGTATACATCAAAAATAAAAAAGATCATTACTTGTTTGAGTTGCCATGCATGACATCAACACTAGTAATATAATTCAAATCGTTAGACAAGGGTTATCTTCCACCTAGCTCGGCAACATGATTGATCTAAATCATGCTAATTAATGACCAAGTGATATGTCAACCAATGAAAGAAATACCAAACTTTTAGCATAAAATTTTGGACATTCATGGTGATTCAATGAAGCCATAAGACTCAAATTAAACATGAACCTAAAATCTAAGAGCTAGCTGCTGATGTGTTGATCTTATTCGGATGCCGATCAAAATCTCAGATTGCTGAAAATTTCAGAAAAAATGAGCTGAGAAGATCTAGAAAATCTTCACTTGCATTCCTAATTTCTTGGCGAATGAATGGAAACACATGAAACTCTTGCCTAGGAAAATATATTAGTTACAAGTACACTAGATGAAGTGCGTCTGTGGAGGCTTTAGAATGAAGCCATTGATTTAGTTTTGATTGCTTCTATGCTAGAAGCCCAGCTATTTATGCATTTAGTTAAAATGAAGCAATGCACTGCAATAGTATATTTATCATGATTTCCAAGTACAAAATATAAATTAGCTCTATGTGATTATTTTGTTTGACTTAACATGATTAATGATTGGCAACAAAGCATTTTTTTTAACAGATAATTGGTGTTTGGGTCTTTGACAAGGAAATATTTAGTGATAAGTCTGGATACATTTTCCTTAAGGCGTTTACTACCCTGACACATGCTGTATTTTTTTAATGTCTAAAATACCCTCCATGACTCCTGGGCTTCTTGTAAAGTGGACTTCGATCAAATCGCCAGACAGTTGTGTGATGGCCCCACACGCGGAGAACCATCCGTCGTCCCCCTGATGCAAAGCGTGCGGGCCCCACGTCTCTCGGTATTCGACACATATAACTCTCACCTCTCCTACGTAGCTTGTACTCTTATGAACCAATGCCACCCACATTAATTATTATGCAAGTGTTGTGTCCAACATGAAATATTATCAAACTTTTATTGTTTTCTTTACAACTAATTAGAATATCTAGCTTTTATGCAATGGTAAATGAATTCACACATATTAACACATATCTAGCTTTTCAAATTAGATAGGAGTTACTTTCCACCAAATTGTCAATAGTTACTTTCCACAATTATTCATCAGTTACTTTCCACCAAACTTTTCATAGTTACTTTCCACCGAATTGTCAATAGTTACTTTCCACAATTATATATCACTTACTTTCCACAATTGTCAATAGTTACTTTCCAAATTACATAAGAGTTACTTTCCACCAAATTATCAATAGTTACTTTCAACAATTATTCATCAGTTACTTTCCACCAAATTGTCAATATCAGTTACTTTCCACTAGCATTAGGTGTTTTTCACCAGTTACTTTCCACCAGCATTAGGTGTTTTTCACCAGTTACTTTTCACAACCAATTAGTTACTTTTTATATTATGTTTACACTAGGGGTGTACAACGGGTTGGGTCAAAAGGTTAACGGGTCGGGTCCGACCCGACCCATTAATTTTTGAGGGCCTTACCCGTTAACCTGTTAATTTATCAACAGGTTAAAAGGTCAACATGTTAACCGGTAAACAAGTACAGGTAACCCATTAACCCGTTATTAGTACCACATGAATAAATATAAAGTTTTAAATTACAATCTATTAATCCAAAATTCAAACAACATAAGCACGTAAATCTAAGTTGTGCCACATGAAGAAATATAAAGTTTTAAATTACAATCTATTAATCCAAAATTCAATCAAAAATAGCATTACAAATGATTAAATCATAATTGAGCTTTTCTGAGTTGATTTGAGGATGAAGGCCCTGGGGTGGTTGTAAAAGATAGATGACTATCAGAACTTGGTTAGGAGCTTAGTGAACCATCTATCTCTGCATCACAACCAAAGGTACAAATTATCAATAATTCCAAGAAACATCACATAGAAAATTTAGATTAGATCATGGCAAGCAATGTATCTAAAAAGATGTCATTCTAGGAGAGTTTTGTACTGAATTCAAGTGTATAGTAATAAACAAAACAACTACTCAATACATGATGAACATGCGAAGAGTTAAGATATAATATATATATATATATATATAATTGTAATTTGTAAATAGTCTTTATTCTAAACGGGTAAAACGGGTTGTCCGTTAAGCAAAAACTTAAACACCCATTACCCGACCCGGTATTATTGTAACGGATCAGTTCAGACCCGACCCGTTTACGACTACGTTATGACCCGCCCGTTAAAGGTTCGGGTCAGGTTAATTTTTCGGGTCGAAACGGGTTACCCAACCCGTTGCACACCCCTAGTTTACACATAACTTACTAGGCATCAGTTACTTTCCACCAGCATTAGGTGTTTTTCACCAGTTACTTTCCACCAGCATTAGGTGTTTTTCACCAGTTACTTTCCACCAGCATTAGGTGTTTTTCACCAGTTACTTTCCACAACCAATTAATTACTTTCCATCAATTA
>OY986965.1:11701601-11734513 GCA_963920575.1 Narthecium ossifragum | reverse complement strand
TGTCCAAAATTGTTTCGGGTGTCAAAAAAAGTGTTTCATGGTTTGTGTCGTGCACTGGAGAAACGGTGCTTGATTAACGACACATCAAACTTGACAAGCAATGAGCAACTTGAAATCTTTCTTCACGGGATTGGCCATGGAGTTTCTAACAGAGTGTTGGCTGAGAAATTTCAGCATTCTGAAGAAATAATAAGTCGAATTTTCAATCACGTCTTGGATGCTGTAATAGAATTGAGACCTAACTACATGCAACTCCCAGATGATAACGTCGCCGTCCACCATAAGTTGCAGGGGAATTCCACTTGGGGCCCATTTAAGGTAAAATGCATGAATAGTCTGCAACATTGTGTATTATAGCATGTTCTTATGTTCTGTGGCCTCAATGCAATAACTGTATTTCGCAGAATGCTATTGGTGCAATTGATGGCATGGATATTCATGTAATTGTTAGCAGAGACCTGCAACCAAGATTTCGTAACCGCAAGGGGACCATATCACAGAATGTTATTGGCGTGGTGGACTTTGATTTACAATTTCTTCTTGTGGTTCCCGGCTGGGAACGCTCAACATCAGATATGTGTGTCTTAAATAAGGCAATTGAAGATGACGATCTCACAGTTCCAGAATGTATTTCAGTCTCGTCAAATGCGCTTATAGATTTTCTCTAACGAATTGATCTAACGGTGACGATGCGATCACTTGTAGGTAAATTCTACCTAGTCGATTCAGGTTATGCAAACACAAGAAAATTTCTGGCACCATACAGAGGATCACGGTACCATATTGGCGAATTCACAAATGTCCGTAGTAGTCGGACTCGTGGATATCTTGACCCTAAGGACATTTACAACTATCGCTATGCACAATTGTGTAATCACATTGAAAGGTCATTTGGAGTTCTGAAGCAGCGTTTTAAGATACTACGAATAATACAACCATATCCCATCTTTGTGCAAACGAAGATAGTAATGGCATGTTGCCTAATCCATAACCATATCATAAGAAATCATCCACGTGATGGCCTTTTACGTCAATTTGATCTCTCGGAACCTGTAGAAGCGGTGGGAAATGAACATCCACGTAGACATCCACAATCAACATCTCAGTTAGAAGAATCCCGTGAGGGTGATCTATTGCGTGACAGAATTGCACTAGAATTGTGAGTGAATAGGTGAGGTTTGTAAAATATAAACTAATTGCTTATCACATATGTTTATCTTTTATCGTGGAAATTTATTTCATTTCCTTGAGTTTTTTTTTTGTAGATGAGTTATTATATCGTCTACCGAGGTCGGAGGCCAAGAATCTATGTAACGTGACATGAGTATCATGCACAAGTCGACAAGTACCGAAGTGCATGTTATCGCAAATTTAAATCGTTGGCTAAAGCATCCCAATCTTTTGAACATTACAACATGGCTTATTACAAGGGAGTGGCCACGACATCTTATGCGGAGTCGACCATGGCACGTGTTGACCCTAGTCCGTTGTTTTCTTCTATCATCTGCTATGTACTTGTCGTGATAGTTGTTGTCGTACTTATGATTTTCTTCTTGCGTTGATGTATCTGACTTGGCTTCCGAAGTTCAACATATACTATGTCAATGTAGTGGAATGGTGTAGCCACTGTTAGCGGTCTAGTGGGGGAAGACCGATTTTCACCAAATTGAGCGTATTTTGAATATTTCTTATGGGGAATTTTATATGCACCATGATAATGTGTAAGTGCATCCGTATATTTTAAAATTATCGGAAATGCCCTTTCTTCCACTCTATTGTGGTGATGGTGGTCATGCTGTGAGGACCCGTTCCTCCGACCCGGTCGACCACGCTAGGTCGAGGGTCTGGCTTGGTTGGGTTGGCTCGATTAGCCTTTCTTTGCGATCAGTTGATCGCATCGCTATTTTTGAACCCCAAGGGTAATTTGATAAATTGTGCCTTGGCAGTCAGTGCCACACCCGCGTAGTGCACACACGGCTTTGGATTGATGGATGTGGTTGATTAGATCCTTATAGGCGTTCCCGATCGGAAGATCGGAACTTGATCGGGAAAGATCGAGACGGACAGCCGAGATTAAATCTCAGCTTTATTATAAAACCCTTTCCTTTTCCCTCTCTCCCTTTCTTTTTCCCCGTGTGACAACTTCCCCTTCTCCCCCTCGCTCGCGATCCAGCCGACCTCTCTTCTCTCCGGAGTTTCTTCGCCACCGTTGCCGACCACCGTTCCTCCCCGAGCTTCCCCTCACCGATCTCGGGTTCCCCAGTTCCCTTTATGCTCAGATCCGACCCTTCTCTTCTCCCTTACCTCTCTCCCAAGTTCGCTAGATGCAACCCCATCGCCGATCGATGAGATCCGCCGGCGTTCCCTTGGAATTCCTCCGCCACCGCTGAGCTGCAACACCTGGAACGACGTCGGGAAGCCAAGATCCGGCCTTCCCTCTTCTTCTCCGAGCTGTGAGGTAGAGTTTCCTACTTGAATCTTTGATTCAGTCTTAGGTTAGGATTTACTTGTGATTGTGGATTGTTTCCTTCTTCATATTCAAGTTATTCAAGCCTCATTGTGGATTGATTATATTCCTTGCTTTGGGTTTGATTGTGAAGGTTTCAATCGGATGAAATTTTGGTGATTCCTCTTCTAACTTGCTTCCCTATGCTTAGATCCTACCAGACCTAGGATTAATCGATTATTGATGGGGTTTTGATTGAGGCTAATCAAGCTTTGATCCCGGATTTGTTTTCAGCCCTGTTTTCTCTCTGTCCAGCTGAGTTCCATTCAGTTCTGGTGCTATTACGTTAGTAATCTCATGAAACCTTCATCGTGAAGGTTGTAGATCTCCGGATCTTCTTTCAACTGCCGCTGGATTTATAATTTTTAGATTTATATATGAATTTTGATGATTTTTCTACGGAACTGCTGCGAAACTGGATTTGTTAAATTAGTAAGATAATTAAGGAGAAATTAGACATCAATTAGATCCAATTCTTGGAGGAAATGTTCCTCACACGTCAATTAATATCTGCGCAAGTTTGATTTAAGATTTCACGTCGTCTGGACGTCGAGTTGGCAAGATTTCACGACTTCGAATTTAGGATTACTGTAGCAATCCGAAAATGTGTAATTTATGGATTTCGATGTTTTCCTTGTGTTTAATTCTTCGGGAATGATGAAGTTAATGCTCCTAATGATCTCTAGGATTAACATGTTCAAAGTGATGATCTTTGTATACTTAATTACCTCAATTTCAGCCTAATTAGTTAGTTGCAAAACCCTCCTCTAATTAGCAATTAGATTCGCCGATGGAGGCGGCGAATAGGACGGGTGGGGTGGTAATATTATATTTTACTATAATATATTTTTACTCGATTTTATGTAATAATATAATAGTATAAATTTTATACGGTTCAGCGTACAAATACCGAAAACTTAACTTAATAGTGGAATTGAGAAAGATGGGTTAGCCGGTGTTTTGGAAATTGATTGTAACACAAATTGGTTGTGGGAGTGGTGCCGAGGTCGACTGTCAGCGTGCGATGACAAAATAATAGAGCCGTTGGATAGTTGATATATTATCTTATTATGCACTTTACGTACAAATATTTTAATTAACTTAATAATTAACTGAAAGATTATAATCTTAACCCACTAGGTTACCCATTCTTATAATATTTTATATTTTATATACGTTGGAGTGTTCTTATCCTTATCCCAAGATTAACCCACTAACTTACCCCCGTTTCTGAGCCAAACACCATAATTAGTTTAAGCTTACCCTCATTTTTCTACCCCTAACCGTTTTAATCCTATTCCTCTTAACCCCAAACCAAACAGGGCAAGGTTTAGCCTTTCTTCTTCTTTTTTAGTTGGGCCTTGTCAATGAGTGGGCTTGTACAGGCTAAATTTTCAATTAGTACCCTCTAATTTGACCAATATTTTTATGTGGTCCTTATATTTCAAAAAGTTACAATACATACTCTCAAATTTAAGAATCTCTCTTATGTGGTCCGCCACGTCAGCTTCCGTCGAACACCGTCAACCAGCTAACGGCAAACTAGCACACGTGGCCCATTTTTATCCACGTGGCCATTTTTAAATATATTTGGTCTGCCACGTCAGCTTCTCCCTCTTCTCTCTCTTCTCTCTCTCTCCTCCCTCTTCTCTCTCTCTTCTCCCTTTCTCTCTTCCGAAACCTGCGGACGATCAGCTCGATGGCCTCTTCGAAGGCGGCGGCGAACTCATCGGCCTCCCTGCAAGGGGCATCATCGCCATGGAGGAGGTCAGAAGGTCGGATCGGAGGTCGTCGGAGGTCGTGATGGCGTTCGGGTGGATGTTGGGGGTGATGGGGATGGGGATCGGAGGATGGGATGGAACTGGGGACGACGGGATCGAACGGCGGCGAGCTGGGATGGAGGTGCGGATCCACGGCGACCCGGGATGGAGCTCGGAGGATGGGATGGAGCTGGGATGGATCCGGGATGGAGCTGGGATGGACCCGGGATGGAGCTCGGAGGATAGGACCGACGACGTGCTTGGCGATGGGCTTGGCGGCGACCTCGCGTTGGATCCGACGGGATCGGATGGCATCGCGAAGAAGAGGAGGCGACGCGACGGGATTGGCCGATCGGCAACTGACGGCGAGCTGGGATGGAGGTGGGTCGGCGAGCTCGGGACGACGAGATCGGGACATCAAGCTCGGGACGGTGAGCTCGGGATGGCGAGATCGGGACGACGACGGCGAGATCGAGTTGGCGATGGCGGGATGGAGCTGGGATGGATCCGCGGCGAGCTGGGATGGAGGTGGGTCGGCGAGATCGGCGAGCTGGGATGGAGGTGGGTCGGCAATCTCTTGGACGTCGATGTCGGGACGACGACGACGAGATCGGGACGGCGACGGCGGGATGGATCCGAGGCGAGCTCGGATGGAGGTGCGGATGGAGGTGGGACGGCGACATCGGGGACGGCGAAATCATGGGAGCTTGGATTTTATATTGGAAGCTCCAGCGCCTGTTCCGATTCGGCCCGGAGCACCGGCTCAAGAGCCGCATCGCCGCTGTTGAGGACGGGATCTGGGCATCGACGGCGCCATCACCGTCGCCGTCGGGGCTGGGCATCGACGGTGAGCTGGTCGGAAGAGAGAGAGAAGAGGGAGAAGAGAGAGAGAGAAGAGGGAGAAGATGATGTGGCGGACCAAATATATTTAAAAATGGCCACGTGGATAAACATGGGCCACGTGTGCTAGTTTGCCGTTAGCTGGTTGACGGCGTTCGACGGAAGCTGACGTGGCGGACCACATAAGAGAGATTTTTAAATTTGAGGGTCTGTATTACAACTTTTTGAAATATAAGGACCACATAAAAATATTGGTCAAACTACAGGGTACTAATTGAAAATTTAGCCTTAAATTATCGAACTTCATTTAAGTATATCTCAACTTCTCTAAGTCAACATTCTACCCCTTCTTTATGGTTATCGATTGTCATGCTAATTATGTTCTATATTATTAAAATATGCATTCCTTCATATTCTTTTTTATTTTATTATCTACTAGGTGGGCCCTCTGTCACCTGGCAGGGTAACCATCAAATTAATGGGTGATTCGGTTATAAAACCGAATTTGATTAATGAATTAGTATATGTATTATATAAGGTTGATTGTATTATATTAATATATTATAATTATAAAATAGATATAAATGTATGAATTAAATCAACCTTATAAAAGGGTGGTTATGCATAAAGATGTATATTTAAAACTAACCTAGGAAATATGATAAAAATATACAAAGTTAACTTAAGAAAATATACATGTAAACAAATTAATAGAAGGGAAACGGTTGTAACCGTTATTGCTTCTTATAAGGTTGATTTATTATTTAACAGTCATATAATTATAACAATATATTATTATTATATTAATAAGAGAATGGGGGCAGGACAGAAAAAGAGAGTATGAGAGAGAAGGTGGAGAGAGATGGAGAGAGAGGATGAGAGAGGGTGAGAGGACAAGAGAGAGATGGGCAATTGACCCAATAATTAGAAGGTGTACATCTGTTCACCTATGTCACGTGGTGTACAATTAGCCTGCGTTTGCTACCGTGTTAAGAACCGGGTTAAGGGTAACCCCTTCTTATTCCCGAATGTTAAGCATTTGGGGTTAAGAGGAGTTAAATCCAAAAATTAGGTTAAGCTTCTCTATCCCATTTATACCCATCTCATCTATTATAATATTATTTTAATAATATCAATATATAAAGAATGATAAAATAATATATTTTTTTACATGATGTGGACCAATCATGGTATAACACATGGCATGTGGGGACCCACTTATATTAATATTTTATTATAATAATATGTTATTGATATTATTTAATACACTACGCGTAGGAAATTGTTTTTACGCACTTAGACTTTTTTATGCGCTTCTACAAATACATGCAACTATTTTTATGAGGGTATAAAATAAAAATGTTTACGAGCGTAGTAACATTTTTTGTGCGTGTTTGTTTTTCTACGTCCAAATATTTTTGTGAGCCCATAAATATTTTTTTATGCGTTTTTAGAAGCGTATAAAAAATTTTGCGCACATAAAAACATTTTCCATATGCGTAGTGTATTAAATAATATTATTAATATGTTATTATAATAAAATATTAATAAAAATGGATCCACATGCCACATGTCATATCATGATTGGTCTACATCATACAAAAATTAATTTTATTTTATATTTTTAATAATAAATATTAAAATAATATTATTATATTCATATAAGTGGGTCCGCATGAGGATGCATTGATGTGTACGACCATGCCACGTCACCAAGCTATGTCATGTGGCGATACGATTCTTCTTCACGTCCGCCGTAAGTGGAGGCCACGTATACGTTGCTGGCGGCCACGACGCTGGCAAGAACGGCCTCAATACCACCGAGCCATACGACCCGGTGGAGGACGGGCGGGCATCGTTGCCGACGATGGCAAAGGACTGGGCGTCTGCCGGAGATGGCAAATAAGCAGGTGTTGATAGGAGAGGGATTCGCCGGTGGAGGCGTCTAATAGGATAGGTGGGGTGGTAATATTATACTTTATTATAATATATTTTTACTCTATTTTATGTAATAAATATAATAGTATAAATTCTATACGACTCAACATACAAATACCGAAAACTTAACTTAATAATGGAATAGAGAAATATAAGTTAGCCGGTGTTTTGGGGATTGATTGCAACCAAAATTGGTTGTAGAAATGATGCTGATGTCAACTGTCAGCGCGCGTTGACTCAAAAATAAAGCTGCTTGAGAGTTGCAATATTATATATTGTATTCACTTTACGTACAAATATTTAAATTAACTTAATAATTAATTCAAATATTATAATCTTTACCCACTAGCTTACCCAAAATAATATTATTATATATTTTATACACTTCATGTAGATACATTTGAATTACTTTAATAGTTAATTCAAATATTATAATCTTAACTAACTAGCCTACCCACTATTATAATATTTTATACACTTTACAATTGTTATCATTATCCTAAGCTTAACCCACTAACTTACCCATGATTTTAAACTAAACGTCAAAAGTGGGTTAAGTTTATCCTTATTTCTTATCCTCACTTTTTTTGCCCTTAACCCCTCTTAACCCTATTCCCTTTAATCCCGAAACAAACGGGGCGTAGAGGATTGTTGGAGTTAATAATACATTGCAATATTTGTAACTGCTTGTATATAGATATCCATTATTTACCATAGGTGAAGAGGTAACTGTCTGTACAAAGATAACTGTCTTTTACTGCTGTGAAGAGATACGTTGGTGGTAGTTATCCTTAATGGCAGTTATGCTCTGATTTGAAAAGTCACACCCATTTGATGAATAGTCACCATTAGTGACTGTTGGAAATCTATATATATGTATCATTGAATTAAACTCTCTTGCTTTTTCAAGAAAATACTCAATACAAAGTTCAAAATAGAGTTCCTACGTAAGTTCTTCAGATTTGCTGTCTGCAGACTAGGTGATTTTGTTTTATCCTAAAGGTGATTTGCTTGAAACCCATCAGCAAACTCAAAACGAGTGGGGGCAAACATCATCTTAAATATAGTGTTTATACACGCCTCAGAATCACAATAATTGGAGTTCTCTTGCTCTTATTTCTAACAAGTTTAAGATGATGTTTTCAATGGAGCAAGGATCAAAATCTGCCATTAAAGTCATGAATCAAAATTTTGTGAAGTTGGACAAGTTTGATGGTACCAATTTCACTCGATGGCAGGACAAGATGATGTTTCTTCTCACTACTTTGAAGGTTTCATATGTTTTGGATCCAAACTTGGAACCAATTCCTGAAGCTACGGATGCCGACGAAGATATTAAAGCCCAACGAAAGAAGCGTGAAGAGGATGAATTGGTTTGCAGAGGACATATTCTCAACACTCTATCAGACCGGCTTTATGATCTCTTTACTTCTACTAAGTCGCCAAGAGAGATCTGGGAGGCTCTTGAATACAAATATAGAGCCGAAAAGCAAGGTGCGGATAAATTTCTAAGTCTAAAATTCTTTGAATTTAGCATGCTTGATAATATTTCTGTCCTAGATCAAGTACATGAATTGCAAATCTTAGTCACTAAACTTCGAGATCTCAAAGTTGAAGTTTCAAAAGCATTGCTAGTGAATGCAATAATCGCTAAGTTGCCTCCAACTTGGAGTGATTATCAAAAGAAACTTCTGCATACAACAGAGGATTTTACCTTAGAGCAAATACAAAAACACCTACGAATAGAAGAGGAAACTCGGATTCGTGGGAGGAAGTTTTTTCTTGCAGACTCTAATGTAAACTATGTTGACAAGAAAAATCTCGAAAGAAAGACAAAGAAAGGCAATTTCAAGAGGAACTATATTGATCAAAACAACTCTGGAGGCTCCAACAACAAGCACATGAAAGCTAAAGCCTGTTATAATTGTGGGAAAAAAGGCCATTTCAAACGTGATTGCAGGTTCAAAAAGCAAAAGACAGAGAATGCCAATAATGGCAGCCAAGCCAACTTGGTTGAAAACGAAGTGACAGAACTAATTGCTATGGTTTCTGAAATGCATATTGGCATGGTTACTGAACTTCATATGATGACAGCAACCAAGTCTTTTGATTGGTGGTATGATTCGGGTGCTACAGTACATGTTTGCAACAATAAGAATCAATTCAAGAATTATGAAGATGCTGCCGAAGGTCAAGAAGTTCTAATGGGAAACTATAATTCTGCCAAAGTTTTGGGGAAAGGAAGTGTTGAACTTCAGTTCACTTCGGGAAAGAAGATTCTTTTAATGAATGTTCTTCATGTACCAGAGATTAGGAAAAATCTCGTGTCTGCAAGTATATTATGTAAGAAAGGCATAAAAGCTGTGTTGGAGTCCGACAAGTTAGTATTGTTGAAAAATGGAGTGTTTGTTGGAAAGGGATATTCCAGCGATGGCATGTTTAAGTTATCTATTAATAAAATTAGTTCTTCTGCTTATACTGTTGAGTTATGTTCTTTCTTATGGCATGCTCGTTTAGGACACTTGAATTATAGATATATGAAATCTATGTCAAAACATGGTTTAATATCTTATAATAATAGTAATTATGACAAATGTGAAATCTGTATTCAAGCTAAAATTCCTAGAAAACCGTTTCCTACAGCAAATAGAAATTCTACTTTGCTGGAATTAATACATTCAGATATTTGTGAACTAAATGGTGTTTTGACTAGAGGAGGCAATAGGTATTTTATTACTTTTATTGATGACTTTTCTAGGTATACCTATGTTTATCTAATGAGATCTAAAGATGAAGCATTTGATAAGTTCAAATGCTACAAGTCTGTTGTTGAAAATCAAATGGAAAAGAAAATTAAAACTCTTCGTAGTGACAGAGGTGGAGAGTATTTCTCCACAAAATTTAATTCTTACTGTGAAGAATATGGTATTGTTCATCAATCTACTACTTCATATACCCCTCAACAAAATGGATTGGCAGAACGGAAAAATAAAACATTAGTAGAAATGTTGAATGCTATGCTTTTGAATGCAAACCTGCCTATGAATCTATGGGGTGAAGCTTTACTTACAGCATGTTACATTCACAATAGAATTCCATCTAAAAAGACACATATTTCACCGTATGAACTATGGAAAGGTAAAAGACCAACTCTAACATACTTTCGAGTATGGGGATGCATAGCATATTATAGAGTTCCTGATCTTAAAAGATCAAAACTGGGACCAAGAGCTTTGAAAAGCATATTTGTAGGATATGCAGAAAATTCTAAAGGCTATAGACTATTGGACTTGGAGACTAATGTAATAATAGAATCAAGGGATGTTGAGTTTATTGAAAATAAATTCATTAATGATCCCATCTCTCAACCTGCTACTATGCTTGAAAAGGACTCTCCTACAAGTCCAGTGGAAAATAACAAAAGAAAAGTTCCATGCACTACAATTGTGCCAAGGAAGAGTCAAAGAATTAGAAAAGAAAAGGTATTGGGCCCTGATTTTATTTCTTCTCAATCTATTATTTTCTTAGTAGAAGGAGATAGAAATGTTGTTCTTAGAAAAATACCCATTTTACTGCATGTAGAGGAGGATCCCAAAACATATAAAGAAGTTCTCGGTTCTAGAGATTCGTCGTTTTGGAAAGAAGCCATAAATGATGAGATGGATTCTATCCTTTCTAATAATACATGGATTCTAGTAGATTTACCATTGGGTTCCAAACCAATTGGGTGTAAATGGGTATTTCGAAGAAAGTATCATACAGATGGGTCTATACAAACCTTCAAAGCAAGGTTAGTTGCTAAAGGTTACAGACAAAAAGAGGGCATAGATTATTTTGATACCTATGCACCTGTAGCAAGAATAACATCTATTAGAGTTCTATTAGCACTTGCATCTATTTATGATTTGTTTGTGCATCAAATGGATGTTAAAACGGCATTTTTAAATGGTAATCTCGACGAAGAGGTCTACATGGAACAACCTGAAGGATTTGTTTTGCCAGGAAATGAAAAGAAAGTTTGCAAGTTAGTCAAGTCATTATATGGATTAAAGCAAGCACCTAAACAGTGGCATGAGAAATTTGACTCTGTGATTTTAGCTCATGGTTTTAAGCATAATAGTGCTGACAAGTGTATTTACTCCAAGTTTACTGATGACTATGGCGTTATTATTTGTCTTTATGTGGATGACATGCTTATTTTAAGTACTAATATGATAGGGATCAGTGATACAAAGAAGTATCTAACTTCTAACTTTAAAATGAAAGATCTTCATGAAGTGGATACTATCCTGGGAATCAAAGTTAAAAAACATAGTGGGGGTTTTGCTTTGTGTCAATCCCATTATATTGACAAAGTGCTTCTTAAGTTCCAACACTTGGAAATAAGAAAAGCAAACACCCCGTATGATCCCTCTTTCAAATTGGTTGAAAATAATGGGAGAGCAGTAGCTCAATTAGAGTATGCTAGTGCAATAGGCAGTTTAATGTATGTCATGCATTGCACTAGGCCAGATATTGCATTTGCAATATGTAAACTTTCTAGATATACTAGTAATCCAAGTATGCTACATTGGAAGGCTGTTGGTAGAGTCCTTGGTTATCTAAAACAAACAATTGATATAGGACTATTTTACAACAGATTTCCAGCAGTATTAGAAGGGTATTCTGATGCTAGTTGGATTACTGGAGCAACTGATAGTAAATCAACGTCTGGTTGGGTATTTACCCTTGGTGGAGGAGCAGTATCATGGGCCTCTAAAAAGCAGACGTGTATTTCACATTCCACAATGGAATCTGAGTTTATTGCATTAGCAGCGGCAGGCAAAGAGGCAAAATGGCTGAGAAATTTATTATTAGATATAAAGTTGTGGCCACAACCGATGCCATCTATTTCTTTGCATTGTGACAGTGAAGCAACTATGTCTAGAGCTTATAGTAAAATTTATAATGGCAAGTCTAGACATATAAGCTTAAGACATGATTATATCAAACAGTTGATAGCAGAAGGAATAATTACTATTATTTATGTTAGATCAAGTAGTAACTTAGCCGATCCTCTTACAAAAGGATTGTCTAGAGACTTGATCAGAACTACATCTTGTGGAATGGGTTTGCAGCCCTTTGTTAAAGCCATCAGTAATGGGAACCCAACCTTTTCCTAGCAAAATCGATAGACTAAAGGTTTAATGGGTAATAACAAGTTACTGTTATGTGGATGTTTGGCACTGTGAATGAATCAATTTTGTTATTGAGACCCATTCTAGGATGTCCAGTGCATTCTGTCACGTAATAGAGGATGAGTTAATACTCTTAATGAGGTTTACATTTAATGTGTCCAAAGTGACAGGGACAAGAAAGAAACCTCACCTATATGAACATTAGAGGTGGTGCCGCTTCTAACAAAAGTGTGGGCTAGCTTTTGTAAATGTTCATTAAATTAGGATGATGCAGATGGCCTTAATTAGTGCACCAAATAAATTGTGAACATCTTGTTGAACTTGATATGGTCATATGTGTGGTATTTCCGGTTCTAACATAAAGGAATCTTGGTTTAAGCTTCGGCCACCATAGATTTTGTTGCAACTTTGAAATACCTACACTAATGGATGGTTTAAATCGAAAGATACCATCTCTTATGTATGATTATGTTTGTATTGAGGGAATGACAGCAAATTGCAATATAAGTGGAGGAATGATGGTGTTTAATTATATATATTGCAATGTAAGTGGGGGATTGTTGGAGTTAATAATACATTGCAATATTTGTAACTGCTTGTATATAGATATCCATTATTTACCATAGGTGAAGAGGTAACTGTCTGTACAAAGATAACTGTCTTTTACTGCTGTGAAGAGATACGTTGGTGGTAGTTATCCTTAATGGCAGTTATGCTCTGATTTGAAAAGTCACACCCATTTGATGAATAGTCACCATTAGTGACTGTTGGAAATCTATATATATGTATCATTGAATTAAACTCTCTTGCTTTTTCAAGAAAATACTCAATACAAAGTTCAAAATAGAGTTCCTACGTAAGTTCTTCAGATTTGCTGTCTGCAGACTAGGTGATTTTGTTGTATCCTAAAGGTGATTTGCTTGAAACCCATCAGCAAACTCAAAACGAGTGGGGGCAAACATCATCTTAAAGATAGTGTTTATACACGCCTCAGAATCACAATAATTGGAGTTCTCTTGCTCTTATTTCTAACAGTTGAAGATAGGCAATTGACCCAAAAATAAAATTGAACTGCAAATATCATAAATATATAGAGGTGGATTTCTATATATATAGTTTCAAGTCACTTATCTATAATTCAAATAAATACAAAACAATTAGTTAGATTATTTGCTACCCTGATCATGGAATGGCGTATTATATTGTTAATTTGTAGTAATACCCTTCGCAAATAACAAATTCCACGTGTAGTCTCCCTCCAGGAATCATCTCTTCTCCCATTTATGCAGACGTGGCGAAATCCCCATGCAACTTCTAGGAAGCACGTCCCCAACTCCTCACCAGAAGCAACTCAAAGCCAGCACCAGATCTCAATCCGCCATTGCCGAAAAAACCCGGCAACGGTTTGATCCTCTCTAAGTTTGGTTGTTAGCCCCCCTGCTCTTTCTAAGAACCTCTCAATCCATGATCCATCCCCTCGCCGAGCTCCCTATATAATCTCCATATCTCTTTCTCTTTGTCTATCTCGTTCAATCATGGCTGCAGGTGGTGGACATGATGGCTTTTGTTTCGTGGACTTGTTGCCGGCGATGGCGGAGAGCCTCGGAGCGGAAGGGCTGATGGAGGAGTTGTGCAAGGGGTTCCAGCTACTGGTGGACCGGCGGCTGGGGGTGATCACGGCGGAGAGCCTGAGAGGGAAGGCGGCGACGGTGCTGGGGCCGGAGGGGCTGAGGGAGGAGGAGATCAAGGACATGGTGATAGAGGGGGATTTGGATGGGGATGGGTGTTTGGACCACATGGAGTTTTGTGTGTTGATGTTTAGGATGAGCCCGGAGTTGATGGAGAATGCAGGGTGGATACTGGAAGAAGCTTTAGAGAAAGATCTATGATCTTTGTGCTCGGATCAGTTCCAATCGGTTCATGTACACATAGTTTTGTTTGGCAAACTTTTCTTCTTCTTTAGAATTATATATGCTTAGATTTGTTTTAAATCTAGCTCAGCTTGTATACGTACAGCTATTGTTCCCTTTTTTACAACTAATGTGGCTAATTTAATGAAATTCTGGAAACTATATTTACAAACTACAATGCTTTGATCCATGCGAACTTTGCCCGTATCGAAGGGAAACAAAACCCAAATGTAATCGCTCTTCCTAACTGCGTGGGACAGCGAATTAAAGACTGAGTTCTAAATCTTTTTCTTTTATTGGTTTGGATGTTCGTGATATATACATGATTGAGTGAGAGTAATTTGGAGTTTATGAAGAGGAGAATCATGAAGAAGATAGAAAACATTGAAGCTAATATGTGACATGCATGACTAAGCATCACCACCGGAAAAAAGAGTGGTTTTTTAGAACCGAGTAGGGTATAAATAAAGATTTACTTCAAAATCCAACAACACGGTCGATATGTCCGAGTGGTTAAGGAGACAGACTTGAAATCTGTTGGGCTTCGCCCGCGCAGGTTCGAACCCTGCTGTCGACGTCACTCTTTTTTCATTTATTTACATCTCTTTTTTAAACTTTGTACTTTTGCAAATAATTTTCTGTCGACGCCACTTTTTTTTTCCACTATACCTCTTTTTATGACTTTTTTATATTTGCAAATAACTTTCTCATTCTCTTTATATATATATATCATCATCATCATCATCATCATCAATACTTATATGGAGTCATACGTGGCATCCAATGTGGCATCAATGTCTTAAGTGGAGGCATGCATGAAGCACGATGTGGTGCAATTACTAGGGCAGCGGTTTCGATAGAGAATTTTTGCGATGCACATCGACGACACTAGAGGACTCCTAACCTCCCCGCTCTTCCCCTCTCCGGCCCCTTGGCCCTTCCGATCATTCACCCCCTTCTTCTCCGAGGTGTCGAGAGGGTAACTGGAGGTAGAGAGAGAGAGATCGTGAGAAGTGATAAGACGTGAAAAGTGCACAAATCACCCTTTTAACTAGGTCTCGTTAGTCTCCGAGCAATGCTATTTTGATTGTCTTTTCCCCATTTCAGGCTTAAGGATCCTCAACGAAGATTAGATCAAGTTTGGAGCTAAAACGAACAAATAAAGAACCTGCTAGGAGCAAAAGAGCAAAGGAGCAAAGATGAACCATCTTTGACATCAAAACTGTACCTGCTCAGGACGAACCAGATGATGTACTATATATGGTTGGAAAGCTCTTGAAGTCTAGATTCCATAACTTTTTACGGTTCGTGATTTGGAGTTTCCTAGAGGAAGATATGCTATTTTTAGTACAGAGGTGCAGAAGAAGCAGTTACGAAAAACCAGATCGATCTCATCCCAAAGGAGATCGATCTCCTTGGGCGCTGCGGGAAAAATAGAAGGAAACTGACTAATCCGAGTTAGGGTTTGCCTTAGGCTATAAATAGCCTTCTTTGGGGGCGTTTTGGCAGCTTCCAGGGCCGAATTTGGGGTTCCTTTAGACGTTTTTTTGCAGCTTTCTTCCCCCTTTTTCTTCCTCCTTTCTTCTCAAATAAATTAGGGTTAGGGTTAGATCTTTGGGAGAAGATCCATGGATGGATGGCTTCAACAACCTTCATCAAGGTGTCCTCTTCTTAAGATGAGTACCTAAACCCTAGCCTAGGAATTCTATGATGTAGTAAAGTTATTTATTATGGTTTTCTATAGATTATGAGTTGTAAATCATACGTTTGATGATTGAATGGATTGTTTTTATGTTCTTATCTATTGGTGTTATTATTATTATATGTTAGATGAATGATTTGTTCCTATATGCCCTAGATTTAGGTCTTGTGCATGTTAGGGCTTGAGATTAGGGATTCTCATCAAACATCCATGCTAGGACCATGGATGTGAGGATTTCCTTCTCGAGATTAAGAGACTTGTAATGCTAGGACCATTACACATAATGCTAGAACCATTATAACCGCTTCTTAATCCGTTTTTCATCATTATTCGAGATTAGGGATTTCATATGTGCTAGAACCACAATGCTAGTGCCAGAACCACTAGATTAACTCTAATCCTTGATACATTCTAGTAGGCGATCTCAAGGTGTCAGAACCATCTTGATTATTTACCAATATCCATTCTTGATATTATCCCCGACGTCTTCGTTGAGCGATAGGACTTCTAGCCATTCACCTATCGACTATATGAAATCATCTAAGTTGATTTATCTGCTCTTATCTTAGGAATACCTAGTAAGTTATTTATTATTGATTAGAGTTCCTTGGCATTATCTTATCTATTAGTACTCTTTTCGTATTTGTTTAGTTCTAGATAAAAACCCAAAAGATTATCTTTTTCCCAACTCCTTGTTAGGAATTATACCTAGTATACGACTTAAACCATTAGTTCCCTGTGGATTCGACTCGGACTCATTACTATCTACCCATAAAGTAGTTAGTTAGTGATTCGGATTATAAATTTGTAATTTTGACGTCCTTGTTAAGGTAACGACACTTTTCAAGGCGTGTCAGAATTTTGGCGCCGTTGCCGAGAAATTAATTAGGGTTTTAAGTTGTTTACTTAGTGTAGTTGCTTCCAACTAGTTGCTTCTTTTGTTCTTATTTATTTATAATAATAAAAAACGAAAATCATAAAAAAAAATTTAAATTTAAAAATACAAAAATAGAATTTGTGCTAACATTTCTATATCTTTGTGTTGATAGAAGACACCGCCGTGCGAGATTTGACAACATCTAAGCGACGACGGGTGTCTCATTCTTGGACCATCCACTGTAACGTATTTCTATCTTTTTGGTGTGATCTTGATTGTTTTGATTGATATACATGGCCGATAAGTATATGCCACCGGGTGATGCATTACATGATTATTGTTTACCATTTAGTCATACACCCGCTTATGTTAATGACACATATGATTGTTCAAATCCTGCTTATGATTTGCATGCATACTCTTATGATCCGAATTTGAGTAGTCATACATACCCCAATTGGCAATACCAAGGTTACTATCCTCCGAATGTTCAACCTCAAGGTGACTATCCTAACCCGCACTATGCACCTAGTTTTGAACCGTCTTATCCTTCTCAACCACAATACCCACCACCCCAACATTGGTATGAGCCTTCTGTCTCTCTTGAACCGCAAGCACAAGTAGAGCCATCTTTAGATGAAAGAATATTTCTACAAGAAATTCTACATTCTCATTCGCAATCAATAGCTAGGATACAAGCCCAAATGGAGCAACTCACATCTTTGATTGAATCCTACGATGATGCGGTTGATGATTGTAGGAATGATTCGGCACTTCCTAGTTTTAATAATGTTACTTGTGATAGTCAAGTTGCCAATGTTAGTGACACATGCACTTATGAGATTCCTAATGAGACTTCACTTGTTCATGATGAGTCGAATGATGTTTCGTCGGTGTGTGATGATATTATTGATGATTTCTGGTCGGCGGCACATATTAAATGGTTGAATGGACAACTGCCTCATATTGTTCATGATGATGATGATAGTGATGAAAGCATGTGTGACTTAGAGCCTCCTACGATTAATGATGATGTTGATAATGCTTATCCGGTTAATGATTTTGAGGCATGTGATGGTGGTATAGTTAATGATAACTCACCGGTTTCCGATGAACAAATTAATGATGATGCTAATAAAGAGATATTACCCGCATTTGATGTCATTGATATGTTTCATGAGGACTTACCGGTGTTTGAGTATGCTATTGATGATAATGTTCAGGATGATAAGTCATTACCGGTGAATGATATGTTTAATGATAATGAGCCTGTACTTGAGGCATCATATGCGAGTGATATTTTACCGATTTTTGATGATTATGGTGATGAAAGTACATATAATGATAAGTTACCGGTCTTTGACGTGTCGGATGATGATGGTGTTTTGCTTTGTTTAAGTGATAATGAGGAATCTAGTGATATTAGCCAGACCTTTCATAGAAAATCTCAATTTGAGCTTTTACCATTCATGCCATCCACACTAGTTGAACATTCTGGGAGGTTAGACCTTGTGTCGATTAGAGACCATGCCAATTTTTATCGAAACTTCATCGAAGATCTTATGCCGACTTCTCGTCCTTCTAGCACTTTATTTGCTACGGAGATTCCCTTTTTCTTTGACGAAGCTTGTTTGCATGGCTTTACCCTTCTTCGGACCATGTATTTCTTTACCTCAAATCATCGACCTCCAAAAGACCACTTGAGGATGGATCTTTTTATTGAAATTCATGGCTTAAAGGATGACAATTGGCCCATGATTAAAACTTTTACTGAATTGTTTGCCATGAATCCTTCTTTATTCTTTGATAAAACATGTTTGCACCTCCTCGCCATTCTTAGGAACATGTATTTCTTTACTTTCACCCATCGACCACCAAAAGCCTATATGACAGATTTATTGAAACATATGGTTTGCAGGATGGTGATTGGTCACTAACTAAATTTTTTAATGATTTCATTACTTGGGACCAGTCTTTCATCTTTGATGAATTATGTTTGCACATCTTCTATATGTTTCAATCAATGTATTTCTTTACATGGAACCATTGGCCACCCAAATTTGGTTTTGATCTTTGTAGCATAACGTCGAGCGGAAGACGATAAACCGAGCGCTTCTTGGGAGGCAACCTAGTAGTTTTTCGAATTTTTCCTGAGTTTTTAGAATTTTCCTTAATTTTTTAGATTTTTATATGTTTTGTTTCTATTTTTTCAGATTTGTCCTAAATTTCCTTTCTTTTCCTCGTTTTTCCTCTCTCCTCCCGCTCTATCTCTTCTCACAGCTCGTCGTCCCGGCTCGTCGGCTCGTCCCCGAGCCGCCGACCGCTGCCCGTCGCCGTCTCTCCGCCCATCCCCGTCCCTCCAAACTACCACCTACATCATCGCCATCTTCTCCTCTACCTCCTAACAACCTCGTCTTCCCTTAACATCACCTCCTCCGACGCCGGTGAGCCTCCCCTGTTTCACCGGCCATCTCCGATCACCTCTTCCACTGCTTCCCACCGCCCTTAGCCACCTCCAGAAGCGTCTTCCGGCTGCCACGAACACTTCCCACCCATCAAAAACTTTGTTTGCGGCCTAGATCACTGGATCTCACCACCGACGGTCTCAACCTCTCCGACCATCTTCTATTCGCCTCCTGGAACTCAAATTCATCAAATAAATCATATAGGTGAGTTCCTTAGGTCTCCACGATCCTTCCTCGATCCTTGCCAACCTCGATTGAAGCTCCGATCATCGGAATCCAATTCCGGCGATCATTCTCCTCCGATCCGCCCATCACCGATCTACCACCTGAGGACCTCCGTTCCTTCATCAGCGCTTACCGAAGAACTCCTTGGCCCTCCACGATTCTATCCCAGCCCTTCCCGTCCTCCGACGATGAAGTTTCACCGTCGATTCACCTCCGGTGAGCTCTCAGCCGTCCATTGGTTGCCATACATGATCCAAAGGCTACAGTGATCCTTTTTCCAATCGGACGGTCGTGATTTTCAATCACAATATTATGGATGCTGATTATTTTAGATGTTATGGGTGGATGATTTAATATATTTTAATGTCTATATTTTAAATTATGTGGATGAATGATTGTACATGCTACATATTCAAGAAATACAAAGGAGACTCTGCCGAAATTTTTAATAATTTATATGCCTTTTTGCTATTAATGATATATTTTTCATTCTATTCTATTTGACTTTTTGGAAAGGTATTTTTATGACAGGTTTTCCTTTGTACATTACTCACGGGCGGATATTAATGCCAGATATAGATTGTATTTTCTAGAGACATGCATTTTGTCGGTGGCGATGTTTCCGTTGTGTGGGCGAGGTGGTGATTATAATGTGGAAGACGACTATTCTGACACGATCTTTTGGTGATCTCTACCCTTTATACCTTGCTTTATTTTTATGACTTAGTGTAATTGAGGACAATTACATTTAAGTTGGGGGGTAGAATTCTAGAAATTTATGTTTATGATTCTTAGGGAATTCATGTCTATTATACATCCCTTAAAACATGTCAAAAGAATGACATTATGATTTTTATTGATAAAGATGCATGATTTAGAAATCTATTCGATGATTTGTTCGGAAATTTATATGTCATATAAAGTCTAGCAAATTTAGCTATGCATGGCATTATCTCTATACTTTAACACTTTTACCATGATTTAGGGATAACTTGACATATCCTAATGCACTGAGCACTTTCACATGTTGAAGAGCTGAAATTAGATTCTGAGCCTAAGACTGGGATAGATTTATTGTTCTCTGTCATGTCACAGAAGATACACGAACACATGCAATTTTCTGTTCACAAAAAGTATCTGTCTGAAAGTGTAGGGTTTTCAACTTAGTAACCGGGCAGTGTGCCTAAACAGCGTGTTGTTCGCGTAAAACAGTTGAATTACCTGAAAAAAAAGGAAAATGAAAAAAAAGAGAAATGAAAAAAAAAGGATTTCATACCTAGTAACCGGGCAGGGTGCCTAACCAGCATGTTGTTCGCGTAAAACGGTTGAATTTCCTAAAGAAAAAAAGTATGTGTCTGAAAAAAAAAGAACAGATATTGTTATGTGATAGTGGAAAATATGTGCATGCTTAGAATATTGATCTTAAACAGTTGAATGCTTGGATATAATGGAGACTCTGATGCATGTGGAACTTTATTCACACACTGGAGTGTTAAGGTTATTCTTGAATTATGATTAAATATGTTGAAGTATTGGAAGTGTGTTATGACATACTTGTATTTACTCTACTTTTATGTGTCTGTAAATTAAAGAATACATTCATGAATATTAGTTCTATTTGATGCATTAGAGTTAATGAATATTATAATTGAGTTCTGATGATATGTCAAGGGGATGTATAGATGTTTGTGGGTATCATCACTGGAAACCCTCAAGAGACTATAACTCCTCCACTGGGGCCACCCAGGGGTTTAAAGGCTTGTTACACATGCTAAGTGTAATCGTGAGACCTACGAAAGTGGCTAGTTATGTTTACTGCTTTATGTTTATTTTTATCTTGCTTTGCTCGATGACTAGCAAAGATCAAGTTGGGGGGTGTGATAAGACGTGAAAAGTGCACAAATCACCCTTTTAACTAGGTCTCGTTAGTCTCCGAGCAATGCTATTTTGATTGTCTTTTCCCCTATTTCAGGCTTAAGGATCCTCAACGAAAATTAGATCAAGTTTGGAGCTAAACGAACAAATAAAGAACCTGCTAGGAGCAAAAGAGCAAAGGAGCAAAGATGAACCATCTTTGACATCAAAACTGTACCTGCTCAGGACGAACCAGATGATGTACTATATATGGTTGGAAAGCTCTTGAAGTCTAGATTCCAGAACTTTTTACGGTTCGTGATTTGGAGTTTCCTAGAGGAAGATATGCTATTTTTAGTATAGAGGTGCAGAAAAAGCAGTTACAGAAAACCAGATCGATCTCATCCCAAAGGAGATCGATCTCCTTGGGCGCTGCGAGAAAAATAGAAGGAAACTGACTAATCCGAGTTAGGGTTTGCCTTAGGCTATAAGTAGCCTTCTTTGGGGGCGTTTTGGCAGCCTTCCATGGCCGAATTTGGGGTTCCTTTAGACGTTTTTTTGCAGCTTTCTTCCCCCTTTTTCTTCCTCCTTTCTTCTCAAATAAATTAGGGTTAGGGTTAGATCTTTGGGAGAAGATCCATGGATGGATGGCTTCAACAACCTTCATCAAGGTGTCCTCTTCTTAAGATGAGTACCTAAACCCTAGCCTAGGAATTCTATGATGTAATAAAGTTATTTATTATGGTTTTCTATAGATTATGAGTTGTAAATCATACGTTTGATGATTGAATGGATTGTTTTTATGTTCTTATCTATTGGTGTTATTATTATTATATGTTAGATGAATGATTTGTTCCTATATGCCCTAGATTTAGGTCTTGTGCATGTTAGGGCTTGAGATTAGGGATTCTCATCAAACATCCATGCTAGGACCATGGATGTGAGGATTTCCTTCTCGAGATTAAGAGACTTGTAATGCTAGGACCATTACACATAATGCTAGAACCATTATGACCGCTTCTTAATCCGTTTTTCATCATTATTCGAGATTAGGGATTTCATATGTGCTAGAACCACAATGCTAGTGCCAGAACCACTAGATTAACTCTAATCCTTGATACATTCTAGTAGGCGATCTCAAGGTGCCAGAACCATCTTGATTATTTACCAATATCCATTCTTGATATTATCCCCGACGTCTTCGTTGAGCGATAGGACTTCTAGCCATTCACCTATCGACTATATGAAATCATCTAAGTTGATTTATCTGCTCTTATCTTAGGAATATCTAGTAAGTTATTTATTATTGATTAGAGTTCCTTGGCATTATCTTATCTATTAGTACTCTTTTCGTATTTGTTTAGTTCTAGATAAAAACCCAAAAGATTATCTTTTTCCCAACTCCTTGTTAGGAATTATACCTAGTATACGACTTAAACCATTAGTTCCCTGTGGATTCGACTCGGACTCATTACTATCTACCCATAAAGTAGTTAGTTAGTGATTCGGATTATAAATTTGTAATTTTGACGTTCTTGTTAAGGTAACGACACTTTTCAAGGCGTGTCAAGAAGATCCCAGCATAGAAAACCCCTTTAGTGTGGCTTTACTCTTTTTAAGGCACGGTTGCGATCGAGAGAGAAGAGGGGAGAGCGGCGACCCGATCGAGGAAGAGAGAATAGAGGAGAGATCGCCGGAGGAGGTTGCGACTAGACAAACAGGGACGACGGCTATTGGAGGAGACCATAACTTGAGGCACGACGGCGTTGGCAACGACGACTAGAGGAGGATCTCTTGCACAATCCAGAGGTAGGCTTTGCTTTAATGCTTGCTAGCCTAGGAACTTTGTGATGATCTTCTCTTCTCTCTTGTTGCGGTGATGTAGATCTTTGGGTTTCCCGAATGCTTCATTTCCTCTGTTTTTTTGGTATGCCAAAGGTTTGAGTTCCTCCTCTCTATTTTGATCGTTTAGATATCTTGTTCCTTTTTCTCTGTTGTTCGTGGTTGTGCTGCTACTCTTCTTTTGAAATAGTCTACATCAACTCGAGCAATCTTCTTCTTATCACCTCGAGGTTTATTTTTACTCTGTTCGTGGTTGTGCTGCTACTCTTCTTTTGGAATAATTGCCTTTGTCTCTGTTTTGATCGTTTAGAGCTTTGGTTTTTTCGGATTCCTTCCCATGTTCTTGGTTTACCGGAGGCTTGAGATCCTCCTCCAAAACCCCCCCCCCCTTTTTTCCTCGAATCTTCTGATGTTGGTTTGGATATTTTTTACTGGTTGCAGTTGGGTTTCAACGAGATTTCCTCTCGTGGTTGACGATTTGCTTCTAAAGAGATTTCCTCTACCTGTTGGTGTGATCTCTTTTCTTCGCCAACGGCCTCAGGTACTCAATATCCGGGTCTTCCAATCTTCTTTGATCTGCTTCGACTACTTGGTTTCTTCTGCAATTTGCTTCATGTAGTTGTCTTCTCTGGTGTGCTCTGTTCGGGTTTTGAGATTTGTTGCTTTATTTTGATTTTGTGAACTTGGTTCTTTTGTAATTTCTTCCTGATTGTTTCTTATTTAGTAGCATTTTCAGAAGTTAACAATAATTATATCCTTTTGGATTAATAGCATTAGATTGACAGATTTGATTATTAGCATAACGAACTCCATTGTTTAATAGCGGAGGAGATCGCGGTGGCCTCAGCCATCCTCGCCTGCATCCCCGCTGTCGTCCAAGCCTCGCCGCGCCCAGCACCGCCATATCTCCGGTGAGCTTTTCGCTGTGTTCTCCTCTCTCCACTTCTATTCATCTGTGTATGTTATCCATCGGTAACGTTGCTCACTCACCCCAAGTAGCATCTGTGCATGTTATCCATGGATCTCTAATTTGCATCTGCTTCGATTTGCTGCCCTTTTTGTGAATTTTGGCTGGGTTTTGCTGCAATTTCCCTTCTTAATTTTCTTCCCTTCTCATTTGCTCTTCAACTGGCTTTTGTTCGATTTAATTTTCCTACCAACTGGCTTTTGTTCGATTTAATTTTCAAGTGCTTCTGTTCATCTTCTTTTGATCTTATATGATATGCTTCATGTAATGGTTGATCCTCTAAAGTTCGTAGGAGACTCAACTCATTGAACATTAGCTGTAACCTGTAATAAAATTGGTAGATTTGAATAAAATAAATAATTTTTTGTATTTAGTGGTAAACACGATGTTTAGTGTGTGAAGATAATGAAGCTAAATTTCATGTCAAATTATGATGCCTTTTGTCTTAAAAAAATTGTTTTGGTAACGTTGAGTTATATATCTACCTTATAAGATCCAATGACAGTTATTGGCTCTGTCTTGTTCTCACCTGTTGTCCCACATGGATTCCTAGATGGCATCCTACGTGGCCGTTTATCTGCACCCCATTTCTGAGAGCGGTTCCTGGATGGAAATGGACAGCGTGCGTGGGTGCCTTCCCTTATAACCGTTCTCCCCTTATAAGGCTGATTAAATATCATATCCTCTAAGTTTACTTTGATACATTTTTATCATATTCCTTAGTTAGCTTTAAATATACATTCTTATAACCATAACCCTAAGTTATTATAACCCTCCCTGATCCTCTTATCCCTCCTTCCCCTCTCGAGCAGGGGCGGTTACATAAGACGTTCTGTAGGAAGTTTCCTAGGCGGTTTCCACCAAGAGATTTTTTTTTTTTGACCAATTAAGCCCGAAGGCTACTGGGTACAAACCCACTTACAACAGCTACAAGTCAACATCAACTATCAACTACTGCTTGACCAGGCAACGTCGCCGCCAAGCGCCTTGCATTTTTTGCTACCCCATCTGCCCGCGAATTAAAAGAGCGGGGGATGTATACAAGAGAGAATTCACAAAGCCTACCTATACTCTCCCAGATCTCCCTTTCCACCAAGAGATAAACTAGGAGAGAGTGGTTGGGGGTGTTTTCATAACCGGCCCCGCATTCATAACGGGAGAAATGGACGAAGGGCATCACTGATGAAGATGGAGGAGATGGAGGAGATGATCTCGATGGCTTTTGTGAGAGAATACCTTCTAGGCTTCAAATTCATTCCCATCGACGAGGAGTGCATCCATTTCCTCTGGAAGCGTCGACGCCATGACGCCATGGCCCAAAGTTTTTATGCAGCTTTGTCCTCACCGACGCCAATCTCTACGGTGGCAGCAGTTGCCATCCTCAGCAGCCTCGCAGGAATGGTATATCAACGATGATGCTTTTGCTTCTTGATCAATGTTAAGCATATATATAGATACGTCCTTTTTCATTCGTTCTTGGTTCTATTCTTGAATCATTCTTTGAGTCATTGTTCTTGAATGTTGTCTTTATTGATCAAACGCCATCAACGGCGTAAGGTACTTCTACACCAAGTTGATTCTGGTGTCGTTTACTAGCATTATCCCTATGCAAAAAGAGTCTATACGAAAGTCGCGGCATCAAGGCGACGGTCAAAATTGGTCTGGAGAAGCTATGTTATTGTTGGCAATGTGTTCAACAATGCTCGACCATCATGTCGAGTAGCGTGGCTCTCTAGAAGCTCTGATCATTTATACTTTATTCTTTGGTTGAATGATACTAAGCTTTCTAGCCATTTGATAAGACCTTGAACATAACATGCTACTTCTGTTGCAGGGAAAAGTGCTATAAATTTAGGTTCCGTTTGGCCGTGCGTTGTGTTTTTTATGACCATAGTGAGGTGTGGTGTGTTTGTAAACTGTGCTGAGGTGTGATGCAGTAACGGCTTAAAAACTGTTTGGTATGACAAGTTAATAACTGTGATAGAAAAATGTGTTCATGTAATTTATTGTTTGGGTGTGCGTTTATTTTCAAATGTACAGTGTAAAATATTAGTTTGTTATTTTGTTTCTATGTTTGTTACGCTGCAGCCAAGGTGTGGCCAAATGGAAGCACCTATAAACTGCTTCGTCTCTGACGCAGTTTTGACGTGGTCCCCACCAGTTTGCTATTATTCCCAAACGGGATTTTTGTGAACGCGGCCGCGTTCGGTCCAAAAAAAACTGTGTTTGGGCAGCATGAACGCACACCCAAACGGACCCTTAGTTTATTCTCGCTATCAGTGGTGGAAGAATCAGCTACCATGTTCTCTATCAGTGTGTTGCCAAAAATTGTTCTTAATGGTCGAATTAATTAGTTTGTTTCCATAATTGATTTAAGTACTTATTTTTACTTTGTCCTTCTTTTCGCCCAAATACGAGCCTAGGTTGCAAATAAAAGTCTATATTGCTTGAATAATATTACTTTAACTTGGGATGTTGTTTTTGTTTTACCCTGTTCAATGCTGTTACGAGCGGTCTACTCGTGATCCTCTCGTAATGGGTCTCTACTGCTCCAATCGATCAGAATCGGCCTTATCGGACTTGATTTGAGTCCAATTGGCTGATTTGGCTAGCTGGATCGGATCTGGCTGAAGCTGGATCGAATCTGACTAAGCCTGATTGGATGGGACTTGACTGGGTCAAGTCTGAAGTGATCTGAATCAGGTTGACCAATTGGATGGATGTGGCTGAGTCAGTTGGTTAGGCTAAATCAGGTTAGAATTGGTTGAGCCAAATTGGTCAAGGGTTGGTTGGGGAATCCGATGGTTGAGAAGTCGCCGGAGTGGATCGCCGGCGTTGGGACGGAGGCGGCGGTCGGGATCGTGGCAGGGAAGGTCGCGGGTTGTTGGGGAAGAGATCCACCGGAGTGGATTGGTCGGAGGTGGGCTAGATCGGCGGGATCTAGAGGTCGAGGGCGGCGGGGTTGGGTTCACCGGCGTCGGGGACGACGAGGAGCTCGGCTGGAGGTCGGGAATGGTCAGGGATGGTTGGGATCGGGTCTACGGAGGGCGGGGAAGGGTTTTATGAAGGGTTACGGGTGAGATCAGGTCGTTTGGCGGATGGCGGATGGCGGACGGTGGCTGTGAAGATGAGGTTGCCGGGGAAGACGCCGGAGAAGGTGGAAGGCGATGGAAGGGATATGGCCGGAGTCGTGGGAGGTAGGGGAAGAAGATGGCGGGTTTAGGTGGCGACGGGGCTGGCCAGAGAGGGAGAGAACGGCTGACGACGGTGAAGCTAGGGTTCCGGCACGGGAGGGAGACGATGAACAGTAGCTGGTGACGAGGAGAGAGAGTAGTGACGTGGCGCTGACGTGGAGGAGAGAGAAAGTGACGGGAGAGAGAGAAACACTGGTGGAGGCGGTGCCGGCTGCGGGGAAGATGACAGATGGGGAAGATGGTGGATCTATGGTAGATATTTGGTGGAAGCTATATTATCTCTACTCCTATGATAATTTATCAACTACTCCTAATAATTCATAACTCTTCATTCATCATCCATCATTCCCTAATACAAACTACTAAGGTCCTTTTATAGATACCTTGACAGAGTCCTAATCCACTAGAAAACCCCCTTGCTTGATTAGCAAGTAATAAGGTTTCTGACTCAACTCAACTTCCTAACTCAAAAGGACTCTTAATTAATTCCTAACAATCAACTAGGACTCAATAAAAGACTAATGATAAATACTAATTAAATACTCTAGTTTGAACTAGGGAAGTCCAAGTCAAACTAGAAAAGAGGCTGAACCAGTTTGGTTCCTCTTCTGGGTTCGGATCCAATTGGTCGAGTCGGATCGACTCGTATCAAATGCTTGATGAGCCCAGTAGTTCTGCCTACATCAACTAGGAAAGTGAGAAAGACCAGCTGGCTTTGTGAACCGAAGGACTCCATAGATTTTAGAATAAAATGATGAGAAAAGATTATAGTAACTCTCTTCTACCCTGTTGGGAAAATCCCTCCCCATGAGAGATGTTGACAAGAGACGTCGACGAGAAGCGACGAGGACGCGCGATGCTGGAAAAATAAAGGTGCAGGAACACAAAGGATCGATCCTTTGCTTGGAAAGGATCGATCCTCTTCCCACAACAGAAAGCTGGGCTGAAAAGGATCGATCCTCTGCTCTATAAAGATCGATCCTCCCAGACAATTTTTCTCGTGACAGGGAGCGTGTTTTGAATGATCGATCCTTATCCTCAAAAGGATCGATCATCTTCGGAGCGGTCTTTTCTACGGAATGAAAGGATCGATCCTTTCATTCAAGAAGATCGATCCTTTGCGGAATCTGGGAAAGATTTAAGGGTCCAGATTAATCCGAGTGTGGGTTAATTAGTGGCTATAAATAGGGTTAGTACGTAACCCTAATGTGTAGAACGTGGGTTCTCATCTTGGAGGCCTAGAGAGAGGTCTTAGGGCTTGAGAGAAAGCAAGAGGACTTGAGAGAATGCAAGAGGGCTTGAGAGAAAGCAATGGGGCTTGATAGAAAGTAGGGCATTCTAGAGTGAATGTATTTGGGAGGGTTGAGAGAGATTTATATGTGAGAGTTGAGAGATCAAGTCTTGTAAATCTCCTCATATATTGAAGTTTTCTCTCTTCCCGTGGTTTTTCCTTCGCGGTGATTTGCCGGGAGGTTTTCCACGTTAAATCTGGTGTCTCTCCTTCTAGTTCTATTTTGGTGCTCTCCCATCTTGGTGTGATCCCCGCCGGATTTCCTAACATACCCATGGGTTTTCCTGAAGCCCATGTTTGAAAGCTTCCAGTTTTGTGTCAGGGAAATCAAAGTTTATGTCAAGATTGGTTTCTGAATTCATCACTTCTGTTACATTTTTGAATGTTGATATGAGGATATATATATCATTCATCTGAGTTGATCTTAAATAGGCCTTAAGCACATGGTGGAGGGTACCTTAGTGGCGGTGACTGTGGTGATGGGGGTGGTGGCTACGGCAGCGACCAGCGCAAGAAGGGCGGTGGCTACAGTCGCGGCGGGGTTGGTTGTGGGCAATGGTAATGACCGTGGCTACGTACGGGGGTAGCGATGAGTGCTTCTCAAGGGGTGGTGGAGACTCCGACGACAACTGGAGGAACTGAGAGATGATAATGATTAATGAGAGATATTGTTGATCTGGAGTCATGGTCATGGTTGTTGGGAGTCCGAGGTTATGTGTCCATGTATTTTATCGCATTTGGTCTTGAGCTATATGGAGATCCAATTTTCTATCTGAAATTTTATGTTAAAATATATATATTGCATTGAGGTTCTTTTGCCAAATTAATTAAGAGAGTCGGTTGTAGAAGAAATTGTTGGGTTTCCCTCCTCATGAGCACGCAGGCGGTGTGCATGGGAACGCGCGGGCGGCGCGCGCAGGCGGCGCGTGCAGGCGGTGTGCATGGGTTGCAGGCATTAATTGCCCATGGCAGCAGTTTGGTGCAAGACATGCATTGGCGTGCATGTAGTGGCGACTTCCATGCATTGGCGTGCTTGGGCAGCGCACAGGACATCGCTGTGACATAGTTGTTGGCAATTAATGCCTCATTAATTGCTTTGGCAGCTGCTTGGTCCAGGTGGCGTGCATTAAGGGCAGCAGTTTTGGTTTGGCTTGGCCTATATATATAGAGGGAGAGGGCTTGTGCTGGGGGGAGAAGTGAGGAGGCAGCCAAAGAGAAGGCTGAGACTTGATAGAAAGCTGGCGGCTTGGAAGAGCTGTAGGTAGATAGAGGGGTTGACATTCCTTGTATGAATGTATATGGTGTGAGAGTTAGAGAGAGTGCTTTGTAAATCTCCTCACATAGTGACCCCTCATCTTCCCGTGGTTTTTCCCTCGCAGTAAATTTTGCTGGAGGTTTTCCACATTAAAATTTCTGGTGTCATCTCCTCTATTGTTCTTTTGTTTTTCCTATTTTCCCTCCTGCCAACGATCTTAACACGTGGTATCAGAGCTCTGGTTATGGCAGGAAAGGCCTCAGCTTCTCGATTCGAGGTTGAGCGATTTGATGGGAAAAGCAACTTCGGCCTATGGCAGCAGCGGGTGAAGGATATCCTAGTGCAGCAGGGTCTCTACCGAGCTCTGAAGGGAAAAAAAAACCCGAGTTCATGACGGCCGACGTTTGGGAGGAGATCGAGATGAAGGCGGTGAGCGCCATTCGGCTCTGCCTAGCTGATGAGGTCATGTATAATGTCATCAACGAGGACACGGCTGCGGGTCTTTGGTCCAAGTTGGAAAACCTGTTCATGACCAAATCCTTGACGAACAAGTTGTTTTTGAAGCAACAATTGTACACCTTGAGGATGAAAGAAGGATCGGACCTGATTGTGCACCTTAACACTTTCAACAGGATCATCACCCAATTGTTATGTGTGGATGTCAAAGTGGATGATGAAGACAAGGCTCTCCTTCTTCTAGCGTCCCTTCCGCCCTCCTACGAGTACCTTGTGACCACCTTACTCTATGGGAAGGAGACCCTGGAGACGGAGGATGTCACTGCGGCCTTGCTCTCCAATTCCTTGAGAAGGAGGTCATCAGATGAGCTTGTCTTAGAGGCAAATTTGATAGAGAAGAAGCGCTCGAATGGGATGGATGGCAAGATCAAAGAAAAGACCGTCACTTGCTACTACTGCGAGAAGGAAGGCCACATCAAGCGGCGATGCAGGAAGTACAAGGATGACATAGCTAAAGGGAAGATCAAGGAAGATGAAGGGAGTACGACCGTAGTGACACTTGACAACGACGTGTGTGTCATTACGGAGGAGTGTCTGGGTTAGAGCATGATGGGGGAGTCTCGGTCGATCGAAGCGACCGAGGAGGCCGAGTCACGAGGTGTGGTGGCTCGAATGTTGACACGACAGTGTGTGAGGTCCGAGCAAGGGCTCGATGGGAGGTTTCTCTCATGAGTCGTGAGGGGGAGCTTGTTGGGTTTCCCTCCTCATGAGCACGTAGGCGACGTGCATGGGAACGCGCGCAGGCGCGCGCAGGCGGCGTGTGCAGGCGGCGCGTGCAGGCGGTGTGCATGGGCTGCAGGCATTAATTGCCCATGGCAGCAGTTTGGTGCAAGACATGCATTGGCGTGCATGTAGTGGCGACTTGCATGCATTGGCGTGCTTGGGCAGCGCACAGGTGAGCGCTGTGACATAGCTGTTGGCAATTAATGCCTCATTAATTGCTTTGGCAGCTGCTTGGTCCAGGTGGCGTGCATTAAGGGCAGCAGTTTTGGTTTGGCTTGGCCTATATATATAGAGAGGGAGAGGGCTTGTGCTGGGAGGAGAAGTGAGGGGGCAGCCAAAGAGAAGGCTGAGACTTGATAGAAAGCTGGCGGCTTGGAAGAGCTGTAGGTAGATAGAGGGGTTGACATTCCTTGTATGAATGTATATGATGTGAGAGTTAGAGAGAGTGCTTTGTAAATCTCCTCACATAGTGACCCCTCATCTTCCCGTGGTTTTTCCCTCGCAGTAAATTTTGCTAGAGGTTTTCACGTTAAAATTTCTGGTGTCATCTCCTCTATTGTTCTTTTGTTTTTCCTATTTTTCCTCCTGCCAACGATCTTAACAAAAATCAGAATACTACAAATGGAAGAAACATCATACTGGTTTTAAGGATGCAGGGTTTAGTTTGTTGCTTTGTAGTCTTTGGTGTGCTATCAGAGAGAGAGAGGGAATCTCTTCAAATAGAGACAGAAATCGTGATGTCAAGGAAGAACTTCTCTATGTGGTCTCATATTATCATATTTTTTATATATTTTTATAATTTATTAATAAGAGAAATGTAAAACCGTATCATGGTCACGAGTGAGTACTAGTATATATATATATATGATAAGAGTGTTTTGATCATATATGTATGTCAGGTGGGTAACGTTGAGTTATTATGGTTCGGAGGTAAAAGATAATGCCCGCTGATGGCGGTTGATCATAGGTAATTTTTTATGAGTCTAATCAATACACATGGTGGTTTTTTTTTTTTTTTTGCAATAAATGATATGAGAGAGACTTTTTTAGAATGTTGCCTAAATGTAGGTAATGATATGAAAAAATCTAATTTTTCTTTATCGAGATGAGATTGGACTTTTTTATTTGCCAAAGCAGCCGAACAGAAGCTTCGCGTTGAGTAACTTTCCACGCATAGAAAAATCCACGGTGCTTAATGTCTACGCTAAGTGCTTTAAATTACATTTAAAACTATTTTTAGTAATATATTCACGTTCGTAACAAAAATGTCAATGGGTCATTGTCATGTCATGCGGGCAAAACCAGTGATACTGATTGATACATTGAACCAATTAAATTGTATAAAAGTAAAATTTAACTTCACACGGGATACGGCCAACTTTTTTTTTCTTCTTCTTTTTTATACTCAAATCCTAAAAAACAAACCATAATTGTGCACATATCATTGTCAACCAATTAATAATTAAGCTTTTAGTGGGATGTGACTATCGCCAAGTGTCGATTCACAGTGATCAAATCAACGAAATATTTAGACCCATTCCTAGCCACAAGGATCAGCCGACCCAAAACGAATCCAATACTCTTTAATCTAGGAACCGGGAAAAACATAAAGGACGTAATAAATAAAATTATGCAAAACCATTGGCATCTTCATATCTAGTTACCGCTTAGCTTTTTCTGCACCACTCAATTTTTTCCTCCACTGTGGACGTCACCTTACGCATGCTTCCTCTCCTCCGTGATCTACGGTGTCGCCGACGTAAAATATTAAGAGGGAGATAATTAGCACAATATCAGCTTATGTCAAGCACTACACTAAAAAGTAGTACTTTACTTGTCACATAGACACATAGTAGCAACATCGTTCACA
>OY986965.1:11663956-11701401 GCA_963920575.1 Narthecium ossifragum | reverse complement strand
AGGGGGGCGCTGGAACCGGATAGGGGTGAGGGGGCTGGATCGGGGGATTAAGTCATGATCTGATCATGACCGTCTGATGGCATCGGACGGTCCACAAATCAGTTCTCTCTACAAGACTTAGAGAACTGGTTTGCCCCCTAAAATTCCTCTATATATATAATTACAACGTTAGATGAAAACCAATCAAAATTAACATATGACTAGTTTGTCATGAAATGCTGATAACGAAGTTAACCCGTAAGAATTTTTAAACAACATGTTACTAAACTATAAACTTTTGAAACCACAGTATACCAAAGTGTGTTTTTGACCTAACTTAAATGATAACTTAAATACTGATAGCTTAAATATTTTCTCGTATGAAGTGGGCTCCACCCGAACAACCAATACCTATCACATAACCCGCGGGCCCACTTCCCTTTGGCCCAATCCGGTCCGATCGTCTTTATCACATCCAATCCATACCCTATCGCCATCCCCATCCCCATCCCCATCCACATTCTATTCTTTGTTATCGAACTCCCCCACCCAAGGACCCAAGGACCCATCCATGTCCACAAGGATGGGCGGATATATCACATATATATCCGTGTGCATATGCCATCATCATCGCGGGTCCCACAACTGGACCCCACTCCCCCTCGCGGTCCCACCCTCCGCCACTCATTCCCGGCCCCCTACATCGACACGCGTAGCCCGATCGGATCCAGGCGGCGGTGTCCTAAAAGCCTTCGCCTCGCTTTGGCCTCAAGTTTTTGATCCGGGCCACTGCATCATACTCGTGGTCCAGAATCGCCAAGCGATCTTTATTACAAATGGCTGTAGAACTTCACCAGCAATGGTGACTCTATCCCTAAAATATCCGACTGACATGATCCCGCGCGAGAGCGACGTGTCAATTTTGTAACCAGTCCACGTGTCAATAATCACGTGGGACGAGCCACGTCTGACGCGCGGCGGATCAGATCCCCAACAACGCCATCAAACTCCGCATCGTGGCGTCGGTCGCGCCACGCCGCCCCACCCGCGCGTCTCAACCCCACATATTTCCGGCGAGACTTCTATTAATATTATAGCTATTACATACTTTATTTGGCGAAACACAATAGATAGGTGGTCCACTCTCGGCCGGACGCAGAGGCGCAAGTGCGAGTCACGTGTCACCACCTCTTCCCGTGGAGGACGTCGCGCCACGTCGGATGAGAATCTCAACATCCAGCTGATCGCCATGTCATACACTTCAAGGAGGAAATATCTGGTGGGGAGGAACAGCTCACGGCGGGCCCCCACCGGAGGTCACAGCGAGTCACGTCATGACACGTGGGCGCACGGTATTAGCTGGGAGTGGGCCGCCTAGGGTTTGGTGCGCACGAGTTTTAAGATGGGGAACTAGTTTGTCAATTACAAAATCGCCCTTCGTTTGGCCCGTACGGGGTAAGAGCACCGGAGAGTTGAGTGGATCTGGATCATGTGACAGCCATCCTTCTTCTTTTATTAGGAGGAAGACGAGAAGGTGGGTGCGTCTATAAATCGCGGAGGGTTGCCCCTATTTTAGGGATTTTAGTTTTGCCATTTTTTCCCAATCCTTTTGTGGTGGAATCGGAGAAGAACAGAGAGGAGCTCCGAAAGAGGAGAGTGGTTGGAGATGAAAGGTTGCGAGCTGTGCGACCGGGTGGCAAGGATGTACTGCGAGTCGGACCAGGCGAGCCTGTGCTGGGAGTGTGACGCCAGGGTGCACGGCGCCAACTTTCTGGTTGCGCGGCACTCTAGGAGCCTCCTCTGTCGCAGCTGCCAGGCGCCGACGCCCTGGCGCGCGTCGGGGGCGCGGCTCGGGCCTACGGTGTCCGTCTGCGAGCGGTGCATAGGAGGCAGCTGTGAGGGGCTTCGGAAGGGATTGGAAGAAGGGCGAGGCGAGGGAGGGGGAGGCGTGGAACGGGAGCGAGTGGATGAGGTCGAAGAGGAGGGGGAGGGAGAGGGGAATGGAGAAGACGATGAGGAGGAGGAGGAGGATGGGGACAACCAGGTCGTCCCTTGGTCGTTGTCGTCGCCGCCGCCGATGGCGAGCTCCTCCAGCAGCGAGGAGTCGTCCAGCCGGGTCTCTAGTGGGTTCTCGAAGCGGATGCGGGAGGATGCCAATCTCGCTTGCCAGGTATTCGTTTGCTATCTTCTCGATCGTAAATTTTTGGGAAACCCTAGATCTTCATATCGTAGACGTTTTTCAAAAGGATCAGTCCATAATCGCGGCAAATGCACAAATATTTGCTTTTCTCTAGCATTTCTCCTCTGTTTTTTAGGTTTATTCGAGGGTCTTATATTCTAGATTCGTAAGATAAGTACATGGGATCATTCTTTGAAGACCATTAATTCATGCATCAAGTTGCAAAAAGTATTTGTTTTTGCTATCCTTAATGGCTTCGAATTCTTGATTGTTACTTTCCGATTTTTTTGAAAAAGTAGTATTTTCCTTTTATATCTCGTCTGATTTTCTTTTTCTTTTTTCGTCCCTTGTGGAGTATTTTTCAGTACGGACAGGCTTTTCCCCCGATTTAAGCGTTAAATCCGGAGCGAAAAAATCCTCTTCCTTTTCTTTAGGGATTTTCTCAACAAATTTCCATCTTCCTCGCAGGACGATCTCGCCTGTTCATCGTCCCGGCCGAGCTGCCTCGGCCTAACGCCGTCATCAGCGCCGCCAACCACGGCTCAATCTTCGGCGGAGGACGAGGCCACGTCGTTCGCGGGACTCTTCCGCCCGTCCAAGGACCGCAAGAAGGCGGCCGTCGGCGATCTCCGCTCCGCCGACTCGTCCAAGTCGGCGGCCCAGCCACCGTCCGATTCCATCTTAGATCTCCTCGTCGTCCGCGGGGACCACCGAAGCGTCGATCTCGTGTCATCAGCTTCTCACAGCCCTCCGATCTGAGCGACGTACAATCCAATTTGTACGTTCCATTTTATTTCTATTCCACATGCTCGTTTCTTCTTTCTAGTATCCTATGTTAGAATCTTTTTTTTTTTAGAATCTAAGAAAAAACCAGAAGAACAGTTACTGTCAGTCAAAACCAATGGCCGGCCACCGCCTTCGAAGACGTCGCTGGCACGGCCAACGTTTACCATGCAACACGTGCCCTGCGGTGGCACTGTCGTGCGGCTCATGCCGTCCATATCCGGGGAATCTACTCATCTATCGTAATCCGGCGATTAGTAGCCGTTGATGCGTTGGTATAGTCGATGTGTCATCTAGTCATCTATATAGCTACTGCCCGGCTTGACCGTCTTAACGGAGCTTTTTGATTGGCTGGCCTGCTCTAGTACGTCTTAGACCCTTGACCATAGGAGACTTTGGAATGGATCCTTGGTATGGACGTTCTTTTTTTATTATTATTTTTTTATAATTAGATGCATGTATCCTTAGTATGGACGTTCATTCGTATCAGTAATACTAAAAGTCTAACATGAGATGCTCCACATATAAGAATCATTAATAGAAAGGGTATGGACGGCTATGGTAGCATCAGGTGATGGGTGGTGTTGATGGAAGTATATCGTCTACACGAAAGGCTTGCTTGCCTTGTATTCTGGTGCGAGAACTATTGAGTGGTTGTTGGTTCATGCTGTATGTGTGATGTTTTCTAGCAAACGAGTAGTAGTGTCCACATTTTGCATGGGTTCTGATTGCATGTATGGTGGTATTAGTTGCTTGTGTGGCCAGCGTTAGAGCACTCTCTGACCTTCCTTTCTTTTAAAAGGGTTAATTATTGAGGAGCAGCCAAAGGTGGTTGGTGCTTTGATTGGCTATTTCGATGCGTTTTTTTATGCATTTATCTTTATGGCTTCTAACTCTGCCTTTGCTGGAACTTGGCTCAGATTCAGTGGCCAGCAATGGCCAAAGTCGCCTTAGACCACACAATAGCCATCTTTATTTGACCATGAAGGGTGGAAGGTGCAGGTGCTTTCTTTTCTTTTAACTCAAGTCCTGGCCTCATTTGAGCCACATCCTTGGGACCTATAAGAAACTAGGATATGATATTCGAGATATCATTAGTTGACGAGAAACAATATTCTCCATTAGCTACTTGGCCTGGTTGGGAAGGGAAAGTGAAAATTGGTGGCTGACAATGTTCCGTGCTGTGTTTAGTAAGAAATATGTTATTTTAGAACAACTTGGGACATACGGACTTGGTTTTGCTATCATTCACTGCTCGGGACGAGATATTTGATTACAATGGCTGGGCATATATAGTTCCATTCTCTCATTTATTTTATCCATCGTTGGCACTTTTAGGTACGGCTGAGCATTCAAAGACAGTAAATATATTATCCGGAGCATCTTATTTAGCGTAAGATTCTGGTTGAACTACTTTCTGATATCCACCCAATAGTAATTGTCTTGATTTCATCGAAAGTTGAGCTTACTCGATAAGATCTGATGTACTTCTAGGGGTGGTGTGTTTGGACTATTGTACTAGTAAATTAGTAATTGAATTTGCTAGCATGGAAGACCAGTATGACTCGTCACTTATCATTTGGTTTATCCTATATATTGCTAGTGCCCATGCTGCTATCACTTGTCCAGCATGGAGAGTTCCTGATCTGATTGTATCTTCTGCCTTCGCTCTTGCATTACATTAGTCTATGATTGGAAGTGTCTGATAAGCCTCCGCCTTTTCTACATCCTTGTTTAAAGTCAGAATATATTTGTGCTACCCTGGAATTCTTGTGATTTGGGGATAAAAATGCATCAAAGATTGCTGATTATTACTTTCTCGCCTTCATTATCATTGTATGTTGTATTTAGTATTATTGCTGCCTCTTTTACTTTACATTACATGCATAGCTTATGCAGTAATTTCATGCAGATTGATGGCTACTTTCTTCAGATTTCTGTGGAGTCATGACCGCTGCCCGTTCTAGCACAGAATCCTCTTCAATTAGAGGCTGTGAGGTCCCTAATTGAGCTCCTGACTACTTACTTTGTGGCCACTGCATGGCTAACGATTGTATTTATTTGATATACTTTTGAGTGCGTGTAATAGAAAAGTATTGGTGTAGGAAACCGAGAATATAATAGTATGTTTTCCCTGTTTAGGTTTAATTTCTTAGTGTTATTAGACAAATTTTGTGTTATTGGTGCCTGCCCCAAACATTTTTTGTGTGATACTCTTAAAGCTATTCCGTGACTCAGTTTAAAGATTTGATGCAAGTATGGTGGAAGCCCACTGTATATTTAAGACTGAAGCTTTCTGTGGTGGCCGACTGAAGATGGTATAAATTTGGACTCATTGGACTGATATGATTCCAACATTCTATCTAGAGTGGCAGCGCTTTATACGAATGTCAGTGAAATTTTAAAACTCACTCATGTCCTGGTGGGAATGTTTAAACAACTATATAAAAGTCTAGCTGTTGGATTACTCTGTTCCACCTACGATCTAAAGATCCAATTCTAAAATTAATGCAGCGTAAGCGAATAATATATCCTTTCTAAATTTCATCTCCTTATAAGCCTTGTTTGGTTCCGAGGGATAGCACTCAAATAGGGCTTTATTCGTTCCGGGGGATAGCATCCAAACATGATCTTATCCTGGCCAGGATAACATTTATGCCAAGATTAGCAATCCCAGCATTAGAGGACTATTCAAGTAAAATGGGGTATTCGGGGTTTTTTTTTTTTTTGCAAAAACCCCACCCACCGCCACTTACATCTCTTCTTCTTCCTCCTCTTCTCTCCCGATGGTTTCCTCACTCTTCATCCTCCACCTCACCGGCTGGATCCGAGGGAGAGAGAAAGAGACAAGGAGAGAAGGGGAAAGGGGGAAGGGGGAAGGGAGAAGGGGGAGGGAGTGGGAGGAGGAAGGGGGGTTGCCGGCGCCGAAGAAGAAGGGAGGAAGAGATCGAGGAAGAAGGCCAGGAGAAGGCCGGGAGAAGCAGAGATGGAGCTCGTCGTCACCCAAACTGTAGAAAAGGCTCGTTGCCAAAGAAGCTCGTGTCGGAGATCAATGCTCGTCGGAGCATAATAGGAGTAGAGCTTGCTGCCAACGTCTATTATTAGAGAGAAACCCGGATCGGAGAAAACCGCGATCTCACAATCCGGCTTGGAAAGAGTTGCTGGAGAAGAGCTTGTCGATCTAGGCTGGAGAGGATTTGCCGTCGGAGGAGAGAAATGCTTCGTCGCCGACTTCCCTCCAATCGCAGTGGATCGTTGTACCCTGAGAGCTTTTTGCCTGAAGAACCAGAAGCAACGGGTGGTGGGCAAATAAAGCTTAAGGACACAGTGTGATACACTGGCCTCGATCAAGCATTTCTTTTGCGCTTTCTTCTTCCTACTTGCATTCGGATAAGTGGTAAGGATCCGTTCTTTTATTTAGTTGTTTTACTTGTAAAGGGTCCTCGCTACTTAAGAAAAAAGCAAGGATCCTAGTTCTTATTTTCAACATTCTTAAGCTTTACTTCGGTTTTACCGTATTTCGGATCCACTTCTCTTACGGATCCTTCTGTTTTCCTTTTATTTTGAGAGAAAGTTCAACTTCCTTTAAGAACTCTAAAACACAAGAACCGAATCACTTTTGTGGTTGGTCTGCTTTTGCAGATGATTTCAGGATTAGGTGTTGAGCATGCAATCCACTTGTAGTTGAAATGACTAGCATGTCGATCGGTCAGCTAGAGAGACCTGAGAAGTTTAAGAGGCTGAATTTCAAGCAGTGGCAGCAGAAAATGCTATTCTACTTGACCACCCTTAAACTGGTCAGGTATCTCACTGAGGATGAGCCTGTTCTTACTGAAAAACAGAAGAATGCTTATACCGTAGCTGCAGTTCAGGCTTGGGGTCATTCTGACTTCATATGCTGGAATTATATCCTGAATGGCTTCAACGACAAGCTCTACAATGTGTACTTTCCCAAAAGAACCACAAGGGAACTTTGAGAAGCCTTGGACAATAAGTACAACGTGGACGACGCCGGCGCAAAGAAATTTATTGTCGGTCGATTCCTTGAGTATAAGATGGTAGACGGTAGAAGCGTTGTCGAACAAGTTGAGGAACTTCAACTCATCTACCATAACATGAATGTTGAAGGTATGATTCTGAATGAACCTGTCCAAGTGACGGCAATGATAGAGAAACTACCATCTTCTTAGAAGGACTTCAAGAACTACCTAAAGCACAAACGAAAGGAGATGAGTCTTGAAGATATCGTTCGGAGGCTGAAGATTGAGCAAGACAACCACAAGAACGATAAGAACAGCGGTCTAGGCATTTACTCTAAGTCCAACTTAGTGAAGAATGCCAGCGATATGAAAGATAAGAAGCGCAAGCGCTTCGATGAGGGCACTAAGGGAGGCAGTGGGTCTCAAAAGTTCAAAGGCGAGTGCTTTGTCTGCGGGAAGACAGGACATAGGGCCAAGGATTGCCGCAACCGCCCAAGTGCTCAAGGGAAGAAGAAGCCAACTCCCAAGAGGAAGAGGACAGAAGCCAACATAACTGAAGGTCTCAGTGCAGAGATGGATGACTTGCAACTGATTGCAGTTGTCTCAGAGGTGAACCTGATCGGGAGCAATCCAAAGGAATGGTGGGTCGACACTGGCGCTACCCGCCACATCTGCTCCAATATATGGATGTTCGACACCTACCAGGTAGTGGAAGGAGAGCGCTACTACATGGAAAACTCTGCAACCTCCAAGGTGGAAGGTAAATGGACTGTGAAGCTGAAGATGACCTCTGGGAAGGAGCTGACCCTGACAGAAGTCCTTCATATGTCAGAGATACTCAAGAATCTGATCTCAGGTTCTGTGATGAGTAAGAAGGGCTTCAGGTTAGTCTTCGAATATGATAAGGTCATCCTAGCAAAGAATGACATGTACATTGGCAAGGGCTACATGATTGAGGGATTGTTCAAAATGAATGTAATGACCGTAATCCTCAAGGTCAAGACTCAATGTTGTCCAAGAGGCTAATAAAGAGAAGTTTGCCTATGTGATTGAGTCATTTAATTTATGGCATGGGAGATTAAAACATGTGAATAAAAATTCAATAAAAAGATTAATGTCCTTAAATCTTCTTCCTAAATTCACAATTGATAACGAACACAAATGCAAGGTTTGTGTGGAAGTCAAATTAGTAAAGACTTCATTTCAATTAGTTGAACGAAGCACTGAACCTTTAGGTTTAGTACATACAGATGTTGGCTAAAATACCTTTTAGTACCCTGCAGTTTCATTAGAATGCTTATTAAGTCCATGTATTTCTAATTTAGGCAATTTAGTCCTCGAAGTTACCATGTAGTTGTAATGTAGGCCTTGCCCTCACCTGCCGTTAGAAACCCAATGGCACCGTTGGTCACGTGGATCATGTTCTATACCGACACATGCCAGCTAGACTAGGCGTCGGGGAGAATGTAGCCGTCCCTCTTCCTCCTAATGGAGAAGGAGAAGGTCTGCTTCTCCGGGCGTTGCGCATGCTGCGACGGCTGCTGCTGCTGGTGGTTCTGCTGTTGCCACTGTTGCAACGACGAGAGCTGCCTCACTTTCTTCACACACTTCCTGATAACCTCCTTCTCGTAGGACGACGATGAGGACGAGGATGAGTGGTGGTTGGTAGAGGAGAAGGAGAAGGTCGTGGTTTTCTTGGTGGAGGAGGAGGAGGAGTTGGACATGGGGATGTTGAGGAGGTCGGGTTCCTTCTTGCTGCTGTCGCGGTGGAGGAAGACGGAGGAGAAGCGGGTGGTGAAGGAGGAGACGTACTTCTGGCGCTTGGTGGTGGCGGTGGTGGCGCTAGGAACGATGGACGTCGACGAAGACGAGGATGGTACCGGCCGCTTGGCGGCGTCCTCCTCGGTGGCGGAGCTGGGGCGGGAGGAGTCACGGGAGGCAGTGGTGGAGGAGGAGGTCGGCCGTGGAGAAGGCGGAGGTGGAGGAGGAGCCGATGCTACTGTTGATGCCGTTGGAGTCGCAGGAGGCGGTGGTGGCGTCGAAGGAGGAGGAGGGTCTGCATCATGGAGATCCGGGGGGAGAGGTGGAGGGGGAGGAGCTGGCCCTTGTACAAGAGCTCATCGGCGGGGCAGAGCTGGGCGCCGCCCGACCTCCTAGAAGAGGGGGCCATCAACACCGTGAACTGGAAGTCCGATGACTACGACGAGGGGCTCGAGGGGGCGCGCTTCCTCTGCTATCGCTTCCTATGCTGGTGGCCCTCTACTTCTAACATTAGCGTGTTTGGCGACCTTCGTCCTCGACAACCTCTTGTGGCTCAGGCGATCCGTCGTTGACATCGAGCCACTCCTCCACGAGCTCTCCGCCAAGTACGGCTCCATCTTCACTCTCCGTGTCGCCTCCCGGGTCTCCATCTTCGTCAACAACCGTGCGATCGCCCATAAGGTCCTTATAGAGCACGACGCTGTATTCGCCGACCGCCCCACCCCCCGCCACCCGTTACCTCAGCGGCAAGCAACACAACGTCTCCGGCTCTCCCTACGGCCCCCTCTGGCGCCTCCTCCGGCGCAACCTCATGTCCGAGATCCTCCACCACTCCCGTGTCCAGATCTACGGCGCCGACGGGGCCTGGGTGCTCGGCATCCGCGAACAGGCGGAGTTCGGGGACGACGCGGTCGCTGTCAATAACCTCACACCCTGTTTGGCACCTTCGTTAACTCACCTTCGTTAGCCTCCACCTTCGTTGGTAACCCTGGTCCCATCGCAAAATCCCCTCTCCACCTTCGTTGGACAACGACAGGCCCCATTAGCAGCCGGCTGCCAAACAGGGCCTGAAATGACTTTGCCTTCTCCCCGCGGATCGCCAAGTAGGTCTTTTGCAGGCACTGGAACACCATCTTCGAGCTACGAGCAAGGCAGAAGGAGGTGTTCGCCCTATTGATCAGAGCGCGGAGGGAGCAGAAGAAGACGTAAGGCGGTGGCTTGCAGAGGGAGGTTGGCTAACATGCGGGAAGTAAACGGCGTCATTGGGTTTCTAACGGCAAAAGAGGACTGCATGATAACTTCGAGGACTAAATTGGCTAAATTAGAAATACATGGACTTAATAAGCATTCTAATGAAACTACAATGTACTAAAAGGTATTTTAGCCTACAAATGTTTGTGATCTGAAAATTGTACAGTTTAGAGGTGGTAAGTGTCACCGGATTACGTAGCGAATAAATTTTTCACAAGTTTAGAGTTACCCGATGCCGGCGCCAAGAACCCTCCGCTCCTTGCTCCATGCGTTGGGCGCTCCTTGCCCACTTCAAGACCCACGCCTTGAAGATGCTTGGTGCAGCAAGCTCCGTCCTTGACCAGCCTTCTCCGTCGTCTTCTTCTTGCACAAAGGCACACCAAGAAGCAAGATACACGATTATGGCAAATGGGATGACCCTCTTCCTTTATTGATCCAACGATCTTTACGAGAGAATCCCTCACAACTCTCTCTCCCTCCAAGGTACAAAGATCTCTCAATACAAGGAACCTCCCAAACCCTAGTCAAGGCCTAGATGCCCCAACACCTTGGCCACCCTACTCCTTATATAGAGGAATAGTCCTTGGCTTGCTCCAACAAGCCACACCTAAGAAGTCCTACTCAATGTCCTGGATTTCGTCCATATCTAGGCAATGGATAAGCATAACACTACGTTTCCAAATATAGTTGGACTCTATCTTGAGTTTGCCTTGCTTAAGATAACCATGACCACAACTTGACTCAAAATAGGACTCCTTCCTATTCGTCCGTGCCAACAACAACTTTCCCTGTGCCAAACTTGATATTCCCCGTGTCATCACCTATTCTAAGTTGAATGCACGCGAGACATTTGAATTTTTTCGGCTGGATTGTCCTCCAAGGCATATCCGCTCCGCATGGCGCACCGTTTCCTAGCCCGACTCGGAGTAACGCGTCATCTTCAAATTCTTCCGTGTCAAAACCGTTTTTGACCGCGTCATCAATCTTGGAGTTCCATCCCAAGTGGAATTAGGTGATTAGCCCGTGTGGCTTGCTCTCTAGCACTTATCGCATCAGCCTAGGCAAGTCAAGTTCTAGTCCGACTAGGACTACACATCCTGAGCACGTCGCGCACGCGCTGCGCGCGCTCTCTCGCGGGCTACGTGCGCGCTCGACCCGCGCGCCCATCTTGGTCGCTTTGGCGCATCTCCCGCTCGCCTGACTTGCTCCCGAGCGCGTCATGCTCTGCTGAGCTCGCGCCACACCGCGTCCTGGCGCGCTGTCTTCCTCCTTGGCCCGGTCCACCGCGCCATGCTCGAAATCCATCGTGCCATTTTTGGGGAATTATCGTTTAGCCTCATTCAAGGACTTTTGCTTGTGCGATCATGGTGTTTCCATGCTGCCTATGATTTGGTGTGCTGCCTCATGGCCTAGGCCTTGCCCGTGTTAACTCGGGTTGATGCGCGCCACGGCCCATGTCAGGACTCAAAGGCCATGACAGTAAGAGGTAGTCGTTGCAATCCACGTGTCGCCGCGTGTGTGTGTGTGGGTGGTGGGGGGGGGGGAGGGATCGCACATGTTTGGGATGATTTTGTCAGTTTCTTCTCTTCCTTGAAAACAAATCCAAGGAAGGGGACTTGTATAAAACCTTCGAACCGCTGTCGAGAAATCGATCGCTATCGTTTGATCGCTTCAACAAAGCGAACTAACCCTAGAGAAACCCTTGAAGGCTTCGGAAGGAGGAGGTGTTGTTCTCTGATCAAGGGATGGTTACCCAGCAAACCCACCCTGCGGAGCCCGACCGCCACCAATCGGCAGCGGCGGCCGTGGCGGCGGCGGAGGCGATCCACCCGTCGTCGCCGCGGTTTTTCCTGTCTTCGGCAGCCGCGTCGGTGCCGGCGGGGGGATCGCATCGGCGGATCGCGATTGCTGTGGATTTGAGTGACGAGAGCGCGTATGCTGTGAAATGGGCGGTGCAGAACTACCTCCGGCCGGGGGATGCCGTCATTCTCCTTCACGTTCGGCCCACCAGCGTTCTTTACGGCGCCGACTGGGGAGCCATCGACGTATCCGTCTCGGCTGTGGCCTCAGCGGAGGACGACGAGCGAACGGTGGCGGAGTTCGAACAGCAGCATGATCAGCGGAAGCTAGAGGAGGATTTCGACGCGTTCACGGTCGCAAAAGCGCAGGACTTGGCGCAGCCCCTTGTGGAGGCGGGGATCCCATTCAAGATCCACATCGTCAAAGACCATGACATGAAGGAGCGTCTCTGCCTCGAGGTGGAGCGCCTTGGCCTCAGCGCCGTGATCATGGGAAGCAGGGGATTCGGGGCGTCCCGCAGGAACAGCAAGGGCCGTCTTGGCAGCGTTAGTGACTACTGCGTCCACCACTGCATCTGCCCCGTCGTGGTCGTCCGTTACCCGGATGAAGGAGTCGCCACTGGCATTGCAGGTGGATCGGCTGCTGGCGCTGCTTCGAAGGAGACTGAGCTGAAATCAGTACCAGAGGAGGAGCAGGAGTACCATGATGCCTACTCCTTCGACCAGAAAGGTGACGAGTTTTACTCCCCTTCCTAATAACTCTATTCGTGGTAGCAAAACCTATAACAGTGTCATTCGATTTAGGTTCAATACGTTCTCTTTAGTAGTTTAATCAAATGGGGGTTTCATCCTTTGTTGGATGGACGCAAGAAATGTCTGATGTGGACAATTTAGTTGCGGTGACCTTCCTTTCTTGTGCGGAGCTGTCACTGGACTTGGTCCTGCTGTTTGGCTCTTCTACTAGAATGTGCTGTTTTGTTTTTTTTGTACTGAATGGTGATCTAAATGCATGATAGGCCATTAGCTTCCATGCTTTCCTGCTGGTATTCGTATAAATCTATTTGGAATTTAAGGTACTTTGGGGCGTACATGATTTTAACATTACTGCACATTGTGAGAGTACATAATTGGAAGAGGAAATTGCAGAGTGATATACGTAGAGGAAAACGCGGGGTTGGATTCCAATTCTTCAGCATTTTGATATTAACATGTATGACTAGATTGATGAGATTGTTGGTTTGTAAGCCAGCCTTCGGGCTTAACTAATCAAAAAAAGAAAAGAAAGAAAGAATGAGAAATACCACTCCTAGAATTTGAAGGCTTATAAGTTCCTTATTAGATCATGAGCACATTGGTCCGCTATGAAATCACTATTCAGAACATTATTGAAAAGAAATTATTGTTAGCATGCACATTAAAATGAAAAAATAAATGGACGAAACACACCAAAAGAGAAGTGGGGCATCGTGTTCCAACATGCAGTTCATACAACTGCATGTGTATGCATATGAGTTCCTTTGAAGTACTGGAGAAATATTGTTAATTATCTGATCCAATCTAGGATACTATGCAATTTGAATATGCCTTATGTTGCTGTATGTGGGCCCCCTATTCATTGATTTGACTGTGATTTACATCATCATTTTAGGAATATTTAACAGGACGCCATATTTCTCCGTGTAAGATTATAGCATTCAGTCTTGCATCAATTGGTTGTGTTTTCTTTATTCACTGGTTCGTATTTTTGTACCATAGCTAGCACATCAAAATTTTCTAATTCAGAATGATATTATTGTTAAAATTCAGAATGATATTATTGTTAAAATTTATGATTTACATGCTATTTTGTATCTATATGTTTTAGTATGTCTAGGAGTTATTTTTGTAATTCTATCTATTATCAAATTGTTTTTAAGTTTTAGATTTAGCATATATTTTGTGGTATTTGAGCATTATAATTCTTGTCTATGTTCGACTGCTTTCATCCTTGCTTTTGCTCATTACATGTGAGCCATGAGGTGTCAAACTGCATGATAGTACTGAGCGATTGTTCGAAAGTTGGTTGGAGGAGAGTCGGGAAAAGGAGAATGAAAGATATTATTAAATGTGATGTCATGAGGCAATCAACACTAATTTGGGTTCAACTTAAATGTAAAATAGTCCTAGATCATTTTACAACCGAATTAGGATGGTTCTGTTGCAATATTGTTTGTAATGTATCATAAATGCATTAAAATTTGTTATATCATAAATGCATTAAAATTTGTTTTTTGTTGGAATTAAAGATTACTCATTGATGAAAAGGAAAGAGTTTCGGCCCATTATTTTCCTTTTGGAGGTGAATCTTTGCAAACTATGCAAGGAGTTGTGAAACTGTGAAAAATTACCCAAAATAAAGTAAGTATTTTGAATATTGTTTTTGCATATATGTTACTATCGTCAAATTGTATTATTAAGTTTGAGTGGGATACCCTATAAGGGAAACATTCCCTACTTGAAAAAGGAGTTCAAAACTTTATACTCGATAACATGGTGATAAATAATGCAGAACTTCTACTCTGAGCACACAATGGAGCTGTTATCAGTCAAAGGAAATTATCCACGAAATAATTTTGTCTATAGACAACATCGTTGTGGTAAATATTGTGATGCCAGAGGAATAAGTACCCCAGGGCATAGAGGGCCCCATCTAAGCATCTACATCATTTGGACTTTTGGTATTGAGTCTTCACTTTGCTTCCCTTGTATTCTATATGCTCCTTAGCAAGATAGAATGCAAACCTTTTGTTTTCTAAATGATTATCCAGTTTTGAAACCAACCTAATTTGGGAATTTTTAGAGCTATTATTACTTTAAAATCTCGGTATGGAATGACATTGAAAAGAAGTAAGATAGACTACACAATACCAATGGTCCAAAGAAAATCCCATATTGAGCATCAGATAATTGTCAGGGTATCTTACTAAAGGGGAGTATGATGATGCATCAGAGAGAATATGTTTTCAAGAGAGAAGAAACTAGGGGATGATTTCATGTACAAGTTTGTATGTGGCAGGAATAATTTGACAGATAGTAAATGAGGGATAAAAAGTACAAATCATCAAAAATACTAGAAAGAAAAGACATGGAATAGAAAAGATAGTGAGAGGTCTTCACTAATAGTTGAGGAATTATGTATTGAATTTGGTAGAATTGATTGAACCATGCATATGGTTTGATGATTAAAGACATTAAAATTCTTCATGATTAGTTTAACATCTGAACAACAAGTAATATTGGTCTGGTCTGAGAGTTGGATATTACAATTTTTCATCCAATTACTATCCTTGTATATAGGTGATTGATGATAGACTTAGAGAGTTTTGAGAAAACTGACTTCTCTATTGTGAGAGTTCCCCTTATATAGAACATGTACAAGCTTACTTTCAGCCATTAGGGCAGCAATCTACCATATACAAAGTTGTCTATAGCTAGACTACAGCTAGAATATCCTACAGCTAATATATCCTAACTAAGGAAAGAAGTAAAGATTTACAACTATAGAAAGTTAGCTGTCAAAGCTGTCCAAGATTTAGAATCTGCTGGATTTAAATGGCTAGCTAACTTATAACACAAGGGAATAGGAATAGAAGACAAGGTGGTTGTCAAGGATAAAGGAAGAGTGAAACCAAGCCTATCTGGGGGTCTACGAACTCGAGTATTGGGTCGAAGAGGAGGCTATCAAGGATAAAGGAAGAGTGAAGCCAAGCCTATCTGGGGGTCTACGAACTCGAGTATTGTGTCGAAGAGGAGTAGCTGCAGTTGCTGGAACAGGATCAACGGTCGGGGGATCAGCGGGAGGGGGCTCGGGAGGTGCTGGAAACTGATTTGATGTGGAGCGCGATCGTCGCTGGTACACAAGAAGAGGCTTAGGAGTTACCTGATCTGCAGGAGGATCAACAAACAACGGCAGAATAGAAAATGAAGAGGAAGGTGGATCTCAGCAGATGGTGAAAAAATACTGATTTTCTAGAAAAATTACATTTCTAGAAACCCGAATACGGCGTAGATTTGGATCGTAGCAAAGAAAACCTTTTTGGTGTACAGAATATCCTAAAAAAACACATTGAACTGATTGTGCAGTTAGTTTTATGCGTTCGTGTGCAGGAAGATGAACGTAGCACACAACCAAAAGTACGAAGGTTAGAATAGTTTGGAGGATTACCAAATAACCTTGTGAAAGGAGATACGTGGTTCAATGACGGTGAAGGCAATCTGTTGATGAGGTGGACAACGGTGGAGAGAGCTTTACACTAGAACCGAGAGGGCGCGAATGACTCTAATAAGAGGGTGCGTACAACATCGAGAAGATGGCGGTTCTTTCTTTCAGCCACCCTATTTTACTGAGGGGTTGAAGGACAAGAATGTTGTGTGATTATGCCATGAGTTTGCAGAAATTCTTGAAACAAATTAGACATGTACTCACCCCCATTGTCAGAGCGAAGGATTTTGATATTGGCAGAAAATTGGGTCTGAATATGTGCATGGAAAAGCTTAAAAACAGAAAAAACTTCTTTAGAACGTAGGAAGTAAATCCATGTGAACCGGCTATAGTTGTCAATGAAAGTGACAAAGTACTTGTAGTTAGCATGAGAAGTAACCGGTGGCATACCCCACACATTACTATGTATCAAGTCAAATGTAAGTCAAATGTCTGGATAACATTTGATGTGTGAGTTGGAAATGACAGAGTTTTACTTTTGCCAAGCTTACAAGAATTGCAATCAAATTGGACATCACTAAGAGATGGTGACTCTTTATTTCCAAGTAAACCAGAATTTAGCAAATTATGAAGAACATTAGAGTTTGGTTGTCCAAGACGTTTATGCCATGCTCGGTAATCAACATGAAGAGAGTTACAAGTAACAAAAGGTAATGAGAAACATGAAGATGAAGGTACAGGGAAAGGAAAAAGACATCCCACTTTAGCCCCCCTCGCGATCATCTTCTCGGATTGTTGATCCTGCACAACACAACCAGATTTAGAGAATCCACTTTCCAATCATTTTCAACCAATTGACCGACAGAAACAAGATTAGTGGTAAGACCATGAGAGACAAAAACATCAATTAGAGAAGGAGAGACATCACCAGTGGCGGTGATAGGTAAAGAACTGCCATCAACAGTATGAATTTTGAGATTTTCAAAATATTTGTGCACATTGGTAAGAGATTTAGCATTGTTTGTCATGTGATTGGAAGCTACGGTATCAAAGAGCCAAGGTAGAGATGTAGAGAAGGTTTTACCTGAGAATCCTAAAGCAGAGAAGGAAGAAACAATCATTTGCTAGATCATTTCAGAAGTCACGGGTGTCACAGGAGCAGGAGCAACTTGTGTCAGAGGTACCGTATCCACAGAACTATCAGCACTAGAAGAGCCTATTGTGGCAGTATATGCTGTTTTAGATTTCCTGGGGGGTCGGGTAGGACATTCCTTGATAATGTGGCCATCCTTTTTGCAGTAATTGCAAAATTTTTTGGATCAGTTGGAAGCGAAATGGCCAAAATTTTTGCAACTAAAGCACTGAATACTGCTCATGTCCCACCTCTTGGCTTGCCTTGTGCTGCATAAGCCACAGATATAGGAGAAGAGGTGGATTGATGTTCCATGGTGCTTTGAGTGAGGAGGCATTGTTCCTCAAGAAACAAATCATTGAGGCATGCATCTAGGGATGGGACATGCTCTCGATTCATCAAATTAGACCGGATGCTTTCAAATTCAGATCTCATTTTCATAAGAAACTGAGCTCTCTTAGTAGTTTCATGGATTGATTGAACTGAACTAAGACCTTCGACAGGTACAGTAGAATAGACGATGTCAGTATATTCAGCCCAAAGATTCATGAAACTAGAGTAAAAATCAGATATAGAGAGACTGTCATGTTGGAGATTGGCCAAATCAAGTTCAAGCTGGAACCGACGGGCAGTGTTGCTTTGACTGTAGACTTTCTTGAGGTAAGCCCACATCTCGGAAGTAGTCTTTGAGTGTTTGAGGTTCAAGACGAGGTTGCTTTCAACAGATCCGAGAATCCACGCCATGACTTGGGCATCCTTGACTTCCCATTTGGTGTACATATCCTTTTCTTTGTCTTTATCAGGAACAAGCTTGCTGCCATCAACATGGCCCCATAGATCCTTGCCTTTGACAAAAACCTTGAAGTGGAACTCCCAAGTTGAGTAGTTTTTGCCATTAAACCGGACCAAGAAGGAATCAGACTTGTCTGAAGACATGAAGCCGAGGGAACTGATCGAGAAGAGCCAAGAACGAAGAACGCTGGACAAGAAATACTTGAGAGCAAGGACTAGAACTTGAGAATAAGAGAAACCAGAATTGTGGCTCTGATACCATGATAGCCAGTTTTGAGAAAACTGACTTCTCTATTGTGAGAGTTCCCCTAATATAGAACATGTACAAGCTTACTTTCAGCCATTAGGACAGCAATCTACCATATACAAAATTGTCTATAGCTAGACTATAACTAGAATATCCTACAACTAATATATCCTAACTAAGGAAAGAAGTAAAGATTTACAACTATAGAAAGTTAGTTGTCAAAGCTGTCCAAGATTTAGAATCTGTTGGATTTAAATGGCTAGCTAACAGCTCTCATATGGTAGAGGAAAACTTTCCTTTGACAATTCAAACATGGCAGGTTTCGTTTTACCTCGATGTTGTGGCTTTTCTGTTCAAAAGGTGTATCTTTTGTTTTCCTTTCTGCTTTAAATCTAGTTTTTCTTCCTTTACAAATGCATTGATTAAGTGCTTGTCAAGTTTGTAAAGTCGCACGTGTTCGTGGGTTGGGTATTCTGCCATTATGAACCAAGCGTTATGCTTTCTAAGATGTCATTTTATGTGAAGATGCACACGTAGATCTACTAAATGTCAAACTTGCTCTTGCCTTTGGGTTATGAGTATTAAACTCAGATGTGGCCCTTATCAGAGAAAAGTCATATAGCAATCTCAATTGAAATCTTTCGAATTTCTTGATTGTAATAATGTATATTTTATTTGTGACATTATTATCACTCTCTTTTAAATTGTAATTTTTAGCACAATTATTTGTACATCATGTAATATATCGTGGCCTTTCTGTCTCCTGAATTCTCTGGCTTGGTTTGACAAGACATGTTTAACAATTTAAAAATATGTCTATCTTGTCATGATTACCAAAATCTCGCACCTTGGCCCATCTCATACAAAAAATATCAGGTTTCATTACTCATTAATATTTTTTTAGGATAAATGAGTGTATAGTAGAAGACCTGTCTTCAAATCCTTCCTGTGACTGATTTCTGGTCTTCAACGTAGTTGCTTGGTCAGTTTGACATGATTTTGGAATTCGCTTATGTTTATCTTGCTGAATAAGTAGGTAATCAGCATGTGGTGGTTCATAAATGTTTTTTCATTTATCAAGTGTGACATCTGAACTGTTAACTATTAAGTAGTTGATGTTCCAAAAGAGGAGAGGATATAATCCACTATGGAGAAGTTTTACCTTAGCATCAAATTATAGTTGATTTGTTTTAGCGTATGCAGCTTCATAGATAATTCTAAACCATCTATCCCTTTTTTTTTTCCCAATTTGGCAGATGCTTGACAAGAAGTTGGAGGTTTGGCATGGTCCTCTTTCCAGGTAAAACATTGTGAACTTTCTCTTCTGGAAGCACTCACGACAGCTCTTATTAAGTTACCTATGCTGGTTTCCAAAGCTTAAGTTCCTCCCTGCTATTTGCTCATACATCTTTATGGTGTCTTTAAACTTTTTTACTGTTTAGCCTATGCTTGGAAAATAATATTTTTCGGTTTTCATTCTGAGTTGATGTCAAATGTTAAACTGGTATTTGGTTTGCCTTAATGTGAGCCTCTGTCTGTCTATAAAGTTAATATAAAGCGTTTGACAAGTCTTATGCTGATAGGTTGTAGTATTCAAGACAAGATAAGTACGAGGCAGGAAGCTGCCTGCTATCTTTGAAGCTAATGGGCCTAAAGAACACAAGCTATACATTGGGTTTGAGTAAGCATACTGTCTTAATAGCACAGTAACATTTGAAAGTTATTGAATCATTTAAGGAACAAAGGAAACCCATGTGGTCTGAGCCTAGAGGAACAGAGGAAAAAATCATGTAGCTCGAGTCTTTAGTCATTAGAATCTCATTTATTCTTCAACTTAATATTTCTGCCCCTGATAGCTTGATGCTGCCACACAATCTTCAAGAATGTTTCTGCCCCTGATAGCTTGAAAGAGAAGTTAACTACCAGATAGTCTCAACAATCTCGCACTAACATGTTAGTACTTGTTCTAATGCAAAGCATCGACCAGCAATGGAGGCCTTAGCGTAAAGTTCATTTATCTTCTCCAATGAAGTAGGAAGAGAACAAAATTATGATATACCTGCAAATACGATTGCTAGTAGAAATAATTGAGGGTATATAAAGTCAGCCAGAAGAATGACTCTATGGTTATGTTTAAGATAGCCATTTTCACTGTGGTGTGCACCACAAGAACTGATGGAAATGAAGCCACTACTGATTGTTGGACCTTGACATTTAGGGACAATTTATATAGACCATCTTCTGCAGCCAAAACCTCGCCATTCTCCTAGGATCAAGCATCCTAGTTCTAGGAGCTCCTATCCAGAAGACAACTGTTGAAGGGCCTCAGGCTACAGCTGGCTATTTCTCTCTGGTGATCTGCTTTTGGTGAAATGTAACTTTTCAATATCTTTACAGTCGCCTTGTTCTTCAGGTGATACAATATGGTAATGTGGGGCCCAGAAACTTACAGAGGAATTTAACTGGTCATGAAGGCGGGATCCTAGTTGAGTTTTTCATCAAGGGGACTTTGCTGCCTAGTCTGATGTGTTATTCTGCTTGTAGCTATGTACCTGCTGTGACTGCATCTTATGAGTTGGATGACCAGATGAGTTCTGTATTTCTCGAAGTTGTATGCTTTCTGGTTGGTCGTCTCAAGGTTGTACTGTCTTCTTTCTGAAGTATCTATGATGTTAATGCCTTCTCATGTTCCTAGAAGAACCATCAGATGTTTGAGCGTTGTATTTCTTTCCTGAAACATGTGATGTTGGATGGATGGATATGTTTTTGTTGTGAAAATATTTCCGCTCTTAGTTCTAGTGATCATCTTTGTCTGTATGTATTAAATTATCATTGCTAATTAGCGCATAGTCAACCTGTTCTTGCTGATGCTTTTGAAAAGGTTTTATGGTTTTACTAAAGACATGTGGTTTCTATCTTAGAGTAATTTTATTCAAACCTTCCTCTGTCATATGAGGGAAGCATGTCTTGTATATTATTTTTTTAAAAAATATATATATATACATATCTGAGGTTGGAAATTGGGAATCAAGAAATTGGATTAAGGTGTGATGTTTTAGTTGCATACTTGATCTTTAGGATTTGGTGGTATGAGTGGAATATAATTGCTTAACATAAATCCCACCTAACTAGAATGTTCAACATCTTCACTCACAACAGACTTTACCATGAGCATCTTTGTATCCTAAGATGTACAGCTGTGCAATGGCCAGTTAATATTTACAGATGACAATGTTCACTTCAAACTTCTCTGGAAATTCCTTATTACGAAATAGAAAATTTTTTTATCGAAGCAACTGCTGGTGGCATTCAAAATTGTCGTCAACTAATGTTCGAGATTCATCCAGAAGCCTAACTGGTTCAGTCGCTACCAGGTATTACATTTTGACAGTCTAGTGTTAAATACAAAACCAAAACCAAAAAGTTGAGAGAGAGATGCAGTGTTATTGCGGATAGACTTGCGAGGACCGGCAGGGGTCAGCATGGAGGGTTCGTTTTGCCCCCCCTCAGGCTATCTCTAATAAAAAAAGTATCCAGTGTATACCAATAAAGAACTTAGAGCCCAGCTAAAAGATCCCTAGAAAAACTTGCCCAAAACGTAACGTGCATGCCTAGAGAGTAGAAACAGAGATGAGGTTTCCTCCTCCGTCTTCCACGTCCAGCTAGCATGTCACCCTCTGTACTTGGGGACGTGCTCAACCTCCTTCGATGGCCCGGTCTTACTAGGCACGTATAATCTATATATAAATTTTTTTCCTTATCTAGATCAGGATGATGCCTATCCGAATACGAGATCTATATATATAACTCCTTTCTTACGAAGTCGATGACATGGCCAAGATGACCCATTGTCTCTTACCTCCAGACAAAAACAAAACTGGGTTCATACTTCAAACCCAAGCCCAACATCCGGTCTTTCTTGCGAGACCCGGCCCCTCTCAGCGAGAATGTTTCGTTTACCCATTCTTTATTTGAGTTCCTCCAATTCCTATTCGGCAGCAACCCCACAAGACACGATCCAGCAACCTCTCTCCACCACTCAATCCTCGCCAACCTCCCCGGACGGCAGGTGTTTTTCCTCCTCCTTCCAAATCCAATCAAACAATAACAGGTGGTGGTCCTCCTCCTTAGCTTACAAAAAAATAAATACAACAAATAAGCCATAGCTGCCGCCAATGACTCATTAGTCTAATCTTAGTTGATCAAAAACTTAAAAACTTAAAAACAAGCAGCACCTCTATATATATGCATCACCCCTTATATTAGAAGCCACACAAGGAGACGCATATAAATACAATGAGACGACAAAGAGACGGCTGCCAACGGTCCCTACCCTCGAATTGACAACGTACCAACGAAGACGATATCAGTAAGCCACCCAGTTCTTATATAATTTCTTCAAATAACTCCAAATATTAAGACCATCCATGCTGCCATCTTATCTTCTTGTTTTCACTTCTTATTAGAGACTTATGTTTGATTCTAAGCTTTTGCAGTACTTCATCACCAATCATGCTACAAAGTCTCCTCCACCCTCAGTCCTCAGCCATTAATGCCGCCGCCAGCTCCGCCGAGCCCTCTGCCGCTGCTACCAATATGAGAAGCAAGCGCGCCCACAGCGACGGGTGCGAGGACCGGGCGGCGCGGAAGAAGCAAGCAGCCGCCCAGGCAGAGGAGGAGGATCAGCCACAACGACTAGACGACGAGGACGAGGATGATATGAGAGTTGAGAGAGGAGGACAGAGCAGCGGAGCGGAGTCGAGGGGGCTCCGTCTTCTCGGCCTCCTCCTCCAGTGCGCCGAGGCCGTGGCCATGGACCACTTGACGGAGGCCCGCGACCTCCTCCCTGAGATCTCCGAGCTGTCCTCCCCGTTCGGTTCCTCGGCGGAGCGCGTCGCTGCCTACTTCTCCGAGGCCCTCCACGCCCGCGTCCTCAGCAGCTTCCTGGGCACCTATTCGCCCTTGTCTCTCAAGCCCCTGACGCTAGCCCACCACCAGCGCATGGCCCAGGCCTTCCAGCACTACAACGCCATCGCCCCTCTCATAAAGTTCTCGCATTTCACGGCCAACCAGGCCATATTCCAGGCGCTGGAAGGGGAGGACGCCGTCCACATCATCGACCTCGACATCATGCAGGGCCTCCAGTGGCCGGGGCTCTTCCACATCCTCTCCTCCCGCCCCGCCAAGCTCCGGTCCCTCCGTGTCACAGGCTTCGGCGCCTCGCTCGAGCTACTCGAGGCGACGGGCCGCCGGCTCTCCGATTTCGCCGCGGCTGAGGGGCTCCCGTTCGAGTTCCGCCCGATCGAAGGCAAGGTCGGCCACCTCGCCGACCCCTGCGCGCTTCTTGTTCAAGGTAATGGTAATAGGAAGCGGACGAGAGAGGCGACGGTGGTGCACTGGATGCACCACTGCCTCTACGACGTGGCCGGGTCGGACGTGGGCGCGGTGCGGGCGCTGCGCGCGCTGCGGCCGAAGCTGATCACCATGGCGGAGCAGGACATGAGCCACGCGGGGGACTTCCTGGGGAGGTTCGTCGAGGCCCTGCATTACTACTCGGCGGTGTTCGACGCGCTGGGGGACGACGCCGAGGGGAGGGCGGGGGCGGAGGAGGAGCGGCGGCACGCGGTGGAGAGGCAGCTGCTGGGAACGGAGATCAAGAACATCGTGGCGGTGGGCGGGCCGAAGCGGACGGGGGAGGTGAAGGTGGAGGTGTGGGGGGAGGAGCTCAAGAAGGCCGGGTTCCGGAAGGCGTCGCTAGACGGGAGCGCAGCCGCCCAGGCGAAGCTCCTGCTGGGGATGTACCCATGGAGGGGGTACACTCTTGTGGAGGAGGGTGGGTCTTTGAAACTTGGATGGAAGGACCTCTCATTGCTCACTGCTTCAGCTTGGCAGCCATCTCCTCATAATTCTTCTTCCGCCTTTTCTACTGCTCATGAGGGTGCTGCTGATCATCAATGATCATGGTGGTGGTGAATTGGTGATGGGTTTCCAAGTTTGATTCAATTCAATCTTGGTAAATTGTTGGTATCATTCTTTTCTCTTTCTGAATCCTTTGCAGCTCTCCTGTCGATCATGAGTAGGGTTTGGAGTACTTTGTGGTCTGAGTTGCATATATGAAGGATGATATGATATGATATGATGATGATGATGAAGATGGGCAATCACGGAGGAAATTATTGAACTTGTGAGTATTGTACGGCAAAAAAGTCGTTTTAGGAGGATAAAAGAACAGCACAGGCAGTATACGACTGCTGGGAGTTCGTCCCCTCCGCCGAAAGGTAGATCACCAGATTCCTAATATTTTTGTGCCTCACAAATAATTTCATCTATATATATATATATTCCTCCCTTGGGTTTCTTCATATTCTATAATTCATTTTTAGAACTGTGTGCTTAGGTTCAATTATAGTTTTGGGTGTTCGGGGTCAAATTTCAGCTCATGTCTTCTGATTTCAAAATTTTCAAATAAGATCATGACATTTGGATTTCATTTCAGGCCGGGTGACATCAAGTGACCCATCTGAACTTGTAACCGCCGTCGTCATTAGGGGTAGGGTTTGTATATCCGTCTTCATCCCTCTTTAATCACCCTCTTTCGGTTGCAAAATTCCTCCATAGTGAGACTTTGACTAGCAAGAATCTAGCGTTGGATACCACTACACCTATTCGAAGTTAGGTTAGTCGGTGATTTCAAAGGAAAATGAGTCACGTGATGTCCCACACAGTGCCGGAACCAAGATGGGACTTAAGGGGTGGGCGAAATCTAAAGCAAAATGATCATTTTTTTTCTTTTAAGTAATGCAAAAAATGCCTTAGAATTATAATATCGAACATTAAGGAATAAAAGCAATACAAGTATTAAAATATACGTACCGTACTATATGCTGCGATTGAGAGGTGGAATTTGGATCCTACGCTTTTGCATTTTTTGAAAACGTTGCAAAATGACTTCATTCTCAATAGTTTCAAAAATTTCCCGCTCGATGTATACCATCATGCAATCATTTATGCAGTCATCTCTCATCTTATTACGTAAATCAGACTTGATAATCTTCATCGAAGAGAAGACTCTCTCAACGGTTGTAGTCGCAACTGGTAAGACTAATGCCAACTCAATAAGAAGATAAACCAATGAAAATAGAGCATTTTTTCTAGTCTATACATCTTCACAACAAGACTTCCAATATCTTGAAGTCCAGAAAAATCATCATTTCTTCTAACATCTCTAATGTAGGTGTTAAGTTGATCTCTACGTATCATACGATCAGCTGCTGTGAAATCCTCTGGATAATGTTCAGCAAGACGACATAACTTAGCATTGTCAAATGTTGAGAATGAGTTTCTTGGATCAAGATATGCTATGCAAAGAAGTAACTCTGTACTTGCTTCTGTGAAACAATGATTCATCTCTTGAGTGATGAAATCAATAACTTGGAAAAACACTTCAACACGAAAATGGTGCATATAAGTAATACTTTGCCCTCCGGAGCTTCCACGCCTCGAACGACTGCGAGTTGGTATAATATCTACCATATTGGGCACACAAATAGAATTATCGGCACAAAAAGTTTTGACTTCTTCCAAAAATTTATTCCATTTTGTCTCCCTCAAATGCTGCAACCGTTCCTTCACTACTCCAACCAAACTCATAGCATTAACTATATCTTGATCCTTTCGCTGCAAGACCTGTGACAATTCATTCATAATTTCCATTATATTCCTCATCAAATGCACAGTGAATACAAACTCAAAGCTTTCCATCTTATCCATCAAACTCATGGATCTTTGTTCTGACTGAACTCTATCATCTTTTATATTTTCAAGAACTTCCAACACTGAAGACCACATAGTGAAAAGACGGATTATTGTAAGGTGATGTGAACCCCAACGAGTATCACCTAAAATAAAGTAACAATATTATGGGACTTAAAAGCATATAAACAAAGAAATAAAATATTTGAAGAGATTTAGTAATTAACGAGTAATCACATGGTCGTGCGAGACTGATTTTTTTATTTTTGCCTCTTCCAGTAGAAATTTCTTTCTTATCCAACCGATCCACTAAATTCTCATGATGTCTTTGGCGAAGAATATCTTTTCTTTTACAAGAAACTCCGACCATATTCACAATCAAACAAGTATAATTAAAAAAATCACCAACTTGTAAGTTATTCTTTGCAATACCCACAATAGCCAATTGAAGTTGGTGAACAAAACAATGGATATAGATAGCAGAAGGATTGTCCCGCAAAATAAGCGACTTTAACTCATTGAACTCCCCTCACATGTTTGATGCTCCATCATACCCTTGGCCTCTCAATCTGGACATTGATAACCCATGTCTTGCAAACAATCCGTTTATAGAATTTTTTAAAGATTGAGAGCAAGTGTCAGCAACATGTTCCACACCAAGAAACCTTTCAATTACTTGTCCACGTTTGTTCACATATCTTAAAACCACTGTTATTTGCTCCTCCACTGAATTATCTCGCGACTCATCAACCATAAGAGAAAAAGATCTCCCCCCAATATCATTAATGATCGCAAGTGTGGTCTCCGTTGCACAAGCATTCACCAGATCCTTTTGAGATTTTGGAGATGTCATTTCGTTGTTTCCAGGAGCATTAACCATAACTTTCTTAGCAATCTTTTCATCCCGTAAGCTGTACCATTCCAAAAGCTCAAGAAAGTTGCCTTTCCTCAATGAACTCTCAGACTCATCATGACCACGAAAAGCTAATTCCTGCACCAAAAGAAAACGAATGCAGTCTAAAACCGCTGTTAAACGAATGTGATATGCATTTTCTTGGTCATGCCCGTGTGTGAAAAATATGTGCGACACACTTTGCCGTTGATTTCTGAGTGTTTTACATTTTGTCTAACTTCATTGTGAAAACTGTTATGTGCACCAACATGTTCACCAAATTTTTCTATTGTCTTTTCCCAATTATTGAATCCTGTACATATAAACATATCTCCTCCGCCTTGTTCTCCTTGAGGTTTACTAAATAGATAACACTATAAGCAATACGCCGCATCTTTTGATATACTGTATTCCAACCACCCATAGTCTTTGAACCATATCTCCCTAAAACTCCTCATATCTTTTCCATATTTTTTCTTGAGAAAATTATGACCAAACGGTTGACAAGGGCCTTTGATCAAGTACCCCCTACGAATTTCATCCCTAATTCCAACATCATATGTTTCAATGGGTTTACGCAACCCTGGGTCACCAACAATATCATTCGAATTAATTAAACTAGTTCGGGGTCTTTTCGAACTAGTATTCTCTGAAATAGTATGCAAGTCATGAGTATTAGACAATTTATCGTTTAATCCGCTTCGTGGTTTTTTAATCACAAACTTATCCATTATCAAAATAAAACAAAACAAAAATAAAAATAAAAATACGACAATTAGAAATCAAACTAATAAATTATCAAATAATTAACTAAATCCTAACAAATAAATAACTAACTAAATTAAACTAATAAATCATAGATCCTAACATTAACAAATAATTAACTAAATCAAATAATTTTTTTTAAAAAACATACATGCTCAGCTGCTCTGTTTCTTTTCACTTGGGTGGGTGCTGGCTGGCCAAGCCCTGCCGGGTGGGGTGGATGCCGGAGAGGGGGGAGGGCCGGAGTGTCGCGCCCCAACCCGCGTAGGCCCAACCGGGCCGGGCGACGCGAACCGGAACCTAACCTACTGCGAAAATTTTGACGAGGTTTCCTCTGATTGTAGTGGTCTCCCTAGCAATTCATAATCATCCTGTATTATACAATCATTTACAAACCTCAAAGACTAAACTAGAATATAATACAAAATCCTCAAAACATGGAAATTATACATTTAATACTCCCGTAGGAGACTATCTATAACAAAAAGGTAAAGCTGAGATCGCCGCTCCTCAAGCACCGCCAGACGCCGCCACATCACCAAACACCTGCCCGGTAGGGGCGACCGAAGAAGAGCTAGCAGCAGCACCTGCAAAACACAGCTCGGATAGGAGTGAGCACTAAGCTCAGTAGGGACACTACACTACGACACTCACAAGGGAGGGAACACAACAGTGTCGCCCCCAAGTCTACCCTAGGTGTATACAAGGGTCCCATAACCCTATCGGAAGTTCGTGAACGCAGGCCCAAAACACTGCATACTAGGACACAGAACACTGTTTAGCGGGCCAGGACACCGCTGGGCAGGCACTCCTCCCCCAAGAGTTTAAGAACACCGGACTTCGGCTACATCTCGGATACAACTTGGAGACAACACGACCTCTAAACCTCAAACAACATGTATTCAGGTCATCTAACCCTATCATCGAAAATGACTGAATATTACAAATCGAGTTCTGGACCAAGCTACCCGCAACGGTCCTAGAGCTAGATCCGGACTACCCAAAAGCCCCGGATCGGCGAACAACCCATCGCCAACGCCCTACACAGATGCAACTAATGCACAAGCAATGCATGATATGAGCACAAACAGGGTAATACAGATAAGCATGCAACAGTATGTGATGTATATCAAACAAGATCTGGGCACGGCACCCTGCCGGCATGGGGTGGTGAACATGTAAGAAAGGTCTAGGAGCTGTTACAGCAGTCCGCCACACACCTGCATCGGGAAGCAACCCCGCAAACAACAGCTCACAGATATCACAGATAAAGCCCTCGGCGCACGCCGGCATGTAAGGCTAGGGAAAGCTGTAGGGCTACCTGCCCATTTATTCTAAACATCCCGGGAGTCATCACTCTCCCGGTTCACCACTGCCCCTATTATAGGGCTAACATGCTTAAACATATGTATAAGGTATAAGACAGTAAAGAAAACCGTCATACAAAGCCCCGCGGGCAAAATCCACTTGAAAACACCCCTCAACCACTAAGGGATCGATCTCCCTTCCCAAGGGGATCGATCTCCTTGGTACTTAGGAGAAACTCGTCCCTGTCAATCGAAGGAGATCGATCTTCTCCACCAGAAGGATCGATCTTCTTCGTGACGTGGAACCCGCCATCTCAGCTTAGGCAAGGATCGATCTCTCTGCAGTCGAGGGATCGATCCAGCTCGGGCTGGGTGTGACGACCCAGAAGAGATCGATCTTCCCTCAAGGGAGATCGATCTGAATGGGTTCTCCGGCGACCGGACGGCGTGAAATACTGCCGGAAAATACATCCAAACTTTCCAAAACTCTGGGATCTGATAGATCACGAACCCATGAGTCCAAAACCGGTGGAATCACAACAAACAAACATGTATTTTAACAGATCTAAGCATAAGAACATAATCAAACCGGAAAAACTTCCAAAAACCCGAAAAGATATAGGTAGGATCCATACCTATGCTATAGCAGCTTCAATCCAAGCTATTAGGCCTTAGATCTTCCTCAAACTAGCTCAAATCCAGCAAGAACACGATTGAAAGCTCAGAATTTCCAAAAAAAAATCAAAAGAGAAAGTTTTGTTCGTTTTATAGACGAACGAACCGACTCAAGAGAGATCTCTTTCTTGAGAAAGAGATCGATCTTCCTTGCCAAATCGGGTTTGACTTTCTGGCACTAAGAGATCAATCTTCTAGCTAGGGAGATCGATCCCTTAGGTGCAGAAAGCTAGACTTGGGCTAAAACTTAAGCCCAAGCCCGGATCTTTCAATCTCGGGTCCCACTAACCATTCTAGCCAAACATTTACACAACCATGGTCAGTGTGTGCACACGCGGGGTGTGAAACTAACCGACAAGGCATAATTTACCAAATTATCCTTGCGGTCCACGACGAGCCACAAGAGTAAAGGGACGGGTCCTCACACGGAAAGCTGGAGAGGGGGGAGGGCTAGAGTCGGGTGGATGGTTGGGTGCCGGCCTTGCCGAGTGGGGGCGGGTGCCGGAGAGGGCGGAGGGTCGAAGAGGGGGAGCTGGGGAGAGCCGGAGAGGGGGGAGGGGGCGACATTATCCTACGTCCGCCCCCCCTCGCCTCCTTGGTTTCGCCACTGGTCCCACATAACGGTGTCGACGCCTAATGCCTTATTTGAAATGAAATTAAAACGTTAAGGTCTTATTTGAAAATTTTGATACAACATAGTCTCAGATGAAACTTGGTCCAACCCAAAAGAGAGCCCAAAACTGTAATTTACCCTTTGCAATTAATTACCTGAGGGCAAGCCGAGATTTTAAGTAAGATTCTTCTGCCCTATTTCCTTTTTAACTCCATGCATCATCCTTCTAGAATCCAATTTGAGACTCACTCCGTCGTCTCCATAAAGACTCCACCACCTGATTTGGTCTCCGAACCGATCGTCATTCCGACTGGCTTTTATAGATTTCCTTTCCATTTCATGCAAATTCAGAGTGTGATGACTGAAGATTTTTTAACACTTTTGCTTCAGCTGGTTCAATTTTATTCCCGATTACGTCCACTAAAACAAGACAGAAGTGGACGTACGGATGGAGAAATATAAGAATAAGTATAAAAAACATAATAAAAAAATTTATGAAGATTTGAAGAACACATATGTGAATGCTACATTTTGGGATTTTTTTTAGAAAATAAAATAAATTAAATCAATCCATTTGCACGTGTTGATTTCTACATGAATATGATATGGATGCAAGTGGTCGGAAATGATTCAATAAAGAATAAAATGCATTTCTTAGTAGAATGATTGGCAGAGAAAAGCATATATATAGGCATAAAGCTCTCATATCTTTTGGTTGGCACCTTTGCACACAAGGGACAAACTGTTGCAGTAGAACCCATCACCAAAGTCTTGGATTCCAACCATTAGTCTAAAGGAGCCCTGGAAATAAAGATGTCGGCTAGATCTAGAGCGGAGATTTGACTTTGATCTAATACTAGGAATTGCAAGATTGATGGGCCTGCATCAAGTATCAATTCTTTATTAAAAGAAGATTCTTATAAATATGTGTTGTTTCTAATACAATTTAGGCCGACAGGGCTGTAGCTATGAGATAAAATATGAGAGAAATTAAGACTTCTGTCCCTGTCACCATGTAGCTTCCGAGAGCTCAATTTGTAATCTGCAAAGTTAATGAGGTTGAGGATGTATCGAGGTTATAAAGAGCAAAAAAAAAGAAGAAGAAGAGAGAGATAGAGATGATGTTGCCAAATCTTTTTTATATATAGCCACCAATAAATAAGCACCACCATAGACGGGTTTCGGTCTACGGAGAAAAGATTGTATAAAGGGAAAGCACAAATTAGAGAGCTACCTATAGTTTTCTTAAAGCTACAGGAGGAACATAGAGTCCCTTGATACAGTGATGGATCTCAATGGAGGTTATGGTATTCTCCTATCAATTGTGTTTGCTGTTCTTGCTATTAATCATGCAGTAGAAGCGAGTAGATTGAGGGGCTGTTTGGTTTGGGTGAATCAGGATGCATCACGATGCGATGCACCCTGATGCACCAATCTCCTATTTTGTTCATAGGGTGCATCGCGCGATGCATCATGATATACTCCAATTCACCGTTTGGTTCGCGTGACGCATGTTTTAGCTGATTTCGTGCATCATATGAAACAACCTACCTGAGCTTTCACCGGCCAACCCGATACTGATCCAAAGACAAACCAAATATAATATAATAAAATTTTAATATATATACAACATTATATCAATAATATATATATATATATATATCATTGAGATTAAAATAATATAATATCTTAATATATATATATATATATTAAAATTTAACTTTATTGCATCATTATGTGAACTTTATATGAATAATATATAATATATTATTCAGATATATATAATAAGATATATATATATATATATATATATATATATTATTCATATAGTGTTCACATAATGATGCAATAAAGTTAAATTTTAATATATATAATATTAAAATATCATAGAATATATATCAAAATTTAACTTTATCACATCATTAGATGAAAATTATACGAATAATATATATATATATATATATATATATATAATTTTAATGTGAACATTATATAAATAATGTTGCATCATATGATTCCAAAAGCAAACCAAACACCAGCATCAGATGGCCGATGCATGCATTCCACAATTCATGCATCCCACGATACACCTGCACCAACGATTCATGCAACCAAACGCCGAGCCTTTCGTAGAAAGAAGAATTAGAAATTGAAAGACAACTCAGGATACTCAACAAGCCTGCTGCCAAATCCTTCAAGGTATGAGGATCAACAAATACAATCTAATCTAGATTCTGCGTAAAAGTATATTCTCAGTTTAATATGTGGATTATCTACCTTTATATTTGTTTTAGCACGATTATTGAGTCCATGGATTGTCATGCCGGTCAGCACGGTCCGTGCCTACATATACATATCAAATACTCAGCACCGTGTCCATGCTGAGCATATTTCCCTTCTAAACAGGCTCAGTGCCGATTGTCGGCACCAATTGGCATGTATTTTGTTGGCCAAGGAACGGCACATCATGTATCTTGTTGTGTCACCAGTATGACAATCCATTATCAAATGTTCTGGCCAAATAATGTTATGACATGAGCTACCAGCACGACAATCCATGATTGAGTCAACCAATCCATGATTGAGTCAACCAGCACGTAAAAGAAAACCTTGGAAATAAATAACACAGTTACTGGTTTCTTTGAAGAAAAGAAGCTCGGAGATTCTGGCCACTGTAACCAAATGTGTACGATATAGAGCATTTTTACATATGCTCTCGCTAGCTGCTTCACTTATTAGATTGAGATCGATGATTAATAAAAAAAAAGCCTCGAATTTGGGGCTAGGCAACTACTAAATATTAATTGAGGCGGTGATCATATAAAGGCATCCCGAATCCAACGATGAAGCCTTAACTATCAAGAAAAAGAAAAGAAAAAAAAAAGCAAGAAGAAAGACATTACTAGTGAAGAATAGTAACATATACCGCAAGGATTACAAAAAGAGTTGCCAATTATCATGATTCCGTTCTAACCTTAATCTAGCTAACACTAAAGGCCCGTTTGATCGAAGATAAGTATACATAAACCTCATTTATTCATCCAAACACTTTATCTATAATCTTACATAAATATTTTTAATATTTACATAACTTTTACTTTATTTAACATACAAACTTATGCTATCATCAATCCAAACAGACTCTAATTTATTTGTTTTCGTGGACCTTTCAAGGATTTACCAGAGACGCGCGTGCACAACTAATACTTTTTAGTGGGAGCAGGACAGGACACCCACCACGTGAAACACAACAGCAAAGTTCCCGCCTGAAATACTTTTCCAGCCAGCCTGCCTGAGTGTCCCATACGCTCCTTCACATCTGGTAAAACAGTGACATTATCCTATGTCAGTTCCTCTTCAAACAAAACCAACAGACGCCGGAGGCATAAGCACTGCTGCTGTTGTTTGGTTGCTCGCATCGAGCAAGGAAGTGGATGAATCGATGCAGCTGCATCGGCGGATGATATGACCAAATATAATGGCTCATTAAATACAGCTGCATCAGCTGTCGACTGATGCATGCCGCAGTGCCAACGGCGACAGTCAATGATTGCACTCGAGATGGTTATACCTGCTAACGTGTTAAAAAGGTACGGTACTTGAACAACATGTTCATATTTCACCATGAAATGCTTGGTTTGTCTTTGAAATCATATGATGCAACATTATTTATATAATGTTTATATTAAAATAATATATATTATTTATATAATAATATAATAAAGTTAAATATTAATATATATTAAAATTTTAATATATATATATATATGATATTTTAATGTTATATATATATATATATTAAAATTTAACTTTATTGCATCATTATGTGAACTTTATATAATATATATATATATATATATATGTGATGCTGTGAATATATATATTAAAATTTTATTATATTATGTTTGGTTTGCCTTTGGGTCAGTGTCAGGTTCGCCGGTGAAAGCTCGCGCGAGTGTGCATCGTATGAAATGACCATTTTAGTCGTTTCATAGGATGCACGAAATCAACTGAAAATACATCGTGGGATGCATGCATCGTGTGATGCGCCGTGCAAAACAAGCAGTGGATCGGAGTATCAGCGTGATGCATCCTGCGAACCAAACAAAGGATTGGTGCATCAAGGTGCACGATGCCAAGGTGCACGATGCGATGCACCTTGATGCACCCAAACCAAACAGGAATGAATGAAGCTATACTTGAGCAAAGGATGCTGTGCTGCCTTTGGGAGGTAGCTAGGCAAATGTAAAAAAATGGTCCAAAGGGAACATATATAACCGGCCCCCCCTGGCTGCCGACAATGTGTGTTCATGGGACCTTGAAGTGCCTTTTAATCTACCAGGACAGTAATTCTAGTCTCACAGTGGTAGTTACTGTATCTAATAGGAGTACTAGATCGATCATTCCATTTGGAAGGGAGCATATGTTCATCTTTATTTGTCAGCTGGGGAGAAGATGCCCTGGCAGCATTATCTTCCAGCCTCAACTTCTGCTCAGGGATCTCTCTCTGCTTGGAACGAATAATGTGGACCTATAATCTGGCTTTTCTTCTTGGCCTATAGACTTTAAGATTTAACATAAGCACTTAAGGGATAGCAGAGTATGTTTTCTACCACCTCTGAAATATTCGCGTGCATTTATAATGAATGAGATACAACCAGAAATAATATCCTGTGACTTCTCAAGATGGTTATCATATATCACAAAGAGCCCCAACCCCTTATAACATCAAATTAAAAGTAGGAGAAATTGAACACTAAAGAGTAACAAGTCTAGTACTTTTCTATATTGGCATGCACTTATAGTGAATGGAACAAAGCCTACTCATTTAGTTCCGGTTTTCTTCAGGAAGGCATTGGGTCTGAACAAGCAAGAAGGATATGGGGTTCTGCATGCAGATCTTAAGGGAATTTTATACCGTAAAAACAAGCCTCTCTTACTTTCCTAAAACACAAAGTAGGAAGGTTTGAGTGTTAATTCCAGTCATAATGAACTCATTGACTACAGATCACTCTATTCGTGCCTTGTTCATCCTTTGCTTCATATTCATTAGCGAAGACTTCAAAAGGGTAGTCCCTCATCTAAGGTAGAAGCTGACACAAAAACACAACTGAGCTACAACAACTGAGCTACAACTGCACCTTGTCCTAAATGGAAAGCAATGCACCTGACAATTTAAGGACCATTGAAACATTTCTCTATGGATCATCTACATTCGCAAAGATGCAAATATGTGAAAAACCAAAACCAGGACTCAGAACAAATTTTATCATCCATCAGAAATTATCGTATGCAAACATTCAAAAGAGCTGATGAAAGATGCAGGAGCAAACAGTAAAAAGATGAGTACAAAGGCTCAGAATAATTTAGTTGAAAAGAGAAAAACATGACATGCAAAAAAGGATCGAACTTCCCCAATGATTGAACCAGAGATTCTTACCAAATTCATACAAATCAATGCCATATGTGCTAGATCTCAGAGACTTTCCTCTTCATTGCATCAACCATCTGGTAAAACCAAGAAAAGAAACAAGGATAACTATATAGCATCGTGATTTTAGGAAGGTTTCATTAGCAAAATGAGAACTTTCAGAGCTAAGAAGCCCAAACTTGTCAAGCTGCTTGCCATCTGATCCTTAAGATTTAGCGAAGAAAGTCAAGGAGTCCTCATAGACAGTTGATTATTGACGTAAACAAGCACAAAAGTATTGTGCGTTTGTACAAAAATCAGGGAAGTGTTGTTTAACACACGATGTTACAATCATGGAGAAGGTATCAGGTGATGATTCTCTTGGGTCAGTTTGGTTGCAAGAAGTAGAAAAAGCCAAATTGACTTCTAGAGAGTATAGTCTTCAGAAGTTGCTTCCTAGATAGTCTAGTTCACTTCTGGCCTTTTAATTATCACATAAAAATGGTGAAAGGAAGTACAAATTAGAAAGTATATACATTAAGCAGTGAGCACGTTAAAGAAAAGAGGACATGCATAAAAGACAAATAGAAGAATTTACAATGTTACAATTACCTAAAGAAGCTTTTACGCATGGATTGCCGTGCCGGTCAGACACTGTGCGTGCCGCCCGGCATGTACCGTACCGGTGGGTTGCCGGCACAAAAAACCCCCCGTACCGTGCCGAGAAGAAGAAAGAAGAAATAGGAGTAGAAGGAGCAGGAGAAGGAGGAAAAACAACAATGGCACGGGGGCGTGCACGCCTCCGTGCCGGCGGCACGTACCGTGCCAGCAGGCTGCCGGTACGGCGCGTGCCACTGGGACGGCAATCTATGCTTTTATGTACTGAGAATACTCTCAAACTGGTTGACCAATTTCCATAGATACTCGTAATCCTGTTTAATCTCGCAACCTGCATGCCATATAGACACAATACAGAAAAAAAAACAAAAGTTTGAAAAGCAGTCTGGAACCCTTCCAAGAGCTCTAGATTCTTTTACAAGGGGCCCAACATTCTTTTGTAGTCTAGACATAGCGGTCAAACAGGCACATTGTCTCATGCTCTCCTCGTTTTGAGCTTGAGCTGATTAGTGATCCCAGACTCTAAAATCAAATTTACCCTGATCCTATACACCCAATTGCAATATCTTTTAACCTGATCAACAGTACCTGTCTTCAGTTTTAGTGTTTATTTTCCTATTAAGATATCTCAAACTTGTGTATAGTGGCATTTTATGTCATCAGATCACACCAAGATCCCTCCGACGTAGCAAGTCCACTGAAATTAGGAACGATGCAAGTTTTAAGACGACAAATGGAATGTCTAAAGCAGTAAATCTGTCAATAGATGATTCTTCCTACACTGTACAATCTCAGACAACATCAAACCATGTACATGTCCTCGAACTTGAACAACTATTCGCACAAGATCGAGACCTCTGGGAGCTAAAAAGATTTATCAAAGCAGCAGCATGCAACAATCAAATCAAATATCATAGAGTAGTAGAAATCCATCATTAGACGGATACAAAACCAAAATATTTGTTGAAGCAGCCCTACTGAAAAACCCTCCCCAGAATCACACCCCCTTTGCTACTTAACCAACATCGGAATAGGAAATCTATGCAAATTCCTGAGAAAGTATGCTATAAAAACATTTCTTCAATTACTCTATGGAGGATACAAAACATTTGCCTCTAAAGTCTAAACCCTGATTCAGAGTACCATGAAGCTAAAATGAATGAGAATCTTCATATTTCGCCCTTATGGGAGGACAATCGAAAAAAGTCGAAACCTTTCAACTCACTGGATGCGCCGCTGGTACTCCTGCACCTGCGCCGGCGGCGGGGTTGCTCTTGCATCGCCGCCGTAGTACCGGACGGCAACGAGA
>OY986965.1:11546982-11663756 GCA_963920575.1 Narthecium ossifragum | reverse complement strand
GAAAAGTAGTGGACTAGAACACCAAAAAAGAGAAAAGAGAAAAGAGAATACTGAAATGCAATCGTGAAAAGTAGTGGACTAGATCACCAAAAAGATAAAAGAGAAAAGAGAATTCTGGAATGCAATCGTGAAAAGTAGTGGATTAGATCACCGAAAAGAGAAAAGAGAATACTTGAATGCAACCGTGAAAAGTAATGGACTAGATCACCAAAAAGAGAAAAGAGAAAAGAGAATTCTGGAATGCAACCGTGAAGAGAATACTTGAATGCAACCATGAAAAGTGGTGGACTAGAACACCAAAAAGAGAAAAGAGAATACTCGAATGCAACCGTGAAAGTAGTGGACTAGATCACCAAAAAGAGAAATGAGAAAAGAGAATTCTGGAATGCAAACGTGAAGAGAATACTTGAATGCAACCATGAAAGTAGTAGACTATATCACCAAAAAGAGAAAAGATAAAAGAGAAAAGAGAAAAGAGAACATCCACTTCATCAAATGTGAACTAGATTACCATTTTGATGGCAAAGGACAGGGACGGATTCCTAGAAAGCCATTAATTAAAAGTATTGGAACTATCACATTTCACCCTACAAATGCATTAAAACTTGGCACATATTCAAAGGAAATATTAATTAAAAGTATTGGAACTATCACATTTCACCATACAAATGCATTAAAACTTGGCTGATTTCATGACCACATTAATAGCAAGGGTTAGAAAGGTCCTAAAGTTATATATAATCACCCATAACTACCATAACTTATGTAAATTGGTGCTTAACCCTTAAATCTAATGACATGGGTGTACCCATCAACAAGTTACACAAAATTGGTGTAAACACCAATTATCCGTATACAGAAAATTGGTGTAAACACCAATTATCCGTTTATTAAATAAAGTACTTTTTCATGTCCTTAACTTTGGTTAATACATAGTCTACTACCATCCATATATTTCTAAAGGTACCATTTGATACCTAACGTTTCAATATCATCTAATTAGGTCCGAATCCTTAAACGGTCATCAACATTCGAAGGAAAACCTCCAACCCTATCACGTGTATGACCACTTGATTATAGTGTATCCCCTAATTTTATAACAATCATCAAAGCAAGGAAAACCCATTAGTGCATATCCTTTGCATTTCCTTGATCTCGCCTCTTGCACTGATCCTTGTCGGATTTGGCAACCGATCGGCGATCGTGGGACCTGCTCACCTTACTTATGAGGGTTATTTGTATCCCTTGTGGATTTCCTTTTCACTTATGTTACTTATCTTGATGATAGCTGGTGGTGATAGCGCGGTGGTTGGGGAGCACCAATGTGTTTTTAATTCATGTTTACTTTACTATAGAGACATGGGTGGTGGCGGGGACAATGGGGGACCAATGTGTTAGAGGTGTCAAACGGGTTGGGTGACCTAGGCCCGTCGCGAGCGGCACGCCACGTGGCCGGCCCAGGCACGGCTCCAGCTGGGCCATGCTGGGCTTGGGGTTTGGGGCAAAAGGCACGGGCACGGCCCAGGCACGAGCCTGGCACGCACCCAGCCCAGGCACGACCTGTCGGGCACGGCATGAGGGTTCACCATGCCGGCCTTGGACACGGGTTACTTCCGTCGAGGGAGGAGGCGCGGTGGTTGGCGGTGGAGGGGAGTCGGATCTCGGCGAGGAAGAGAGAGAACAACGGAGGTAGCCGGAGGGGAGATCGAGAGAGGAGAGGGACCTTACCGGAGATCCGAAGGCGTCGGGGTCCTCCGTCCTCAGGGATGTAGCCGGAGACCGTCGGGGAGGTAGCCGGAGGGGAGATCGGGGAGCTCCAAGGGCAGGATGGCCGATGGAGGTTGGTAACGGCGGTCAGTGTGGAGATCGGGGAGATCCAAGGGCCGGGGTCCGGGGAGGCGGTTGAGTGTGGTGACAGTGGTACTGGTCGGGGTAGAGTTAGGGTTTATCCAAGGGAGAGATATGAAACCTTTTCCAACATGGAAGTTGTAGATTAGGACAGTCTCTGTCATATCCCGAATATTTCATAATATTTGGACTTATCGGGAATATTTTAAGAATATTCTTCTGAACGTCGACGGACCAGTTTTCCATCAGCTATATATCTTTGGGGGATTAGGAGGCATCACCATAAAATAAACTTATCATGTTAAAAAACACTAATCATAAGATTTGTTGCCTTAACACCATTTAACACTTCAAAAGATACATATGCCCCCCATTTCTACAACCACCTCCAAGAACCTACGCCCTCCTTTTGCTCATCCTCCTCCTCCTCCTCCTCTCTCATTGCCACCCAACCGCCGCCGCCATCTCCATTGTACAACTGGTAGCTGGAGACCACAGCTGGATATCGCGGCGCTCACCTCCTTCCGTCGCTGGCTGTGCGGTCACTGAAGTGGTCGACGGAGCCCCGAATCACACCGCCACGATCGGCCTTTGATGTCGTGTACGTGGATGTCGTCGATGATGACGTTCTCCACGTATTTGATGGTGATATCAGCACCGTGTGTACGTTGGCCCCTTGTCCGTCGATGGTCTTGTGGCTCTGTATGATGAGCTCCATGTTGCGGGCGAAGACGATCCACATGGCCTCTTTCTGGATGACGACATGCTGGAGTGTCCCGGGCTTGGAGTTCAGGAGGTCATTGTTGGAGTCGTCGGTGACCTGTACTGCTCAACTTACTGCAATCAAAGAATTACGAAAGAGAATAAACATTAACATAAAAGGGAAAAGAGAAACTACAAACATTGTAACTAAATCCTATTTGATAGGTATTCTCTTTTACTTGCAATCCATTCATGTATATCAATGAAAAGGAGAAAAGAGAATACCGGAGACCTTTCATGAACACCAAATCCTCTTTCATAGGTATTATCTTTTTCTAAAGAGAATACTGTCATCCATTCATGAACATTAATCAAAAAGGGAAAAGAGAAAACTACAAACATCGCATGAGCACTAAATCCTATTTGATAGGTATTCGTTTTTTACAAAGAGAATACTGCATTCATGTATATCGATAAAAAAGAGAAAAGAGAATACCGGTGACCTTTCATGAACACAAAATCCTCTTCCATAGGTATTCTTTTTTTCCAAAGAGAATACTGTCATCCATTCATGAGCATTAATCAAAAAGGGAAAAGAGAAAACAACAAACATCACATGAGCAATAAATCCTATTCGATAGGTATTCTCTTTTTAGAAAGAGAATACTGCATTCATGTATATCAATGAAAAAGAGAAAAGAGAATACTGGCGACCTTTTATGAACACGAAATCCTCTTCCATAGGTATTCTCTTTTTCCAAAGAGAATACTGCCATTCATTCATGAACATTAATCAAAAAAAGAAAAGAGAAAACTGAAAACAATAGGCATAGCACAAAATCCGACGTCCTCCTATTCCCAGTTTACTCCTTTGCACCAGATCCCACCTCGGAACACCAAATCACGAACAAATCCACATTAATTACTAAAATGCACTTTCACAAAAGCAATCAAAACGTCGATCCAAAAAACCAAAGGATAGCGCATCCCATGATCCAGATCTATAACCAAAAACCTCACACCCTATAATCTCCAACTCCCAAAACAAATGCCAAGGAGATCAAGAAAAAGAATAGCCATTCTGACACAAGATCGAAATCCAAACAAAACTCCATCGCCGGTTGAGAAGAGACATATATAGAAAGAGAAATAGAGAGGGGGACGGGGGAGATGATAGCTGGAGAAATGGAGGGAGGTCCAGCTGGAGAAAAGAGAGGTGAAAAGATAGGAGAAAAGAGAGGATCTCACACATCTTGCAAAGTAGAAAGAGAAGTAAAGAGGGGGAGGGGGGAGATGATAGCTGGAGACATGGAGGGAGGTCTAGCTGGAGAAAAGAGAGGAGAAAAGATAGGAGAAAAGAAAGGATCTCACCCATCTTGCAAAGAGAGGAGAAAGAGGGCTAAAAGGAGAGGAGCAGCGGCGGCGAGAGAGAATGAAACCTAGAAAGAGGGATTGAAGTGAGATTTAATATAATCCCCCATATTTAAAATATACAACATAGAAGTATAGGGGTAAAAGTGTCATCCAAAATACGTAACCTACCATAACTACTCTAAAATGGTGTTTATACATTAAAACTAATGACGGTGGTGTACCAGTTAATAAGTTTGCTTGTTTTGGTATAAACACTAATTATCTATATATCTTTATCTTCTTCAAAACTGGTATCAATCGATCAGGACTCTCGTAAAATGTCTAACATGAAAGTTGTAGCTATTGAAGTTTTCTATCACGTGCTAAATTTTCAGAATATTTAGACTTATAAATAATTTTTGACGAGTATTCTCTTGACAGACGATGAAACAGTCTTTATCACATAAATTCATCTTTTTAGTCAAATTTCTTGTATTTCTTCTCAGATCATGATTAAACTTGAAATCAAGTAACAAAATATTAAATACAAACACTCTATGCCTAACAAAGGTAATTTAAGGGGTTTAACTACGAATATTTAGTGACTGATCAGTTGCTTCATGTGTTCTTCAGCTTCATAAGATGATCGATCTTCTAGTAGAGGAAGATCGATCTTTTGAATTGTTGCTCTCTGTCATCTCTTTTGCATAGAAAAGATCGATCTTCAAGGGGGTTGAAGATCGATATGTTGAATTGTTGCTCTCTGGAGTTGTTGGCGCACAGAAAAAATCGATCTTCTTAGCTTGTGAAGATCGATCTTTATTCCTTAGGTTGGATTCTTCTTGATGTCTTTAAAGGATCAATCTTCTTCAATAGTGTGAGGACCCGTATCTCCAACCCGGTTCGACCGCGTCGGTTGAGGGTCTGGTTCGGTTGGTTTGGCTCAGTTGGCCTTGCTTCGCGATTTCTTTTGATTGTTGCGACTCCGGGGGTAATTTGGTAAATTACCCTTGGCGGAGTCGATTTCACACACGCGTTACGCACATACGACATTGTGATGATGTGTGTGCTTGATTAGACCATTAGGAGTACTCTAGATCGGAGGATGTGAGTTTGATCGTGAGGATCGAGATTTGAGCAGCTTGGATCAGGTCTGGCCGATCGGACGACCATGATCTAATATTAAGTGATGAATAAATTTTATATCTCGTAAGTATACGAATCGGTGCAATCAGTATAGTAGCAAGACGAGTATCGTACCCACAGAGATTTGTAGAAATTATTAGAGTGAAACGCTAAAGAACAGAAAAGAAAGAAAATAAAGAAGGGAAAATAAGAAATATGAAGTCTCGAAGATAGATGATCTAATAACGAAATAAGAAAACGATGAAAATATGATGGATGGATACTAAGGTTCCGATTTCACCAAAACATCCTCATTCTATGCATTGAATCAATAAAGATTTCAGTTTAATTCCAAGGGCTCGTTCTTCCGGTATGATGATCCGTTCGGCCGCGGTCTTCACCAAGTACCCTCAATTAACCCTAGCTAATGAACCCATAACTAAGTGTTAACCAAGAATACTCTTAGCTTGAACCCGGCCTCGACATAAACTCATTCATTCATAGATCCTGCAAGATTAGGGAATGAACCCTCGCCCAATCTCACATAAAACAATCTATAATACTTTTATTGGCCAGATAAAGGTATTTAAGATCTCAGTTATAATAATGAATAAATCAAGGAAAATAAACTGATAAAATAATCATGATCCAATAACATAGAATGATTCAGTTAGGGCTACATCGGTACCTTAGAAAAGAAACTAGCCACTCATGTTCATCATGAGGGCAACAAAACTAATAGAGAAATAAAGAAGAAATAAGAAAAGAAAACCAAGCCTGGAACCCTTCTCCTCGCCTCCAAACGCTGCCAAAAAGTCCTCCAAAAGATCCCCTTTTGATAACCCTAAGTATCCTATTTATAGGCCTAAACTCGGGTTAAATCAAAACCGTTGATTTAATTCACTGGAAACGTCCGATCGATCCTCCTCGGGATGTTGGATCGATCGGTCTCATTGAAATCTCCAACTTCTATTTACGCCCGAGTCCGATCGATGGACGGATCGATCGAACTCTGCTCCTCTAAAATGCATACGTTCTGTCAACCTTTAATTCCCAAGTCCGATCGATCGGACTATGAGTGTTGGATCGATCGGTTGAGTAAAAATCAGCTGTTTTTGGCTTTTCCCGAGTCCGATCGATCGGACCATTGGTGTCGGATCGATCGGACTTCGTTCAGCCAAAAAAAATAGGTTCTGTCACATTTTTGCGTAGTCCGATCGATCGGAGGATCGCTCGGACTTCCAGCTTATTTACTGTGCTGCCATTCAGACTGCGCCATCGGTACTAAAATTGCCGTAACTTCCTCTAGGAAACTCGGAATCACGAACCGTAAAATTCTCCAGAATCTAGACTTCAAGAGCTTTCCAACCATATATGGCACATAATCTGATTCTTCATGAGCAGGTACAGATTAATCTTTAAAATTGATCCATGCACACTTTTCAGCTTCTTTTCTCCTTTTTCCTGCATTTTCCAAACAACTATGTGAAGCAACATATAGATATAAAAATAGGAATAAAAATGTTGATTAAAGATAATAATCTAGCAATTGAGATGGTTATAAGGCTATTTAGAGTGCACTTTCATGCACTCATCATTAAGCCATTAATATATTTACTTCTTTTCTCTCGTTAGGGCACTATTGGGTTCACGAGAGAGAGAGAAAGAGCGTGAAGGAGAGCTGCGACGGCTGATCGGGGAGAGGAGAGAGGCGACGTCTGCGACGACGACGGAGAGGAACAAGGCGGCGGCTGGGCTTCCCAGCGGCGGCGACTGCGGTTGAATCGAAGCTTGGCGGCTAGGACGACGGCGATGACTAGAGGAGGAGAAGATCCCGGCCAGAAACTGAACCTAGAGGTAGGGAACTCTACCCTAATCTCGTATTAGGCCCTAGGAATGGGTCTTGAGGCTTGTGGCTTGGATTTGGTTGTTGATTGGTGGATCTCGTGGCTCCGATGATTGATGAATGCTATGTTTTCCTTTTTCCCTCCTTGCTGCCATGGATCCCGACGCTAGACCATGCTTTATTCTTCTCCCTTGTTTTGGATTCCGACGAATGTCATGCTTTGCCTTTGCAGTTAACATATACCCATGATGGCTTGCTGAATTGAGATGATGTTTCCTCTTTGTTTGGACGTTTGGATGAGCTTTGCTTTCCTTTTTCTGGGGTTTGATGGATTTCGATGCCGTAGCTTGGGTTGTCTGTATTGGCTCTGTTTTCGTGGCTTGTTGGTGTTCGTGGTTGGTGGTGGTCTTCTCTCCCTTCCTGCCATGGTCTATCACCATTTATAGTTCCTTTTGTTGGTTAAATTGTATCTATACGATGCCATGTTTTCTTCTTCCCCTCTTGCTGCTACGGTTTGAATCTTGGGTTTTCTTGGATCTCTCTTCCCCTGTTTTTTTTTGGTTAGCTGAATACTTGAGATTCTCGATTTCCATTGGATCTTCTGACATTTGGTTTGGATTCCTTTCCCTTTCCCTGGGTTGATGGATTTAGATGCTAAGCTATGGGTTGGTTTGGATTTGCTTGGGTTTGCCTATTGATTTTGTTGATTGCCGCGACGGTTTGGGTTTTATAGCTGAGTTTAAGTTTTGGATTTGCTTGGGTTGTCGGGTGCCGTAGAGGAATTTGAGTGTTGAGTTTTGGATTGTACTCTGTCTGGGTGGTTTGGCCCTTCTTTCCCTCTATTTTCCTCCCCATGTTTCTCCACTACCCGGGTGCATCCAATCTATGCTGGTTCGGATGTTCGAAGCTAAGCATGGCTATTCAACCCTTGCTGGTTGATGTTTCTGGTGTTTCTTCAAAGCTTGAGCGGATGGCTGCGATTGAGTTGTGGGATTTCTTTTGGATGGCTATACTTGTCAGATTTCTGTGTTTTTGGATTGCTATCACTTGCTGGCATTTGGCTTTCATGTCCTTCAGTTTTAGCTGATGATAGACGTAATCTCTCAAGTTAATTTTATGTCAAAATTCTCCATTATCATCCCCTATTCAATTCTTTTAATTACTAACAATTCCATTGAATTATGTATTATTATAGCATGTTTAAGCCTAGGGTCGGCTGTGCGCCCGTTTATATTTTATTTATAAGTTAACCAAGGGAGTGATGGCCCTTGGGAATGTTTAATTTGAGTGGGCCGAAGGTGTGCCATGTGTGTTGAATCTGCTTGGTTTGGATATGTAAATGCCATGTGTGCCTTGTGTTAGTCCTTTAATGCTAAATCTACTCTATATATAGCTATGTTATAATATGTTGGACAATTGAGTGATGATTTGGCATGTAGAGACACCTAGGCCTAGTTGCTTGAATAGGCCCATGCATGTGGTATGCATTAGAAGTATTAGGGCTAGGTGGTAGGCGATGGATTCGATCGTCGATCATGGGTTCTCGGGTAACCCGGATCTAGCCCTAGGACCGGGGTTTGGGTAGTTGAGGATTAGGACGTGATTGTCATCGAGTGATCATGTTTGCTAACATTTGAGGTTATTGCTATAGTTGACTATGTATTATAGTCTTGTACTTGATGTGTAGAGGTTGTGTTGGATCTCTGAGGGCAAGCGCTAAGGATGGTTGTCGATGTCCCTGACATGTGTGTCCCCGAGAGAGATGGTATGACTGGGCCGAGTGATACCTGGACAGGAGCCCGCAGTCTTTTTTCCTCTCGTTTGTTCTTGGATGAGGGTGGGACCTGGACAGGAGCCCTCGGGAATTGACGGGGTTATGGGGCCCCTTGGCATACCTTAGGCTTAGGCGGAGAACGACACAGTTGCAGTTTCCCTTCCTTTCTGTGCGATGTAGAGTAGAACCCTACTGGGCATTGTTGCTCACCCTATCTGGGCTGCATCGGCGATGCAGGTCGATGTAGTTCCTTTTTTCAGGTGTTCTTCTAGAAGATGACATGATATTTCGAGGTGATTGAAGACTTGGAGCTTCGAGGAGTTCTTCTACAGTTAATTTACAGTTTTAATCAATGATGTACAAATTGATGTATAATCTGATGTATCCAAGAACAGAATTGTATGATTATTAATTCAGTTCTATTTAAAAAATATTGTAATATTTTTGAATGTAGGTGTTGAGGAATGTGATGATGTTGAAATTGTAAAATATACGGGTTTCTTGTCGCGCCCCGGCCCGGAAGACCCACCCGGACCGGGACACGAGGGGGGGTTCCTACATCTACTAACAGCAATTGGCGGAAACAGTTACAACAAGCAGTCAAAGGATATAAGTAAATCTAACAACTCCTATTATTACAAAACTGTACATAAAACAAAGTTACATCAAGATTTACATAAACCAGTTCTCATATACAACAGATGCTACAAAACTCAAAAAGGGGTTACATCATCAGTAGTCTCCTGAAAAGCACAGCAGAAACCATCTTGGTTCTCAAACATGCCCTGACGTCGACGCGCAACTACAGGACGAGCAACTGGGGCCCACCGCAGGAGAGCTGGTACCTGCACCTGCAAACGCCGCCCGGGTAGGAGTGAACACTAAGCTCAGTAGGGTTCTACTCTACGACACACACAAGGAAGGGGAAACTGCAACTGAACTAACTCTGTGCCAAGTACTGAGGCCTGCCAAGAACCCCATAAATCCCATCAATAACCCGAAGGGTACTTGTCCAAAGTACGTCTTTCGACAACCACTGCCTAGGGTGGACATTCTCCGACAACCCTGACACAGGGTGGACATGGCGATACCAGTAGGATACCCTTCTCCAAGCAGGACCTCCACACTTGGTGGAACAATCATAGTTATAACAACCAACTCTCAGCACTCAAAGCGACAGAGCTAACACGACCCCAAACAGCAGACTAACAGTACTACAGTCAAACCCTAGGCATCTAATGCACAATCAATAATGCATGCAACAGTATAAACAAGCAACAATCAAAGGCACAATCTTTGGCCCATTTATACTAAACATTCCCGAGGGTTCATGACTCCCTCGATTAACCACAAAGCGATAAAGGCATACAACCAGCCCATTTATTCTACACAATCTCGGGAGTCATCACACTCCCAGTTCAACCACAAAGCGGTAACAAACAACAGTTATAGCAATATCACTAACATGCCATTCTCTGCTACCCTCAGGCACTGTTCCTAGAAACACTGGATCGATCCAACCGCCCTCAAGGAACAAATCATCTTGGGTGCAACCTGGATCGATCCAACATACCTATGGAACGATCCTACAAGTAGTCCGATGGACCGGACTTGCAAGTCCGATCGATCCAACTCGGAAAGCCCAAGAACAAGAAACCATTCTCTACATAGCAGCTAGTTGATCCATCGATCCGACGTCCAACCGATGTCAGATTCGGGATCCAACCTAGCCGCCAGTAGATCTATATGCCGAAATCAACATATCCAAAATCCAGAATCATCCAACGGCTAGATTAACGGGAAAACACTAATCAAAACTGCTAATCAAACTAACTTACCAGTTACTTGCTGCAACGCATCCCTCCAGTAATAAATTCGTAACAAATCATAGAAACATCAGAAAATTATGACATCAGTTGGGTTGGAGAGATAACTCAGAGATCTACAACTCTTATGTTCATCACAACCCAAGAACATGCACGTACTGATCGGAAATCTCGCCGCAAGCCGGCTGTTCTTCAAGAATAGCAGAAACCGAAAAAACCCGAGATTAAACTTGCATAAATCCTACTAAAATCTCAACCAAAGCTTATGAAACTTAAACCAGAAATTATACTAAGTAACATGCATCCAACAACACAAATACATCAAAATCTAAATGCTAGATTAAGAGAAATCCATTAAACTAACTCACGTAGGTAGAACACCTACCGGCCACGCTAAACCTCGGCTGATTCCCCGCTAAACAGCCGCTAACCAAGCTCCAAACCATGCCAGGGATCTTCCTCACACCGCCACGGTTCCAACGAGCCATCAAGCTCCCAAAACGATGGTCGGAGGAGAGAGAACGGTGGAGGAGAAGGAGCTGCCGGAAAACAGGGGAAGAAACAGAGCTCCGCGGGAAGAAACAGAAGGAAAGAAGAAGAAGAAGGAGAAGGAGAGGAAGAAAAGAGGAAGAAGAGGCTGGGGAAAAGGGAGAGGAGGGGAGGAAAAGTCCTCCCCTTCTGACAGGGGAGAGCGACGGCCACGACGGCGGCCATCCTCTCGAAGGAAAACCCACCGACCCGAGTCCGATCGATCGCTCCAAGGAGCGATCGATCGCTCACGGGCCGCCAGCAGCCCAAAAACAGGCTTCTGCGCTCCCGAGCTGGGATCTTTCAATCTCCGGTCCACCCAACCATTCTAAACAAGCATTAACACCAAACAATGTCAGTGTGTGCACACGGGTCATGAGAAACTAACCGACGAGACGTAATTTACCAAATTTCCCTTGTGGTCAACAACGACCTACAGGAATAGAGGGACAGGTCCTCACATTTCTTGTGCTATTTATAAAGGGGATTTTGCCGAAATTTTTTATGAACTTGTGGCGCAGGGTAAACGTGGACCTCTCAATGGGAGAGACAACCAAACTCTCTATGGGAGAGATAACCAGATTTCTATAGAGGAAAAAACCAAAAACCCTATTTTTATTTCATCATCAAAACTAAACTTTACAAACCCTATTGCCTCCTTTTATAGGATTAAGGAAAGACCTGACCAACTCAAATATGGACTCAAACCCTAATCCAAGTATTAAATCCGGAATTCAAAATAAAAGAAATCCTACTCAAAATAGGAAAGTTGCCAAAAATAGAAACCGATAAAACTGTCTAAAAAGGAAAGTTTTCACTAAAACTGAGATTTAGGCCAAAAGGAGACGGAATTTGACGATTTGACGAGCAGTCATGGAGAGATAAAAGATCTCCGATGATAAATGACGGGCTCATCGACCCGGTCGTTTCGACTGGTCGCACGCCCCGATCGGATACCTGGATCAAAAGTTATGGTCATCCAAAGATCTCAGTCGGACGGATGGGGTCCGAATGCGTCCGGATCGCCTCGGAAGCTGCTCCGGATCGGACTCAGTCAGGTCCGCCCTTGGGACTGCATCAACTTGAGGACTAAATTGTTTAAATTCGTAGCAGTTATATACTTGTGCGCCAATTGATGATGTAAATAAGTTTAGGTGGCTCACGCCTCAATCTGGATGTGGGTTTTCTAGGTCGGGGCGTGACAAATAGAATATCAATCTTCTTTGTCCTGGAATTGCCCAAATGAGTTCGTTTTTACTCCAAACTTGATCCAATCCTCGTTGATGGCTCTTGTACCTACAATGGGGTAATGATAGTCAGTGAGGCATTGCTCGGAGACTAACAATGTCAAATTAAAAGGTTGATTTATGCACTTTGCACATCTTATCACACCCCCAACTTGATCTTTACTAGTCCTCGAGCAAAGCAAATGGAAGTAAAGCGACGGTAAAGGAAAAATGAAATAAAAACTATCTAAGCATAAACATCCGACCTATAATTAGTCACTTCTCAAATAGCTTTTGTTCCTATGCAATCAAGATTCACCCATATGCGGAACATAGATTCAAATGCACAACAAGATCTCTCAAATCATAGCACAAGTAAAATTTAAGCGAATAACCCCATCAATAACATCATTCAAACACTTCAAAGCACTTGACTGTGATTAAAGCACATCTAAGCAATCCGTGTAGTGAGAGTTGCTACTCAAGTACTCGGGGTCTCATGGTCATTCAAGTAGGGTTCCAATCAAAATTAGCCATTCTTAGCATTTTACACCGGTTGACCAAATGACAAGTTTTATTTAAAGCAACATGTTTTTTTTCTTTTCTCTTTTTTTCTGTTTTTTTTAATGAATCGGACTAGTGGTCGTGCAATGCCATGATCCCTTAGGCTTTCTACTAGGCCCATGTAATGGGATTTGGGCCAGTGGCTCCCCGGGCAGACGACCTAAAGGCACTAGGTGTTGAAGCACCCCTCGGGCTTAATCTCCCGAACCTAGCAAGCTTTTATTCAATGCTAACGTGACTTTGCAATGCCTTGATCCCTTAAGCTTTCTTCTAGGCCCATTTAACGAGTATTAGGTCAATTACTCACAAGCCAGATAGCTTTAGGGCATTAGGTGTTGAAGCACCCCTCAGACCTACTCACTCGAGCCTAGAAGGCTACAAATCAGGGCTAGTCAACTTTTATTCACACAGCTCTTGGCCTCTAACTCAACTTCGAACCCTAACTACAAGTCATCTCAATCCAGTGTAAATTATTAGTCCTAATATTGTTTTGATGATGTCAAATTATGTATGATGATAAAATATAGTTTGAATATTAATACCACTTAAATTGGAAGCTTTAAGTTTCATATTTATAAGTTTTTATTCTCGCGGATGATGCAGTGGTCGATCGGTGGATCGACCGCAGACCATACTTGAAGAGCGGCGGTTGATCGGTACATCGACCATGGAGTATCATTTCCATGACAAAGGCTCGCGGATGATGCGGCGGTCGACCGTGAAGACTGACGGATGCATCTGTGGGACTGGCGGATGCATCTGTGTCCCACGGATGCATCTGTGGATCAACCATGGGAGGATTGAAGGTCGACCGACAGTCATAAATATAGCCATTAAAGAGCCGTTTGAGAAGGAGAAAATAGCCATTGGAAGGCTATTTTGAGGGTTTTTGTGCTCAACTATAAAAGGGGAGATGCGACAAACTTGCAAGGTGCCAAGGGGGAGCTAAGGGATCATTGAGAAATCTTTGTAGCAAGTATGTTCTCTTTATTTGTGAGCTTTGTAAAACTACTTGAAGTTGTGAAGTAGACTTTGTGAGAGAGATCCAATAGTGAGTTGGAGAGATTGTAAGGTTGCCAAGCACCCGTAAGCTCGGTGGATAGGTTGCCAACCACCCGTAAGCTTGGTGGATAGGTTGCCAACCACCCGTAAGCTTGGTGGACAACTTGTGAGGACCTGTTTCTCTAACCTGGCTCGACCGCATTGATCGAGGTCCGTTTCCTGTTGGTTCTGTTCCACGACGGGTACGATCGGATGATCGTATGACAATTTTTGACCCCAAGGGCATTTTGATAAATATGCTCCCTGGTGGTCAGTTTTACACCCGCGTTGCACACACAGCCTTGGATTGATGTATGTGTTTGATTAGGACCTTAGGGGCACTTTCGATCGAAAGATCGGAGCTCGATCGGGAGAGATCGGATCGGACGGCCGAGATCAGTTCTGATCTCTACATATACCCTTGTTCTTCTCTCTCCTCCTTTCTTTTCTCTTCCTCTCCTTCTCTCTCCTCCCTTGGGCTGCCGACTGAATCCTTGGAGCTTGGGCTTGCGGATTTTCGGCGTGGATCCGCGAGGATCGGAGGCGGAGATCTTGTAGATCGACTACTTGTCTTCACAAGTAGGTGTTTCTACCCAATTCCTACGAGTTGGTAACCCTAGGATCATCTTTTCGTGTTTTGTGGCTGTTGGTTTTGTTGGAATGCTATGATTTCCTGTATTCTAGTTCATTGCCATGTTTAGAAGCTAGCTATGGTTTCAATTCCGTATTCTTTCGAATGAATTCCGTATTTTTGTCGGTTTTTCGACGGGGTTGAACTCAGATCTGATATTTCACGATCTGAGTTTGGTTTTTATTGCATGAATGAATTCCCCACCACCAAATAGACCTTACTGCAAAGTTTGAATGGATCCCATCGCTGTTTGCTAGATCAAATCCAACAAATTCAGTTTTTCGTCAGTTTTCGGATAATCTGATTTAATTTGAAGGATTTAATCATCCAAAGTTGGATTTCTTAGTGCCATTAGATTCCCCACATCCAAATGCACATGTCTGCCAAATTTGGTTTGATTTTGATAGGTTTTGATAGATCGAATCCAAGAAATTAGATCTCAGGTACTGTTTCAACACTATTCACTCTTCTCTGCGAGTATGAAGGATCGATCATTTGGATGAAATGATCGATCACTTCAAATGCAGTGCACAACTCCGTCTGAAGAATATCGATCTTCTTGGGACAAGAAGATCGATCCTCTTCATGACAGAGGGTGTGTTTGAGGAGGATCGATCCTCTTGTGCTAGAGAATCGATCATACTTCCTCAGACAGAAGACCACTTTGGGGATGATCGATCTTCTTAGATGAGAAGATCGATCCCTTCTGCTCAGACAGAAGACCCCTTTGTGGATGATCGATCTTCATGGGCATGAAGATCGATCATTTGTTTGTTGATGGTTGGCCATGATGAGAAGATCGATCTCTTGTTTGATGCCAACCTATTTTGATCCGAATTCGATGTTTTCAATTTCTCTTCGACCCGGTTTCCTCGTGGGGTTTTCCCGATGATAAGTAGTGGTTATTATAATATTTTAATTGGGATTTTGACGGGTTTATCCTTGGATTACGTTGTGAATTGGGTTTCGAATCGGTTATCGATTTCCATCGGTTTTAAGCGGTTTCTCGATAAGCATGCCATATCTATATGTACATACATATATATACGTGTAGTTTGTGATTGTTCTATCGCCTTATGGGTAACCGGGGGAGTGACGAACCCCCGGGAATGTTTAGTATAAATGGACCGAAAGTGTGTCCTGTATGCTTAGTATAGATCTATCGCTGGATTAATAGCCCTACTGATTGCCGGCGTGCGCCGGGGGCATAATCCATTGTATTGGTAGAATATATGTCTTGTCTGCGTGGTTATTGGCTTGGTCGGGGTTGTATCCATGTGTAGCAATTTTGGTTGACGGCTGCGGATGCCGTTGTAATGCTGAAATTGGCTTCGCAGTATTGTTAGTATAACTTATCTGTATTTGAGACCCTTGCTATGCTCACCTCTTTGGCTAGCTGTAGGCTATGCCTAGCCCTGTATAATTAATGACATATTGTTGCATGCCTATATCTCCTTATCTATGCCTAAGCATTGCATGCATCTTGTTTGCATTAGAGCATAAGGCTAGGGTGCGGGTGAATAGGGTCTTCGCCAATCCGAGGCTCTCGGGTAGCTCGGATCTAGCTCTAGGATCGTGTCTGGGTAGCTAGGTCTAGGGCGATTGTATTGCCAAATCTCTGTATTCTCGAGGAAGGGTCTAGTTGGCTATCATCTGTTGTTTGAGGTGTAGAGGTCGCATAGAGTTCTCGTCTCATGCTCAGTATTTGTTTTAAGGGAAGTTACGTGCTGTCCTGGGTCCTACCCCCTTTGGTTGAGAGGGATGGCTATTGACAGTTGAGGTCACAGAGCACGTGCCCTGGGGTAGGCGGTGGACGTAACGTGAGTTTCCCTTAGAGATGAGACAGAACCTGGGACTTTGTAGTTTCCCCTTTTGCCTGTGCGACGTAGAGTAGAGTAGAACCCTACTGAGCTTTTTGCTCACTCCTACCCGGGCTACATTTGCAGGTACAGACGTCGACTCTTCCTCTGCGGGTCCAGCTGGATCGGGTCTTGGTGGCGCGTCGACTTCCGGAGGCGTTTGAGGTCATGGAGGGACATACATACTTTTGGCATCTTTTTAGTTTGTAGTTATCTTCAGGATGATGTACTGAATGCTTATATATATGAAATGATGTTCCCTCATTTGATTGAGTTTTATTCCGCAATGTAATGTTTAGTTTTACCTTCATGCCCTTGGAAGTTTTTAAGTTCAAATTTCTTCCGCCATGTGTATTGTCGCGCCATATTGGATGTAAATAGTGTAGGTTTCCTCCTCACGCCCCGGACCGGATGGGTTTTCTGGGTCGGGGTGTGACACAACTTGTAAGAGGTCTTGTGAGTAGTGGAACCTCAAGGAGGGCCTTGAGTGTGGATGTAGGCAAGGTTTGCCGAACCACTACAAAAATATGGTGCAATCTCTCTAACTCTTAGCTCATCCTTTTATATACTTGCTTTATTTATCATTCATTTCATTTACAAGCATATGAGTTATTAGACTCATCCTCTCTAGGTTTTCATCATTGATTTTCTTTTATAAGGCCTAAGATCAACCTCCTATTAGGCCTTCAATTGGTATCAGAGCTAGGTGTCTGTTTTTGTGGTGTAACAACCCTTAGAAGATCCTAAATCGAGATGGAAATAATCTACCAATAGGCCACCTTATTTTGATGGTTTTATGTAGGGTTCGAAAGTTGGTGTTGATTTTGATTTTAAAACTTTAAGTTGATTCTCTTATGATTTCTTTTATGGTTTTATGTGATTCTTCTTTCCCCTCTACTATTTCTTTTTGATGATGTCAAAGGGGGAGAAATGTGGTTATGTGATAATTTTTAAGCTATTTGGTGAACTTTTGAATTTAAATTCAAAATCTTTGAATTTTTTATGAAAAGTTTATTCTTGTGTGTTTGCATCAATGGATTGCACTTTAGAACACATTTTATGTGCTTAAATGGATGTATAGATTAAGGGGGAGCTATTGAGGTTTTATCATCACGATTAAAATGGTTGTCATCATCAAAAAGGGGGAGATTGTTAGTCCTAATATTATTTTGATGATGTCAAATTATGTATGATGATAAAACATAGTTTGAATATTAATATCCCTTAAATTGGAAGCTTTAAATTTCATATCTATAAGTTTTTGTGCTCGTGGATGATGCGGCGGTCGATTGATGGATTGACCGCGGACCATACTTGAAGAGCGACGGTCGATTGGTGCATCGATCATGTAGTGTCATTTTCATGACAGAGGCTCACGGATGATGCGGTGGTCGACCATGAAGACTGGCGGATGCATATGTGGATCAACCGTGAAGACTGGCGGATGCATCCGTGGATCAACCATGAAGACTGGCGGATGCATTCGTGGATCAACCGTGAAGACTAGCGGATGCATCCGTAGATCAACTGTGAATACTCGCAGATGCATCCATGGGACTGGAGGATGCATCCGTGGATCAACCGTGAGAGGATTGAAGGTTGACCGTGAGAGATTGAAGGTCGACCGCCAGTCAGTAATATAGCCGTTAAAGAGCCTTTCGAGAAGGAGAAAATAGCTGTTGAAAGGCTATTTTGAGGGCTTTGGTGCTCAACTATAAAAGGGGAGATGCAACAAACTTGCAAGGTGCCAAGGAGGGGCCAAGGGGGAGCTAAGGGGTTATTGGAAAATCTTTGTAGCAAGTATATCCTCTTTATTTGTGAGCTTAACTTTGTTAAACTACTTCAAGTTATGAAGTAGACTTTGTGAGAAAGTTCCAATAGTGAGTTGAAGAGATTGTAAGGTTTTCAAGCACATGTAAGCTTGGTGGATAGGTTGCCAAGCACCCGTAAGCTTGGTGGACAACTTGTAAGAGGTCTTGCAAGTAGTGGAACCTCAAAGAGGGCCTGAGTGAAGTGGATGTAGGCAAGGTTTGTCGAACCACTATAAAAATATTATGCAATCTCTCTAACTCTCATCTCATCCTTCTATTTACTTGCTTTATTTATCATTCATTTCATTTACAAGCATATGAGTTATTAGACTCCTTCTCTCTAGGTTTCCATCATTGATTTTCTTTTATAAGGCCTAAGATCAAACCCCTATTAGACCTTCATAAATAACCTTGGATTTCCAATCTATCAAGGTCCCCCACTGAAACACTACTTGCCCCCTCATACAAGAGTACATGCACGAGTGGATTGGATCAATTAAATATATTTATTGCGAGTCAAGTAGAATTAAAGTAAAAGAATAACATTATTATGAAATGATTCACCAAACTTTACAATGCATGAGAATCAAGTTGGATTATGCAATAATCACCCATGCTTGCATAAGAATTGAAATTTTTTCGAATATTTACCGACTCAAATAAAATTAGACTAATGTAGGCCGATCACATATTATCTATAGACATGATGAAATCATACCCCCAACTTAAGCGGGATTATCCTCAAGCACAGAAGAAGGGTAAAGGCTAGAGATAACCTCGTGATGTTGTGCATGAAAAAGTAACCTTGGTAATTGATAAAGATGTAGTAGTGGCCAAGGTTAGGCATGAAAACCAAGTAAAGTTGTGATGTCGTTTGTTGATTTGCATTCCATAACATATATGCCATGTAAAACATTAGAAGAAATACCTCATGATTGCATCTGTGGACATAAAAGAATCAACTTGGAACATAAAAGAATCAACTTGAAAAATTTTAGAAAAATTGGACAGCATCCCCTCTATTTATTCAATAAGCATTATGGTTGTACAAATGTTCAACATCCACATTTACATTTCCACATCCACACCCCACAAGCACAATTACAAAAATACATCTACATCCACACACAAGTCAATCACTCCTACCATCACATTACATTGCAACCACACACGCGGCACACCCCCAAAGCCAAAAACCATCATGTAAATATATCCATAATAAAAAATGTCAGCATGCTACACAAGTGAAGCAATGGAGTACAAAAATAATTCCATCCGCCACACACAAATAGAAAACGTTCCAACCAACCAAAAATACAAAATGACCCATAGATATCGCTTAGTGTGGGACTTTGCGCTGTTATGTGGTGCTGGCGGTCGTTCGAGATCGGTCGACCACAACTCTATGGTAAAGGTAATATGGGCACCTCTACTATCACTTCGGAGTTTTGGTACGAGTGGTTAGCTTGTGGATCATGAACTGACACGTGGTATCAGAGCGAGGTCGCAGGTTCGAATCCCAGGGTAGCTGTTGGGGGGAGATTGTTGGTCGTGGGCTGCAGGCCCAGGCTGGGTGTCGTATGAGGTCGCAGGCCCAGGCAGCATCTCTTTGATTCGCCTCTGGCTGCTGGGCTGGGTGCCCAGGGCATGGTGTGGGTTCCAGGCCATCCCACCCACGGCGCCCATGTGGCGCAGTCCCTCATGTCTACCCGCCGCTTAGTGTTGGGCTTTGCGCAGCTATGTGGTGCTGGCGGTCGATCGAAGTCGGTTGACCGCGACTCTATGATAAAGGTAATATGGACGCCCCTACTATCACTCCGGAGTTTTGGTAGGAGTGGTTAGCTCGTGGATCCTGAGTTGACATTCACTTTTTATCAGTTATGCTCTAAGTTTCATCGCTTTCCGACATCGTTTGATAGAGATTTGATCGGTTTTTCGTTGAGGTTTTTCGGATCACCTAGCTTGGGCTCGATCCGAACTGGCAAAGTAGGTTTACTTGGCTGGGTTTTATTGGTTTTTGAATCTTCTTTTGATCCAATTTTTTGGGTAAGATTCTAGTATTGATGAATTGAGTTAGCATGCTACTTTTTCAACAATTTGGAACATTTTTTGAGAAATTTATGGAATGTTTAGTTAATTGTTAAATTTCATGCAAATTAAAGTTTTTATGTGAAATTGATACATGTTATATATATGTATGTACTATATCTATTAGGCCATATTGACCGAGCCTTATATAGGTTTGTGGGTGAACCATGGAGCCATGCCTACGGGAATGTCTGAATAGCTTGGATGTTTACCCTTTGTAGAGGCATATATGGTCATGAGCAAGTTTGGTTGATAGCATGTATGACTTGGTTTCCCTAAATGTGAAATGTTTTTTTTTAACATTTATGGTTTGAATATATTGTATTGTTGATTTGCCTTAACATGTTGGAATGCTAGAGAGTGACGCGCCCGAACCACTCGTCGTAAAAGTGACTAGGGCGTCAAGATTACAATTTATACCGAATCCTAACTAACTACTACGTAGTTAGCGGGAGTTCGGGTCGATCCGCAGGGAAATGAGAATTGACTAATGTACTCGATAGATAACTCCAAACAACTAGCTAAAATGATTTGGGTTTTGCATTAATGACTATTAAAGTAATTAACAAAGTGAAGAGAAGTATAACTAATATAGAGAGGTCTTGGGATCTCCATTTCATTGTAGGTTCTAATGTAGCCTCCTAAGGAATTGAGGTGTGTAATCCAATTGGGGCGATCGAAATCAAGGTTCTAATGTTAGCCTCACTTATCGCTCAACGGAAGTCGGGTTAGAATCATCCGCCGGAAAGAATCACATTCACAAAGTCGACGAATGAGTGATTAGCTTCTATCGTCGCTAACGAACCTTCGATTAAGATCGATTCGTCGCAAGGTAAAGGTATTGTATGGAATCGGACATTGGATCGAGATGGTTCTAGCACCTCGAATCCAATGCAAGAGAAAGATAGAATGGATCCTCTAATTAGAGAGATAGGGATAGTTCTAGCATCCCTAATCTCTAATCTAGGGCTATTCATCATCCCAATGTGATTGGATGTGTTTCTAGCACATCCAACTCATTGGGGCATAATAACAAACACCTATCATACACAAGTTCTAGCTCATACCAAAGAAAGGCATTCATCCATTCAACAAATAAGATCCATGTACAAAGATAAAGAAATCATGCTCAAATCCATACAATAGATCATCCCTAAAGATTACACATCAAAAACCCTAAGAAAACTACAAAAGAATCCTACAACTACATAGAAATCCCAAGAGAAAGGAAGTTAGCTACTCATCTTGGATAGATCCATGGATGGAGGTTGATGAAGCTCTCCTCCCATGGATTCCCTCCAAGAAGTCCTCTCAATTGGGTAAGGAAAATAGAAAGGCTGGAGAAAGGACTAAGAGAAGCTCCCTAAAATCCCCCATAAGGGGTCTATTTATAGTAAACAAGCCTCCCCCCACTCGGATTAGATCTGGACCAGTGATTTTGCTCGGCTGGCACAAAAGGATCGATCCTTGTAAGGTAGAGGATCGATCTTCCTCTTCCGTGTGATCGCTGCTCCCGTGGAGGATCGATCCTCCCATAAGAAAGGATCGATCTTTCTTCTTGAGTTCTGGCTGCGCCCCGATGAAGATCGATCCTATAGTGGATGGAGATCGATCCTCTAGAATGTTGTGTTCTGTCACTGGAAAATGTGCAAAAAGGATCGATCTTCTCTTTATGGAGGTTCGATCCTTGTTGTCCCGACTGGATTCTTCTTAATGTTCTTCAAAGAATCGATCCTTCTTCAATAAAGGATCGATCTTCTTCATAAAAACTGGCCCGAATTACTTCGTTTAAGCTCGGAACTTGATCCAATCCTCATTGAGGGCTCTTGTACCTGTTATAGGGTAATAATCATCAGTAAGGCTTTGCTCGGAGACTAACAAGGCCAAGTTAAAAGGGTGATTTATGCACTTTTCACGTCTTATGACACCCCCTAACTTGAACTTTGCTAGTACTCGAGCAAAGCAAAAGAAAAATAACTTGAAGGGAAAGAGAAGAAATAAGAAACAATTAAAGAGCAATCACCCGATCAACAATTAGTCACTTCTAAAATAACTTTGGTTCCTATGCAATCAAGATTCATTCATATGCACACATAGATTCAAATGCATAGCTCCATCCATCAACCCATAGCACAAGTAAAATGCAAGCGAATAATTCCATCAATAGCATCATTCGAACACTTCAAAGCACTTAAACAAGATTAAAGCTCGTCTAAGCAATCCGTGTAGTGCACGATGCTACTCAAGTACTCGGGGTCTCATAGTTATTCAAGTAGGGTTCCAATTAAAATTAGACATCCTTAGTACCTTACACCGGTTGAACAAATGACAAGTGTTATTTAAAACATTTTTTTTATTTTATATATATATATATTTATGAATAAAACTTGTGGTCGTGCAATGCCATGATCCCTTAGGCTTTCTGCTAGGCCCATGTAACGAGATTTGGGCCAGTGGCTCCTCGGTCAGATGACCTAAAGGCACTAGGTGTTGAGGCACCCCTCGGGCTTAATTTCCCGAACCTAGCAGGCCACAAATCACAGCTGACCAACAATCTTTTATTTGATACTAGCGTGACCGTGCAATGCCTTGATCCCTTAAGCTTTCTACTAGGCCCATTTAACGAGTGTTAGATCAATGACTCCTAAGCCAGATGGTTTTGGGGCATTAGGTGTTAAAACACCCCTCGGACCTACATACTCGAGCCTAGAAGACTACGAATCAAGACTAGTCACTTTTATTAACCTGGTTCTTGGCCTCTAACTTGGCTTCGAACCCTACTACAAGTCATCTCAATCGAGTGTAAATCGCCTTGGACCCCCAATCTATCAAGGTCCCTCAATCAAACACTACTTGCCCCCTCATACAAGTGTAAGTGCACAAGTGGATTGGATCACTTAAATGTCCTTAATGCATGGCAAGTAGAATTAAAGTAGAAAAATAACACTACTCATGAAATGATTTACCAAATTTTACAAAGCATGAGAATCAAGATGAATTATGCAATAGTCCTCCATGCCAGCATAAGAATTGAAAATTTTTTACCAATCAAATAAACGTGTGACTCACTGTAGATCGATCACAGGTTATCTATAAACATGATGCAATCATACCCCCTAACTTAAGCGGGTTTGTCCCCAAGCACAGAAGAAGGGTAAAGTGTAGAGATAACCTTATGACGATATGGACGAAAATGTAACCTTGACGAAAAGTATGAAAGGAGTTAGGGTCAAGGTTAGGCGTGAAAAACAGTACTGTTGTGATGTCAAAATGTCGTATTTTGCGTTGCTATCCTGTTCGCGAATAAAACGTCGATCTCGCGGGGACGAGATCTCTATTTTATTTCCGAGCAAATCAATTTTTTAATTTCATATCAGGAAATTGTAGGCACCACACCCCTGGATCTGCCGATCGCCAAGTCGACAGATCCATCATTTACATCCCCGTAGGGAATACCTCCGATTTTAAATCCAAATAAAATAAACATTTTATAATAAAAGAAAAAGATCAAAAGAAATGCATCACGTGAGGCTTTAAACCACCTTCATCGCCATGCACGCCGGTCTTGCCGCAGGGGGGGCTTCAAATCCGGTAGGCTTGAGAGCTTTGTTGTGCGAATGTTTGAGAAGACCGTCCAAACAAGATCCAACCTCTGCTGCCGTTGATGAAGTTGGTTTGGAACTGGGGAAAACACCAGCTTGAACAGAGGATTACACCGGCTGGAGCTTGAGGACGCCGGCCTAAAGGCTTGAAAGCGCCTGGCTTTGGACTTCGCTGCCTGCGGGGATGTAGCCAGAGCAGAGAAAGTCAGCGGATGGGGTACAAGGACATCGGCTGGGAGCTTGGTGACGTTGGCTGGAATTTTAGAGACGTTGGCTGGAAACAGAGAACAAAACAGGGGAGTGGAGCTTGTCTTCAAAGTCGCCGGGAGAGAGAGAGAGCCTTGGCTCGATCTCCGTCGCTGGCGAGGAACTAAGCTAGAACAACCTTGCTGGAGATCCAAGCCACAGGTGACGAGCAAGAGAGCGAAGGTTGAGCTGTAGGATCGACGAGCCTTCTACAGCGTCTACCCAGAGACGCGAGTGTCTCAATGGGTTCCGGCTGTGTAGGCTGTATCGACGCCGTCCGGTGGTGCGCAACGTCGGAACCTCACCAGAACCTATTCGTCTTCAAACCCCTTCTCCAGTTTCTTCTTCAGCTTCTTCTTCGATTTCTTCAACCAGCTTTTTCTTCAGCCAAGCTTCAATGTCTTCAGCCTCTTTTACTAGCCTACAACCCGTTCTTCAACCCAGCTTCGACCAGCTCTTTTCTTCAACCGCCTTCAGACCTTTCAGAACCCAGCTTTGATTCGGCTCAGACCAGCCTTCCAACGTTCTTCCACCCAGCTTAGACCAAGCTTCAACGCCTTCAGCCAAGACCAGCCTTCAAGCGTTCTTCCACCCAGCTTCGACCCAGCTCAGACCAGACCTTTCTTCAACCCATGCCTCCTCTATTTATAGGCACGAGAGGCCTATCTCTTTGTATGGAATGGGATCATGAATCCCTTAATCAAAGGATGCTGACTGCGTTAAGGTGCTGATCCTATAAGGATCATTGTCCCTAATCAAAGGGATGCTAATTGCTTTGATTCCGATCCTTTTAATATAAGGATAGCTACCGTGTAGCCCAGCTGTGTTTTGCCACTGATTTCATTATTTATTTATTTATTTATTTTTATATGGCATGGGATGAGTGAGGCTGGTTTATATATATATATATATATATATATATATATATGGTATGGACGTGTATAAGGACGACCAACCATGCAGCCCATGGAGATTTGCTGATTTTTTGTTTTGGCGGATTTTTCTTTTGAAGTTCGAAAATGATGTTCGAATTTCAAATTTACCATGATTTGAATATTTTCTCTCATGTCCATTACTGTTTGAACATTTGTCCAACTTTAATAAATCATCTGTGAATATTTATTCCCGTACAAAATATTTATCTGAATTCTGAGTATTTACTGGGATTTTACCAAAACATCCTCAGTGGTCATATATGTCAGACCAAAATATTTTGAGGGTGGAATGGTTAATTTTCAGACAATTATACCATGAGGGTGTGAATTGCCCAAAATACCCCTAGGGGCTAGAGGTTTCAGTAAAATTACTAGAATACCCCTGCGTCCATATGGCTTACTTAGGTTGCTGTCAAAGCCGTGCAAGGTTGTTGTAGAATGTAATGGGGAGTCCAGGCCTGTATTTTGGCCCAAATTCCCAATACGCCCTTAGGCGGGTGAAACTACCCAAATGCCCCTGGATGCCATCGAAGTCAGGACAAGCATTTATCGGACATTTCAAATATGTTTTAAGCTTGCTTGAGTCTATCTGATGTTATTTTGGCTCAAACAAATCGTGGGTACTGCGACCCTTTGGTCTAGCCAAAATTGATGTCAACATATCCATAGCTTGTATGCCCTGTAAATTCATAGAGGAAATACCCATCATAGCATTATGGAAATCAACGAATAGAGATGAAAATTTTTGAGAAAAATTGGGCAGCATTCCCTCTATTTATTCGATAAGCCCAAGGGCTGTACAAATATGCCATTTGCATCCAACATTTTTACATTCATTCAAATGGAAATACAGAAATTCATCCACACCACTCTTCATTTACAAACATACATCCACATTCATATACATACATCCACACCCGGGGCACACCCCCATACCAAAAATCATGTATATATATATAACCACTATCATCGATGCCAACCATATACAAAAGTAGAGGAATGGAATACAAAAAGTTACCCACCCTCCAATCACAAAAAGAGATACACTCCAACCATCCAGAAAATACAGAATATACCCCTAGATACAGTCTATCATCCCTGAGGTCTCGGGTCTGGGAAGGTAAGAGGTCGGAAAGGAACGATAGCAGTGACCGGCGGAGGTGGTGGGTGGATGGCGTCGAGACGCGCGAGGATACTCGAGGCAACCCCGTGAAGTGAAGAAATGTCCTGGCGGAGGCTGGAAATGTCGTCTCGAAAGGCGGCATCGCGCGCGTCAACCTCGTCCAACCGCCGCAGCACCGTGTCCTGGAACGCCCGGTGCTCCCGATAGATCTCACCCATGGTAGGGTGCTCCACGGGTCCGAACTCAGGTGGGGGGCACCGAGGACGCGGCTGCCGGACTGGCGCACCGGCCTTCCTCATATGGCCGAGGACCTTTCCCCAAGTGGGGCGACCGAATCGTGCAAACCTGAGGGCCTCCTCTGAGACAGTCGGCTCGCCCTTTGGGACTAGGTCCTGGCTCGCCAGAAAAGCTGAAATGAGGCACGGGTGCGGGACGGCTTTCTTGGCATAGCTCGTCGTCTTGTCCCTGACTGCCCCGCAGTAAAATTGAGACATGTCCTGTAAAATCTGCTGTGGTATGTTGACCGCCCAATCCTTGGCCAACAACCACAAAATGCATAGCCAATTACCAGTTCGATACTAGTCATGGCCATTCTGGAAGACATTTCGACGCAGGATATCGTCGAACAACCAAAAAGGAGGCGACAGCTCTGCCCGTGTAAATTTGCCCGTGTTTATGTGATCCGGGTTGAGGATGAGATGAGCCTCGTAGTCATGACGGAACAACTCCTCGGGCTGCAGCTTATGAAGACCGGGGCAACGTGACGGAATTGCCAAAACCTCGCAGATGGCCTTGTCCGTCAAAGTAACGTCGACCCCGTCAATTATGGATGTGAAGCCAAGGATTGGGAAGTAACCATCGACCGCGCGGTCCCGTTCATCCCCATAGGGGATGACTGTCATGTTCTGGTAGAACATGCATACAAGCCTAGGGTACACCGTGGTCTCCGGTGTACAAAGAGGCAGAAGACCACGGTTCTCCAACATCGCAATGGAGTCCTGGGCATGCTCGATAGTCCGAAAGAACTCCACATTGAATGTAAATTCGAGGTTTACCTCCCGCTGCCAATCTGGGCGGAGACCTCGGACGAGTGTGGGCGCAGTGGACGGCCGGGTTTGCTTCTTGATCTTCTTGGACTGACGAGGGTTGGTTGAAGCTGCCTTCTTCCTCTTGGAGGTTGCCGGAGCCGTGGGTGATGCAGCCAGAGCACGCGTGGAGGATGTGGAAGCCGCCCTCGGAGTCCTTGCTAGCCGGGTCGACGAGGGTGGAGGGATGGAAGCTCGAGTGGGGGAGGCTTGTGGGGAAGACGGTGAAGCCGGAGGGGTGGAAGCTCGTGAAGGTGATGGTGAAGCCGGAGGTCTAGCCGAAGGTGCGGAGAGAGGTCGTAGAGGTGGTGTGGAAGACGAAGCGGCGGCCTTGCCCTTCCCGGCGGCCTTGCCCTTCCCGGCGGCCTTCTTGGTGGCGGCGGTGTGAGGACCTGCCCCTCTACCCCTGTGGCTCGTTGGAGACCGCAAGGGAAATTTGGTAAATTGCGCATTGTTGGGTTGTTTCACACCTGCGTATGCACACACTGACCTTGTCTGTGTTAGTGTTTGTTTAGAATGGCTAGGTGGACCCGGGATCGAAAGATCTGGACTTGGGCTTGAGTTCTTGCCCAAGTTTAGCTTTCAGCACAAAGAAGATCGATCCTTCCTAGCTAGAAGATCGATTCTTGTGGTGCCAGAAAGTCTTGTGAATCGTCATGAAGGATCATAAGTCGGTTGGTTTTCTGCTTCGCGAGGACGGCCGCCGTTGACCGTCGCTATCCTCTGTCAGAGGGGGAGGACTTTCCCTCCCCTCCCCTCACTCTTTCCCCTCTTTCCCGACTGTCCCCTCCCCTTTTCCCTCCTTTTCTTCCCCTCTCTTCCTCCTTCTCCTCCTTTCTTCTTCTTCTCTTCTCTTCTCCCCCGAAGCTCTGCTCTTCCCCTGTTTTTCCGGCAGCCACCTTCCCCTCTTCCGTTCTCCCTCCTCCGATCATCATTTTGGGTGTTCTTTGGCTCGTTGGATCCGTGACAACGAGAGGAAGATCCCTGAAGTGGTTTGGAAGCTTGTTGGTGATCAAATCGCGGGGAATCAGCCGAGGAAGCGCTGTTAGGTAGGTTCTTCTACCTACTGTGTTGTTTCGGGTTGTTCTCTAGATCTAGCCGTTGGATCTTGTTGATCCTTGCTTTGTTAGACTCCTTATGCCTTGTAGAATAACTGATTTAAGTTTCATGTTAATCAGTTGAGATTTGAGTAGGTTTTATGCAAGATTAGTCTCGGATTTCTGGTTTTCTGCTGTTCTAGAGAAACAGCCGGCTTGCGGCGAGTTTTCCAGCCGGCGAGTACATGATCTTGGCTTTTGATAAACATAAGAGTGGTAGATATCTTCGTTAGATTTCCATTCCATCTAATTTCTTATTTTTTCGATTTATATACGATTTGTTATGAATTGTTTTCTGGAGGGCTGCGTTGCAGCAATTAAATTGGTAAGTGAGTTGATTAGCGGTTTGGATTTGTATTTTCTCATTAATCCAACCGTTGGATGATTATAATGTTTGGACATGATGATCCTGGTATATACACCTACTGGTGGCTAAGTTGGATCTTGAATCCAACGTCGTTTGAAAGTCGGATCGACGGGATCAATTAGCCCCTAAGTAGTGGTTTTGGGTGTTTGAATATAAGATTATATTTCGGAATATAATATTATATTATGTACTGTTCATCAGCGGTTTTTGGGGTTGCTTCCTGTTGCAGGAGTCCGCGGTTGACGGTCGCGGTACCGTCGTAATGCCGGGACCCGCTGCGGATCGGCTGGCAGTGGTTGGTAGTACCGCTGCAGTGATCCAGAAGACTTATATGATGCTTGACATACTGTTGCATGCTTTGCTTCTTATCTGTGTATGTCATAGCATGCATCGTTGACTTGTGCATTAGTTGCATTGGTTAGGGCATGGGTGATTTTTGGGTCGCCGTCCCGAGACTGGAAGCTCGTACTTAGCCCTAGGATCGGGGTTGGGTTGTTTGGACCCGGTTTGAATTGTAGTGTCCAGTCGATTCGATGATAAGCTTAGATGACTGGTACACTGGTTGCTTGATGATTATAGAGGTCGTGTCGGCCTTGAGTCGGATGCTGAGGTGTAGCCGATGTCCTACTGTGCTGACCCGGCGAGTAGAGAAGTTGCCTACCCAGCTTGTGTGTCGCCAGTGTTGTTCCCGTTATTGAGTGCTGCTCTTAGGCCTCAGGGACACGCGGTGGGGTTATGGGACCCCTGTATACACCCAGGTCCTACTTAAGGGCGACACTGTTGCGTTTCCCTCTTTCTTCTATGTGTCATAGTGTAGATCCCTACTGAGCTTAGTGCTCACTCCTACCCGGGCTGCGTTTTGCAGGTGCAGGCGTCAGTTCTTCTTCCGTGGCCCCTACCGGGCGGTTGGTTGGCGATGCGGCGGCGCCTGGTGGACTTTGAGAGGTGGCGATATTTACTGCTTTTACCCTTTGGCTAGTTAGTCTCCTACGGGAGTGATGTTGTATTTTGGATCTTCCCCTCTCCGAGGTTTTGTATATTAAACACTTTAAGTTTTAAATCTGTGGTTCGAGGTTTTGCTAATTATTATTGTTTTAATTGAGGGTGCTTTTGGTGAACTGTTAGGGAGACCAATAGGTTAGAGGGAACCCTCGCCAGCTTTGTTTTCCGCGTTTTGTAGCTTCCGGTTCGCGTCGCTCGGCCCGGTTGGGCTTTCGCGGGTCGGGGCGCGACAGGCGGTTTGCTTGCGAACCATCGGAGGTGAGTGGAGAGGATGAAGTCGCCTTGGGGTGAAGCAAAACGACGAAGATGGCCGGCGGAGGAGCTTGGTGGAAGATGGCCGGCGGAGGAGCTTGGTGGAAGATGAAGCGCAGCCGATGGGAGGAGGTGCGGAAATGTGGACGCTGCCGGGGTCGAATGAGGGAAGAGGAGTGAAGGAGAGGGGTAGGGAGGCACTGGGAGGTTGGAGGCGGCGCCTCGATGGTCGGCGGCGGCGGCGCGAGGGTCGGAGACGAAGATGAAAAGCGGCTGCGGAGTCGCGTGAGGGAAGAAGGGGGGGGAAAGAGATCGATCTTAGGGCTTGTAAGCCCTAAGTCGATCTCGCTGGGGTTTATATTTTTTTTCAAAACCCCGCAAAGGATCGATCTTCCTCAAGAGGAAGATCGATCTTTTGCCACGTGGCGGCATTATAACGGTTCGAACTTAAGTCATGCCGACGTGTCCAAGTGAGAAGATCGATCTTTAGGTAGAGAAGGATCGATCACCTCAAAACCATCCCCCTGTCACGAATAAATTCGCAAAAGTGATCGATCCTGAGGTATGGAAGGATCGATCCTCTCAGAACCAACCCCCTGTCACGAATAAATTCGCAAAAGTGATCGATCCTAAGGTATGGAAGGATCGATCACACACCCCCAGATTCCAGCTTACATTCAAATGGACATAAAGGATCGATCCTCTCCGCTTAGAAGATCGATCTTTTATGTACCAAACTGCAAAACTGGGCTGAAAACTTGGGAATTCGCCCCACACACCTCAAGCATGAATACTAGGCTCCTTAGGCATTAAAATACCACAATAACAACCCTCCAAACCAGACAACACCTCAATCATCCCACATATACAACAAATCATCTCGACATCACAATTATTCCAACAAAGATCAATTCAAAAACACACCAAAATCAAACATGCAAATAATGGGAAAAACAATCAAGCATGCAAAGAAGAAATAACAAACAAAGTCAGAAAAATACGAAAAAAGGATGGGTTGCCTCCCACCAAGCGCTTGATTTACCGTCTCTAGCTAGACGCAACAAAGCTCAAGTATCGTATGGTTCCGCCAACATCACGGTTGGCTCAAGAGTGATGTCAAGAGGGAAACTATGAATATAAGGTTTCAAACGTTGACCATTAACAGTGAATGTAGCCCCCGAAAAAGGATTTTGCACCTCAACGACCCCATGAGTGAAAACCTTAGTGACATCAAATGTACCATCCCACCTAGTTTTGAGTTTTCCCAGGAAAAGCCGAAGACGTGAATTGTAGAGCCAAACCTTATCCCCAACATCAAAGGTTTTCCGAACTATGAGTTTATCATGAAAAACTTTAGTCCGGGCCTTGTAGCCTTGTAGATTTTGGTATTCTTGTAAGCCTCATTTCGAATTTCTTCAAGCTCATGAAGTTGGAGTTTCCGATTGCTTGAAATATCATTAGCGTCCCAATTGAGAGCTTGAATTGCCCAAAACGCTTTATGTTGAATCTCTATCAGGAGATGGCAAGGTTTTTCGAAGACCAATCGGAATGGCGACATCCCGATTGGCGTCTTGTAGGCCGTTCGATAGACCCACAAGGCATCATTGAGCTTAAATGCCCAATCCCTCCGGTCAATTCTCACAACTTTTTCTAAGATCCGCTTGATCTCGCGATTGGACACCTCCACTTGGCCACTAGTTTGAGGGTGGTAAGGCGTGGCTACCTTATGTGTAATTCCATATTTTTCACATAGAGATTTAAAACGCCGGTTGGTGAAGTGAGGGCCACCATCGCTTATGATGGTCCTCGGGAAACCGAAACGAGTGAAAATATTGGCATGCAAGAATTTCAACATGACTTTATGATCATTTGTTTTCGTGGCAATTGCCTCCACCCATTTGGAAACATAATCCACCCCTACCAAAATGTATAAGTAGCCATTTGATTGAGGGAATGGCCCCATAAAATCAATACCCCACACATCGAAAACTTCACAAACAAGAATGGGAGTTTGGGGCATTTCATTCCGTCTAGAGATTGTGCCAACTTGTTGACACCGGAGGCAAGCTTTAGCAAAATTATGCGAATCCCGGAATATGGTGGGCCAATAGAAACCGCATTCAAAGATCTTTGCCGCGGTCTTCCTACCGGAGAAATGTCCACCACAAGGATGAGAGTGACAATGAGTGAGGATGGATGTAACTTCCGATTCGGGAACACATCTTCTCAACAATTGATCCGGGCATCTTTTTAGCAAATATGGATCATGCCAAAAATAGTTCTTGATATGCGAGAAGAATTTGTTTCGATCATTTTTGGACCAAAAGAGTAGAATTTGCCCGGTGGTGAGATAATTGACAATATGAGCGAACCACGGCTTGGGAAATTGATCGATGGCCAAAAGATGCTCATCCGGGAACAACTCATTGATCGGAATGGAATCTAAGATGTTCTCGGATGATAGCCTAGAAAGATGATCTGCTACAACATTAGAGGAGCCTTTTTTATCCTTAAATTCAAGATTGAACTCTTGGAGAAGCAAGATCCATCGAAGTAAGCGTGGCTTGGCATCCTTCTTGGAGAACAAGTACCGCAAAGCGGCATGATCGGTGAAGATAATGATTTTGGAACCAAGGAGGTAGGATCTAAATTTCTCCAAAGAGAAGACTACCGCTAGCAACTCTTTCTCGGTAGTCGTGTAATTGACTTGAGCATCATTTAAGGTTTTGCTAGCGTAGCATATGACATGAGAGAGTTTGTCAATCCGTTGGCCCAAAACAGCGCCCACGGCATAATTTGAGGCATCACACATGATTTCGAATGGGAGTGAATAATCGGGTGCGTGCACAATGGGTGCGGAAGACAAGCCCTCGCGAAGAGTAGTATAGGCATGCATGCAAGGATCATCAAAGTTGAAGGGAACATCTTTAGCAAGTAAGGCACAAAGGGGCCGAGAGATTTTGCTAAAATCCTTGATGAAAGCGACGATAGAAACCCGCATGCCCAAGAAAAGATCGGATTTGTCGAACCGATGATGGAGGAGGAAGTTTAGAGATGAGCTCAAGTTTGGCCTTATCAACTTCGATCCCCCTACTTGAAACAACATGGCCCAACACAATCCCCTCATTACCATAAAATGACTTTTCTCCCAACTCAAAACTAGGTTTGTTTCCTCACACCTAGCTAAGACTTTGGTAAGATTCTCAAGACAAGAGTCAAAAAATTTGCCAAAGACTGAAAAGTCATCCATGAAGATCTCTAAAAAGTGTTCGATCATGTCTCCAAAGATGGCTAACATGCACCGTTGAAACGTTGCCGGTGCATTACAAAGACCAAAAGGCATACGTCGGTAGGCGAAAGTACCAAAAGGACAAGTAAATGTCGTTTTCTCTTGGTCCTTAGAATCAATTGCCACTTGGTTATAACCGGAGTAGCCATCAAGGAAGCAATAGAAACTTTGTCCGGCAAGTCTCTCCAAAATTTGGTCGATGAAAGGAAGTGGAAAATGGTCTTTTCTAGTGAATGAATTCAACTTCCGGTAATCAATACATACTCGCCATCCCGTAGTTTGGCGAGTAGCAATGCTTTCTCCCCTCTCATTCTTAATCACGGTAATGCCCGATTTCTTGGGCACTACTTGGGTTGGGCTCACCCATTTGGAGTTCGAGATAGGAAAAATGACCCCCGTCTCAAGGAGTTTAAAAACCTCCTTCAACACAACCTCTCTCATGTTTGGATTCAATCGACGTTGAAACTCTATGACACTCTTAGACTCATCTTCTAAATGTATGCGGTGCATGCATATAGATGGGTCTATTCCCTTGAGGTCGGCAATGGACCACCCAATGGCCCTCTTGTGCTTGGTAAGCACCTTAATGAGTTTTCCCTCTTGTGCAAGAGTCAAAGATGAAGAGATGATTACCGGGAGGGAGCAATTCGGCCCAAGATATTCATATTTCAAATTGGATGGCAAGGGTTTCAACTCCAAGGTTGGCGGCTTAATCAAGGATGGGGGTGCCGATGTGGAGGATATAGGTGGCAATGGCTCAAAAGAAGTTTTTCGAAAGGCCATGGCACAAGCATGTTCAAATTCATCGAGTAAATCCGAAGTGGGTAAGTCCGCATCTTGCAACGCATTAAAAACCATCGGAAAGTCATTGAAAGTCAACACTTCATCACGTAAACCCGGAAAATCCTCTTCGCAAATCGGCAACTCATCAAAATTCAAAACATCATCACCACTCGATAAAGAGTCATCACAAGCATCAACAAATGAGTCACAAGCATCATCCATATCAAAATTTGCAACCATCACATCATTTGCACATTCATCCACAATATCATCATCCACCAAAGAATCAACCATAAAATATTCATTCCCATGCATAGATTGTTTAGTAGCATCAAAAATATTTAATTTCAATTCCATATTCCCGAAGGTATCGGTCATGATGCCACTCCTACAATTGATGCATGCATTGGCCGTAGCCAAGAAAGGTCGACCAAGTATGATGGGAATGGATTTCTTATGTCTAACACCCGGTTCCATGTCAAGCACAACGAAATCGACCCGAAAAACACATCTATCAACCTTGACTAAAATGTCTTCAAGAACACCCCGTGGTGTCTTGATAGATCTATCGGCCAATTGCAATGTCATCGAGGTCGGCTTGAGCTCTCCTAAACCAAACTTACAAAACAAGGAGTATGGCATAAGATTCACACTAGCTCCTAAATCAAGAAGAGCCCCCTCAATCAATTGATCTCCTATGATGTAAGAAATGGTAGGAGTGCCGGGGTCTCTGAATTTTGGAGGTAGATCGAGTTGAAGAATAGAGCTAACTTGCTCAGTTAGGAAGAGCTTTTTAGAGACATGAGACTTGGATTGCCTCTTATGAGTACACAAGTCCTTCAAAAATTTGGCATAAGAAGGCACTTGCTTATTGGCATCCAACAAGGGAAGGTTGATGTGGACCTTCTTGAAAAGTTCTAGCATCTCCTCATATTTGCCACTCTTCCACGGTTGGGATGTGGCTTGAGGATCAACTAGTGCTTGAGGGTATGGAGCCCGAGGAATGTATGCTTTGGTTGGTAGTGGATCGAGTGAAATAGGCTCATTTTCCTTGGAAGATGGCAATGGACTTGAGGAATCATGAGGGGCATGATGAGGTGATGCTTGATAGTCATTCATTGAAGTTGATAAATGAGGTTCATGCCCTTGCTCTAATGTGGTGTCTTTGGACATCTCAACATTAGGAAAAATCTTTCCACTTCGGAGGGTAGTGACCGCTTGCACTTCCTCATGAGTGGAATCGACAAAATGTTGGCCTTTAGGGTTTGCTATGGGTTGACTAGGAAGTCTACCCTCCTCCCTTCTTGCCATAGTATTGGCCAATTGGCCTATTTGCACTTCCAACTTTGCAATGGATTGGGAATGAGAATGCAAAAGTTGGGTACTTGACTCAAAAGAGTCCAAAGCCTTGAGAAGCCTTTTCTCAATACAAGGATCACGTTTCGGAGCTTGAGGGGCTTGATAGGGAGCTTGGTATGAGGAAGGCCCAGGTGGCCTTTGATTCCAATTTGGAGGATGAGATGATTGAGGATAACTTGGCACTTGAGAGGGATATGCATGAGGGGCTTGAGGTGGATATGCATGAGGAGCTTGAGGTGGCCGGTAGGTGGTTTGAGTTTGTGGAGGTTGGTTAGAATGATATGGCGCTTGATACCTAGGAGGATAGCTTGGGGCTTGATTGCCCGCAATCGGAGGCCTAGAATTGTATGAATTTGGAGGTTGTTGGCCGGGATTTCTCCATGAAAAATTTGGATGATCCCTAAGACCGGGATTGTATGTATTCGAGTAAGGGTCATAGGTAGGCTTTGATTGATTAAAGACCGAATTAATGTGCTCTTGCACGAGCTCCGGATAATCACATGCCAAATGGCATTCGGTAACTAGGTGACCGGGAGTCGAACATAAGAAGCAAAGTTCTCCCAATGATGGAGAATTCGGTGGGTAACTCGATGAAGAAGGAGGAGTAGGAATTTGATTCAAAGAATGAGCAAGGACTTGATCAAATTTCCTACTTAGAGTATCAATTTGTTGTGCAACACGGGTGGCTTCGGATAACTCTAATACTCCTCTAGAGTTGGATTGTCCCTTAGGGCTTGAAGTATCCCTAATATTCCTTGAAGTGAAGGCATGATTTTGGGAATTAATGGCAAGCTTCTCAAATAAAACCCATGAGTCCTCATATGGATTGGTCATGAACACCCCACCACAAGCGGTGTCTACATCTTGTTGATGAAGTAATCTAAGACCATTATAAAAATAATCGACAAGGTACCACTTAGGGATTTCATGGTATGGGCATTTCCTAAGAAGCTCTTTAAACCTATCCCAAGCATCATGAAAAGGTTCGTCGTCTTCTTGACGAAATGTTGCTATTTGGGTTCTCATTTCATGAGTCTTAGCGATAGGAAAGAATTTTTCTAGAAAAGCACTCTGTAATTGGTCCCATGTGGTGATCGTTTGGGGCTCAATGGATCCTAACCAATGCTTGGCTTTGCCCTTCAAGGTAAATGGGAACAACGTTAATCACATTGCATCCTCGGTAAAGTTTGGAATTTTGACCATGGAACTCTTTTCGAGAAAATCTTCTAAGTGATAGTAAGGGTCCTCATTACTCAAGCCGTGAAAATTTGGAAGGAATTGAAGGAATTGAGGCTTAAACTCATAGTGTGCGGCTTGAACAACGGGTTGTTGTATGCCCGATGTAGGTGCAAATGTAGTAAGGACATAATAATCCCTCATACTCCTACGGTCCGGGATGAGATTGGCATTAGGATTGGGGTCCGGGTTGGGAGCATCCATGACTTGAGAAAGCGGGAGGTCCTTATGCAAGGGTATGCTTGAAGATGTCCTAGAATCTAGGAATTCTTGTAATGTGATATCTAAATCTGAATCCTCATGCTCACTCATTCACACATATGAGAACTTGGACCATACAAGGTAAGAGATACATTACAGTGGGCTGGTCCAAGAACTTTGTATCTTCGCCCGTAGATGGGTCGCTTCGCCGCTCGGAAGCTTCACCTACAAACACAAAAAGATATACAATATAAGCAACGTTCTATTTTTGGTATTTTGTAAAAAAAGAAAGTAAAGCAACCTAATTGAAAGGAGAGATTTATCAAGTAAGAAATTCAAATCAACAAGTCCCCGGTAACGGCGCCAAAATCTTTGACGCGCCCGAACCACTCGTCGTAAAAGTAACTAGGACGTCAAGATTACAATTTATACCGAATCCTAACTAACTACTACGTAGTTAGCGGGAGTCCGGGTCGATCCGCAGGGAAATGAGAATTGACTAACGTACTCGATAGATAACTCCAAACAACTAGCTAAAATGATTTGGGTTTTGAATTAATGACTATTAAAGTAATTAACTAAGTGAAGAGAAGTATAACTAATATAGAGAGGTCTTGGGATCTCCATTTCATTGTAGGTTCTAATGTAGCCTCCTAAGGAATTGAGGTGTGTAATCCAATTGGGGCGATCGAAATCAAGAAGTCGACAAGCGGGTGGTTAGCCTCACTTATCGCTCAACGGAAGTCGGGTTAGAATCATCCGCCGGAAAGAATCACATTCACAAAGTCGACGAATGAGTGTTTAGCTTCTATCGTCGCTAACGAACCTTCGATTAAGATCGATTCGTCGCAAGGTAAAGGTATTGTATGGAATCGGGCATTGGATCGAGATGGTTCTAGCACCTCGAATCCAATGCAAGAGAAAGATAGAATGGATCCTCTAATTAGAGAGATAGGGATGGTTCTAGCATCCCTAATCTCTAATCTAGGGCTATTCATCATCCCAATGTGATTGGATGTGTTTCTAACACATCCAACTCATTGGGGCATAATAACAAACACCTATCATGCACAAGTTCTAGCTCATACCAAAGAAAGGCATTCATCCATTCAACAAATAAGATCCATGTACAAAGATAAAGAAATCATACTCAAATCCATACAATAGATCATCCCTAAAGATTACACATCAAAAACCCTAAGAAAACTACAAAAGAATCCTACAACTACATGGAAATCCCAAGAGAAAGGAAGTTAGCTACTCATCTTGGATAGATCCATGGATGGAGGTTGATGAAGCTCTCCTCCCATGGATTCCCTCCAAGAAATCTTCCTCTCAATTGGGTAAGGAAAATAGAAAGGCTGGAGAAAGGACTAAGAGAAGCTCCCTAAAATCCCCCATAAGGGGTCTATTTATAGTAAACAAGCCTCCCCCCACTGGACCATTGATTTTGCTCAGTTGGCACAAAAGGATCGATCCTTGTAAGGTAGAGAATCGATCTTCCTCTTCCGTGTGATCGCTGGTCCCGTGGAGGATCGATCCTCCCATAGGAAAGGATCGATCTTTCTTCTTGAGTTCTGGCTGCGCCCCGATGAATATCGATCCTATAGTGGATGGAGATCGATCCTCTAGAATGTTGCGTTCTGTCACTGGAAAATGTGCAAAAAGGATCGATCTTCTCTTTATGGAGGATCGATCCTTGTTGTCCCGACTGGATTCTTCTTAATGTTCTTCAAAGGATCAATCCTTCTTCAATAAAGGATCGATCTTCTTCATAAAAACTGGCCCGAATGACTTCGTTTAAGCTCGGAACTTGATCCAATCCTCATTGAGGGCTCTTGTACCTATTATAGGGTAATAATCATCAGTAAGGCCTTGCTCGGAGTCTAACAAGGCCAAGTTAAAAGGGTGATTTATGCACTTTTCACGTCTTATCAGAGAGCCCTTGGAGGGCGTGGATAATTGTTATACCATGTTTATGTCTATGTGAGATGACTTGGAGATACGCTCACGAGGAGTGAATGGTTATGTGTGATCTTGGCTTTGCGTAGCTTGGATGCTTGTGAACCCCTGTTGGATTGGTAATATTAGTTATGATATGTTCAATGTCTTATTAGCCTTTTTTATGCTATATGTAATGCTTAGTTCCTTACTATGCTTCATTATTAGCTCTCTATTGGTATGTTGCATAATATACTTGACTTGTATGATGAAATGCCATATAGAGACACATAGCCTAGTTGATTGTGTATGCTCATACATAATTGGTTGCATTAGAAGCATTAGGGTTAGGATGCGGACGATGGGAGTATCGCCGATCCGGGTGTCTTGGGTAGCCCTAATCTAGCCCTAGGACTAGTGTTTGGTTAGTTGAGATTTAGGACATGATTGTTGTTATCAGATCGATTGTGCTATCCTTTGGGAATGTTTGTTATCATTTGAGGCTGTTGTATAGTCAACCTTGAATATTGTTATGTTTGGAGGTGTAAAGGTCGTGCCAGTTCTCCCGACGCCAAGTGTTAAAGGTTGTTGTCGACATGAATTGTCGTCCCGGTGGTACGCACCGTGCCGGAGACATGCTGTTACGGTACGTACCACCAGTACGCCATGTGCCGGAGCAATACGAGACAGGTACGACGTCAGTCGAATCAAGAGGAAAAGAGAGGAGTGAGAGAGAAGAGAGGAGGAGAAGGAGAAGATGAGAATAGGGGAGGAGAAGGAGAGGAGATCCGATAGAGAGGCGCTCGATCCGGCGTCGTCGATCGTCGGCAAAAGGAGAGAGGGAGAGAACGTCAGCGAGAGGAGGAGGCGATCGACGATGTTAGGATTAGATTATTTTATTTATTTTATAACACTAACTTACCTTAACGGGTTACGGGTGTGGATAATGGCTTTGAATAACGGGTTTAAAAAGGTATAACACTAATTTACCCTAATACTCTCTCCCACACACCACCGAGCTCTCTCCGCCGCCTCCTTCGATCTCTCTCCGCCGCCTCTATCGAGCTCTCTCCTCCTCCACTGTCTATCTCTCTCCTCCTCCACTGTCAATCTCTCTCCGCCGCCTCCGAGTAAGGATCTCCACCCTTCCTCTCTTCCTCTCATCCTCTCCTTTCCCTTCCTCTCTTCCTCCTCCACCCATCGTCTCCTACCTTATTTTTTCTCTGCTCCCCCTCTCCTTCACCTCTTTTCCTCATGCTGGTACAGGGCGGTTTGTACCGGTCGGTATTCATCCAAACCGGTGTGTACCATGCGGTTTGCCGGCTGGTACACATCTGGTCTCCCCCTAATCCGATCCGGGGGAGAAAACCATCTCGGTTAGCCACCGATACGGTAAATACCGGCCGGTACACACAATACCGCCCGGTATGGAAATCCATGGTTGTCAATGTCCCTAACTGTTGTCCCAGTACGAGGGGTGTGGTTAGACGATGAGGGTTGAGAGGGTTGGAGCGCAGTGGCGATGGGTGTACCCCCTAGCCAACCTGTCGCGCCCCGACCCGCGAAAGCCCAACCGGACCGGACGACGCGAATCGGAACCTAACGAAACGCGGAAAAATTTGACGAGGGTTCCCTCTAACCTATTTGTCTCCCTAAACAGTTCACCAAAAACACCCTCAATTTAAAAGACAACAATTTAAACAGCCTCGAACCCAAGATTACAAATCCAAAAGAGTTAATATACATATCCTCGAAAAGGGGAAGATCCAAATACAACATTTATATAAACACTCCCGTAGGAGACTAACTAACATTGGGTTCAAAACCAGTAAAAGACCGCCACCTCTCAGACTCTGCCTGGCGCCGCCACACCACTAACCAACTATCCGGTAGGGGCCATCAAAGAGGAGCTAACGCCTGCAATAGTAAAACGCAGCCCGGGTAGGAGTGAGCAACTAAGCTCAACATTGAACCTACACTACGACACACAGAAAGAAGAGGGAAACGTAACAGTGTCACCCTCGAGTAAGACCTGTATGTATACAGAGGTCTCATAACCCCACCGCGTGTCCCTGAGGTCCACGATCATGGTCTTCCAGAAGAACTGGTTACATGAAGGGTCACACTCAGTAAGCAGGAACTAACACTGCTGGCCTACAAGCAGGGAACGACACTACAGGCGGAAAATGACACCGCTGAGTAGTCAACCCCTCTACTCAAGGGTCAACACAGTGGGACACCGGCTACACCTCAGCATCCGACTCGAGACCGACACGACCTCTACAATCATCAAGCAACAGGTGTACTAGTCATCTAGCCCTATCATCGAATTTGACTGGACTCCATAATTCAAACCGGATCCAAACTACCCAACCCCGGTCCCAGGGCTAAATCCGAGCTTCCAGCCTCGGGACGGCGACCCACAGATCGCCCACGACCTAAGCATGCAACTATTGCACAACAGAGATGCATGCGATGAACATACACATAGAGAACAGTTAAAGCATGCAGCAGTATGTGATGATAGCATAACACGGTCTAGGCTCGACACACTGTCGGCCCGGGGTGGTGAACAGATATTTAAGGTCTAGAATTGTTGTAGTGGTACGCTACCAACTGCCAGCCAGTTCACCAGCAACCTGCATCGGGAAGCAGCCCCGCAAACAACAGAGACAAACCACGCATGTCAAAGCCCTCGGTGCACGCCGGCATGCAAGGCTATGGAAAGCAGTAGGGCTACACACCCACTTATTCTAAACATCCCAGGAGTTATCACTCTCCTGGTTCACCACTACCCCTAATATGGTGCTAGCATGCTTAAAGAATATGTACAAGGTATAAAGCTATAAAAAATCTGGACATACAAAGCCCCGCGGGCAAAACCAATGAAAACTCCTCTCTGCCACCAAAGGATCGATCATCCTCGCGACTGAGGGCACCCTCTTGCTGCGATAAGAAAGATCGATCCTTCCTCCTAGGAAAATCGATCCTCCTCGCGACAAGGGGGATTCCATGCTACCCAAGGCACAAAGATCGATCATCCTCACCAGATGATCAATCATGCTCGGGTTCAACATGACTAACAATGAAGGATCGATCTTTCTCTCAGAAAGATCGATCTTGTTGGGTTCTCCGGCGAACCTCCGGCGAGAAATACCGTCGGAAAACTCCATCAAATCCCACAAAACCTTGGGATCTGGTAGTACGAAGGACCGCGAGTCCAAAACCGGTGGAAATACTACAAACTAACAAGTATTCGGTGAGATCTAAGCTAAAGAAGACACAATCAACTCAAAACTCACAAAACCGGAAAGCAAATGTAGGTAGGATCCCTACCAAGCTTAGAGCAGCTTCAATCCCAGCTGCAAGGCCTTGGATCGTCCAAAATCTCTTCAAAATCTGACAGCTCTGAGTTCAAGAACGCGGATTTCAAAAGGAATTCAAGGAAGAGGGTTACGTCCGTTTTATAGACAAACGAACCGACCTAAGAAAAGATCGATCCTTCATGACGATCGCGCGTTGACTTTTTGGCATTAAAAGATTGATCTTTCAGCAAGAAAAGATCGATCCCTTAGGTGCAGAAAGCTAGACTTGGGCTAAAACTCAAGCGCAAGCCCGGATCTTTCGATCCCGGGTCCACCTAACCTTTCTAATCAAACACTAACACAAACATGGTCAGTGTGTGCACACGCGAATGTGAAACAAACCAACAAGGTGCAATTTACCAAATTGCCCTTACGGTCTAAGAAACAATACGATCCACCGGATCGCGCGCTCGACGCGAAACAATCAAACGAGCCACGAGTCCGACCCAGCCGGTCGACCCAAGAGTAGAGGGACAGGTCCTCACATCCTAATACCCTTAAAGAAAATCTTGTCACGAGATTTGATAAAGGTAGGGCTCAGAAACGAAAACACTGCCTAACAGGATACTACGACACTGATGCTGAAGTCAACCCGACTGCCTCTACTGGCCTCCACTGCTACTGCCACGGCCTCCGCCTTGTAGTGTAGTGCACTCTCGACGACAGTGTTCCGGCTGGCCACGCTGATAGCACGAACGTGGCCCCAGGCCCGCCTGCATCCAATCCCGCCCGGTCCGCGCTCTCCACAATGGACAGTCTCTACGGAAATGCCCCAAATGTCCACACTCAAAGCACGTTACAGGTCTCTGCTCTGCCTGCTAGACCTGACCATGCCCTGCGAACGCCTCCTGTTGAGGCTCCTCCTCTGCCCCCGAGAGGGGCTGGTCCTCGTCGTACTCGCCGACTGACTGCTTCTGCTGCTCATCCCCTGAGAACTGCTGCTCGGGATCATCCTCGTCATTCGCCCCGCCTCTGCCTCTGGACTGTCTCCGATGATGTCCTCAACTCACTCTGCTCTGTTGGTGCCATCCTAAAAGCTGGGAGAGAGATCGGTGCGGTACCTGGTACAAGGTTGATCTCAAAATCGACATCTCTAAACGGTGGAAGCCCTGACAACACCTCGGAAAACACGTCTGTGTAGTCGCATACGATCCTGGGAAAATTGCTCTGCTGCACTCCCTCAGAATCGAACATGGATAGGCTGGCCAACAAGGCTAAGAGCTCGCTGTCACGCCTCCCCACACCACAAGCAAAGGAATCGGCTGAAAACCGATCCCCCAACATCACAAACTGTGTCTCGTTGGGTGTCCAAGTGACCACCCTCTGGTGACCATATCGAGTATCACATCGAAGCCTGTCATGTCTAGCACCCGCAGGTCTAGACAGACATGGAGGCCTCCAACCTCCAAAGAACAAGATCGGCAGACCCGATCTACCCTGGTTGTCCCGCTGATCGGTGAGTCTAGTGACTGTGCCACCTCTAGCCAACTCGTCTCTAATCCTAGCGATGCCACACATATGCTAGCGACATAGGAAAGAGATGCCCAGAATCTATCAGCATATCTACTAAGGAACTAGAAAGCTGAAAGATACCTCTGGGTACGGGTGGCTCTGCCGCTGCCTGTTGGTACAGCTGAACGGTGTCCGTGTAAGGACCCGTTCCTCCAACCTGGTCCAACCGCGTTGGGTCGAGGGCTTGGTTTGGTTGGTTTTGGCCCGGTTGGCATTGGGTTGCGATCGGTTGATCACATTGCTGTTTTTGGACCCCAAGGGTAATTTGGTAAATTGCGCCTTGGCGGTTAGTTTCACACTCGCGTAGTGCACACACGACCTTGATTGATGTACGTGATTGAATAGATCCAGTAGGACCGTTCGGAATCGATAGATCCGGACGAGATTGCGACGAGATCGCAATTTGGGGTCAAATCAGATTCAGTCCGATTAGCTGACTCGGCTAGACCAGCTCAGCCACTTAAGTGGCTTAGCTTTCTCTCTCCCCTTTTTTCCCTTTTCTCTTCCTTTCTTTTCTTTTTCTTTTCTTTCCTTTCCTCTTCCTTCCCTGCCTTACCCGTGCCCGACCCTTCTTCCCTTTCTTCCCCCGCGCCGGCTTCTTCTCCCTCCGACCATCTTCCCCGGCGACCTGGAGGCGGCGGCGAGGACCCCTCCTCCTTCTCCTTCCTCCCCTCTCTCTCTCCCACGGCAACCCTCTTCCTTCTCCGGCGACGGCTGCGGCTATGGGAGGACTCCGGCGGCTCTCCGACGAGCTGGAGACGGCGGCGGCGACGTAGGACGACGGATTAGCAAGGATTGAAGCTTGGATTTGCGTTTAAGGTAGGGTTTCTACCAATATCTTTGGGTTGAGCTAGATCTAGTGTTTGTTTGTTGGATTAGTTGATTTCTATGTTCTAATTAGTCCCTTGATGCATGCTTAGTAATTGATTGAAGCTTCATGTAATTGATATGGGTTTTATCCGGATTTTTTGAAGTTTTTCCCGGATTTTACCGAAGCTCTGTTTTTCTGAGCTAAGCTGTTCTAGCTCAGATCTGGGCTCGTACGTGTATGATCTCGTTTGATCATCAAGATCAAAGTTGTAGATCATCGAATCTACTTTCAAAGTTTTTCTATGAGCTGAGCTGTTCTAGCTCAGATCTTGAATCTAATTTTCAGATTTTCCTACAATTTATTATGAATTGTTCCCTGATCTGCGACGAAACTGAATCTTTGATAAAAGCTTGGGTTTTTGGCTGAAAATGGAGTTTTTATTGATCTATTTGCTTCGGTCTTCTCGTAGTAGATTGCTAAGGTTGTTAGATATCATGTATAATGAATTCTAGGGTAATTATGAAGGATTTATGCCGAGTTTTAAGCATGTGTAGCTCTAGGTTTCAATCATGCAAATATTATCTTTTCTCGCAATTAATGTTAATCTTGTTAGATTTATGTGTGTATTTAATTGCGTAGAATAAATGGGCTGACAGTATGCCCTTTACCGCTTTGTGCTTGAACCAAGGGAGTCATGCCCCTTGGGATGTTTAGATAGAATTAAGGGTGGGGTTGTACCCTGCCATAGTTAATTTGTAATTGTGGCATGTTGTGTATTGTGTGGTCGGGGTTCTGCCCCGTTCTAGAAATTGCGGTTGACGGCTGTGGACGCCGTTGTAATGCCGAAATTTCGATTGAATGTGTTGTTGCTTGTTTACATCCCGTGGGTGCCGTTATACTATTGGATTATTGTCGTTTAGGCCTTTATCTGCTTTATGCATGTTTACCCCCTTGGCGAGCTGTAGGCTATGCCTAGCTCTGTATGTTGTGATGTCATATTGTTGCATGTATGAATTCCTCTTGATGTGCGTGTAAGCATCGCATGCATTTGATTGCATTAGAAGCATCAGGCTAGGTGGTAGGCGATGGATTCGATCGTCGATCCGGGGTTCTCGGGTAGCCCGGATCTAACCCTAGGACCGAGGTTTGGGTAGTCGAGGATTAGGACGTGATTGTCATCAATGATTGTATTTGATATCATTCGAGGATTATTAGGTAGTCGGACTAGAATATTATATTGTTTGAGGTTTAGAGGTCGTGTCGGTTCTCCAAGGCCAAGTGCTAAGGATGGTTGTCGATATCCATGACGTGTGTCCCCATGCAGTGATTTCCTGCTAGGTAAAGGGTGTTCCTACTGGTTCTGGTTCTTTTTTTCCTCCCAGCATGTTTGGTTGATGTTCCCAGCGTGGTCGGTTGAAAAGAGTAGGATCCCTTGGGGAATCGATAGGGGTTATGGGACCCCGTGGCATCCTTTAGACTTAGGCAGAGGAGCGACACTGTTCTTGTTTCCCTTCCTTTCTGTGCGACGTAGAATAACGTAGAACCCTACTGAGCTTTGTTGCTCACTCCTACCTGGGCTATATCGGCGATGCAGGTGATGTAGTCCTTTCCTTTCAGGTGATCTTCTGGGCGTTGGCGCGCCATTCTCGAGGTGATCGTGGACTTGGAGTTTCGAGGAGTACTTGATGATCCTGGAGTTTTTCCTTTTGTTAATAGTTGTATATTTACAGTTATATTAAATGTATAATTTCCCTTTTCGAGGATTTGATTGTCTACATTAAATTATGTAATGAGGGTTGATGAAAGTATTGTATCAGAACCTGTACTAATTAGTGAAACGTGTGATAGCATATTCATGTTTTTTGTTGAATTTAGAACTATTAGATTTATCGTGAAGATTATAATTGTACAGAGTTCGATTTTAGAAGTTGGTTTAGGACCCTCATGCCCCGAACCGGATGGGTTTTCTGGGTCGGGGTGTGACAGTTCGGCTGCTCATGCTCCGGGAGAGCAAACACATGTCCTCGCTGGGCGCCTCTACCTCTGGAGCGGTTCGGCCCAACCCCTGATCCGCGCCCACCACTGCTCCTCTGCTCAGCACTGGACCCTCCGCTTCTACTGCCCTGCGGCATAGCGCCCCGCGCTCTTCGCAGGTGACAGTCTCTACGGAAGTGTCCCAGTTGCCCACACTGGAAACACGTGACAGATGCGCCATCAGGCTGCTGACCCTGCCCTCCCCAGACGGAGCTTGCCCAGACTGCCCGCCCATCAAGAGAAACTGGCCCGCTGGACTCGACAGCTGCGGCTAAGACCGCTGTGGGCGCTGTGCCTGCTGCTGGAAGTGTCGCTGACGCCGCTGCTGGCCTCTGCCGGATCCCCCTCTGAACTGGGGTCTCTGTGGTAAGCTCCTCTTTGGTGGCCCCTATCTGGCAGTTGGTCGGCGGTGTGGCGGCGCCTGGCAGAGTCTGAGAGGTGACAATCTTTTACTACTTTTGAACCCTATGTTATTTAGTCTCATACGGGAGTGTTTATATAAATGTTGTATTTGGATCTTCCCCTCTCCGAGGATAAGTATATTAACTCCTTTGGATTTGTAATCTTGGGTTCGAGGCTGTTTGAATTGTTGGCTTTTAAATTGAGGGTGTTTTGCTGAACTGTTTAGGGAGACCAATAAGTTAGAGGGAACCCTCGCCAATTTTCCGCATTTCGTTAGGTTCCGGTTTGCGTCGCCCGGCCCGGTTGGGCTTTCGCGGGTCGGGGCGTGACAGCTCGTGTTGATCGTCCCCCTTATTTCACCAGTGGGTGAGGGTGCTTCTAGTCTTCGAGCCCTCAGAGAGTCAGCGAGGCTAGGGTAGGTCTCAGGGCATGCTTTAGGCTTGGGTGGAGAATGACACTGTTGTAGTGTCGCGCCCCGACCCGCGTAGGCCTAACCGGGTCGGGCGACGCGAACCGGAACCTAACCTACTGCGGAAAATTTTGGCGAGGTTTCCCTCTATTCGTAGTGGTTACCCTAGCAAATCATAACCATCCTGTATTATACAAATATTCCAAATCCAAAGACTGAAACTGGATATTTATACAATACTCAAAACAGGGAAATTATACATTTATTACTCCCGTAGGAGACTATCTATAACAAAAGGGTAAAACTAGAAGATCGCCACCTCTCAAGCACCACCAGACGCCGCCACATCACCATACACCGGCCCGGTAGGGGCGACCGAATAAGAGCTAGCGCCAACACCTGCAAAACGCAGCCCGGGTAGGAGTGAGCACTAAGCTCAGCAGGGACACTACACTACGACACTCACAAGGGAGGGAACACAACAATGTCGCCTCCAAGTCTATCCTAGGTGTATACAAGGGTCCCATAACCCTACCGGAAGTCCGTGAACGCAGGCCCAAAACATTGCAACTCTCAACAGGACATAGAATACTATTTGGCGGGCCTGGACACCGCTGGGCAGGCACTCCTCCTCCCAAGAGTTTAGGAACACCGGACTCCGGCTACACTTCGGATACGACTTGAAGTCGACACGTCCTCTAAACATCGAACAAATCATGTATTCAGGTCAAACTAACCCTATCATCGAAAACGACTGAATACTACAAATCGAGTCCTGGACCAAGCTACCCGCAACGGTCCTAGAGCTAGATCCGGGTTACCCGAAAACTTTGGATCGGCAACGCTCTACACAGATGCAACTAATGCGCAACACAATGCATGTTATGGACATGCGCAGAATAATACAGATAAACATGCAACAGTATGTGATGATATATCAACCAAGGTCTCGGCACAGCACCATGCCGGCTCGGGGTAGTGAGCAGGTAAATAAGGTCTAAGAAGCTGCTGCAGTGGTACCACCACCAACTGCCAGCAGTCCACCACAACACCTGCACCGGGAAGCAGCCCCGCAAACAACAGCTTACAGATGTAACAGATAAAGCCCTCGGCCCACGCCGGCATGCAAGGCTAAGGAAAGCTGTAGGGCTACCCGCCCGCTTACTCTAAACATCCCGGGAGTCATCACTCCCCCAGTTCACCACTGCCCTATTATAGGGCTAACATGCTTAAACATATGTACCATGTATTAAAACAGTAAAGGAAACCGTACATGCAAAGCCCCGCGGGCAAAACAAGACAAATTCCTCCCTCTGCCATAGTCGGATCGATCCCTCCCCCAAGGGAGGATCGATCCCTCTAATGACAGAGAGTGAACTCTCCATACCGCGCCGAGTCCGATCAATCAGTCCTCCCATGACGATCGATCCGACTCGGGACAGATCGATCCCACTCGCGACGAGGGGATCCCATGCTATCCAAGGCATCGGGATCGATCACCCTCACTAGGGCCCGATTGATCCTGCCCGGGTCAGCATAACCAACAAGGAGGGATCGATCCGTCTCACAGACGGATCGATAGCGTTGGGTTCTCCGGTAAGCCGACGGCAAGAAATACCGCCGGAAAACTCCACCAAATCCCACCAAAACCTGGGATCTAGTAGTACAAAGCATCACGAATCCAAAACCGGCGGAAATACTACAATCTAACATGTATACAATAAGTTCTAAGCATAAGAACATCGACAGCCGGGAAAAACTTCCAGAAAACCCGAAGACAGTAGGTAGGAATCCCTACCGGAGCAAGAGCAGCTTCAATCCCAGCTGCTATGCCTTGGATTCTCCACGAACTCTTCGAAATCCAGGAATTCTCAGCCCAAGAATCCGGTTTTCCAAAGAGATTCAAGGAAGAAGGTTTTGTTTGTTTTATAGGCAAACGAACCGACTTAGCATGATCGATCCGTCCAAGGAGACCGATCGATCCAGCTAAGAGAGCGATCGATCCAGCCAAGGAGACCGATCGATCCAGCCAAGGGAACGATCGATCCAACCAAGAGACCGATCGATCCTTCTCTGAGTCTGATCGATCTGTCCCACGAGACCGATCGATCCTTCTCAACGATCCACGTTCCTATCAAAGACCGATCGATCCTTCTAGCAAGGAAGGATCGATCCGTCTCTCGCAGGAAGCTGAGCTTGGGCTAGAACTTAAACCCAAGCCCGGATCTTTCGATCCCGGGTCCCACTAACCATTCTAGCCCAACAATACCACAAACATGGTCAGTGTGTGCACACGCGAGTGTGAAACAAGCCGACAAGGCGCAATTTACCAAATTGCCCTTGCGGCCCACAACGAGCCACAGGAGTAGAGGGACGGGTCCTCACATCCTAATACCCTTAATGGAAATCTCGTCCCGAGATTCGATAAAGGTAGGGCTCGGAAGCAAAAGAAACAGCTACACTAGAAGACAGGACAAAAGTCACCTCAAGAAGGGAACAAGTGCGGATACTCTTGCCGCATGCGTGCCTCGCGCTCCCAAGTCATCTCCTCGACGCCTCTGTGCCTCCACAGTACCTTGACCAAGGGAATCGTCTTGCCCAGCAAGACCTGATCCCTCCGATCAAGTACTCGAACAGGCTGCTCAACGAACGTCGCGTCTGACTCAAGCTCGATGTCGTCCACTCTGACGACATGCGATGGGTCGGGATGGTACTTCCTCAGCATCGACACGTGAAAGGTCGTGTGCACAACAGACATGTGCTGAGGAAGGTCCAAGCGATATACTACCTCGTCGACTCTCTCTAAGATCTCAAACAGCCCGATGAACCTCGGGGCCAACTTGCCCCCGCTGCCAAACCTGATAGAACCTCTGTACGGTGCTGCCCGCAGGAATACACTGTCGCCAACTGCGAACTCAGGCAGTCGTCGCCTCTGATCTGCATAACTTTTCTGCCGGCTCTGAGCCGTCAGAAGCCTCTACTTGATCTGCACTAACCTCTCTGACGACCTCCTGACGATGTCTGGACCGGTGAGTGAAGCCTCTCCAACCTCTGTCCAGCACACTGAGGAACGACACGGCCTACCGTACAACGCCTCGAAAGGTGCTACTCCAAGATTGGACTGGTAGCTGTTGTTGTAGGCGAACTCCACCAAGGGAACGTGCTCCTCCCAGCTGCCTCCTGCGTCGAGGACACATGCTCTCAGCATGTCCTCCAAGATCTGGATCGTCCGCTCTGACTGCCCGTCTGTCTGCTGGTGAAACGCCGTACTGAAGGTCAGGAGTGTGCCAATTGCCTCCTGAAAGCCTCGCCAAACCCTGCTGGTGAACCTGGGGTCACGGTCTGACACGATAGACATTGGAACCCCGTGTAGTCTGACTACCTCCCGGACGTACAAACCGCCCAACCTGTCAGACGAGTCTGTCGTCCGCATAGGCAGGAAGTGCGCCGATTTGGTCAATCGATCAACGATGACCCAAATCGCGTCATTCCCCCTATGATGACCTCGGTAGCCCGGTCACGAAGTCCATCGTGATGTGCTCCCACTTCCACTCAGCTAGTGGGAGTGGCTGTAGTAACCCATGAGTCCGCTGGTGCTCTGCCTTAACCTTCTGACAGGTAAGGTAGCGCGATACGAACTCCGTCACTGCCCTCTTCATCCCGCGCCACCAGAACTGTCGCCAAAGATCCTGGTACATCTTGGTGCCGCCGGGATGAACTGCAAAGCGAGAGTGGTGGAACTCTTGTAGGAAGTCGTCTCGAAGAGCTGGATCTGTTGGAACCGCTACCCTGCCTCGGAACCGTAGCCCTCCGTCTGGCGATACTGTCCAGTCTCCGTCTGCACCCTCTGTGCCCGCTGCTGTGCATAACTCCTCAAGCTCTGGGTCACTGTGTTGTGCCTCTAACACTCTGGCTAGAACTGCCGGCACACTTTGCACTGCGTAGAGAAAACTGTCGCATCCCCGATCCTCAAACTCGAGCCCCAACTGGCCCGCCGTCTCTAGAGCTTGCCACTGCCGCGCTGACAATACTGCAACTGCTGCTCTGGTGTCTCTCACCTGTCTGCTCAGTGTGTTTGCTACGATGTTTGCCTTACCAGGATGGTAATGCAACTCGAAGTCGTAGTCCTCCAGTAGCTCCATCCAGCGTCGCTGCCTCAGGTTGAGGTCACGTTGGGTGAAAACGTGCCTCAAACTCTTATGGTCCGAGAAGACAGAAAACTTCTCGCCATAAAGGTAGTGCCGCTAGGTCTTCAGGGCGAAGACCACTGCTGCTAGCTCCAAGTTATGGGTCGGGTAGTTCCTCTCATGGTTCTTCAGCTGGCGAGAACCATAGGAAACTACGTGGCCCTCCTGCATGAGGACACACCCCAAACCCTCACCGTTGGCGTCGCAGTAGACACTGTAACCAACGCCTCGCTCGGGGACGATCAACACCGGTGCACTGGTCAACCTAGTCCTCAGCTCCACGAAGGCCCGCTCACAAGCATCATCCCACACGAACGGGACGGCCTTCTGTGTCAGTCTGGTCAATGACCCGGCGACTCTGGAGAAGTCCCGCACGAACCGTCTGTAGTACTCCGCCAAGCCCAGGAAACTGCGGACCTCGAACATTGTCCTCGGTCTCTGCCACTGTACCACTGCCTCGACCCTAGCGGGGTCGACTGAGATCCCTGCTGCCGACACCACGTATCCAAGGAACCCCACCTGTGCAAGCCAGAACTCGCAGTTGGAAGCCTTGGCATAAAGCCGATGCTCCCTAAGTAGCTGCAACACTGTCGCCAAGTGTCGCTCGTGCTCCGCCTCTGACCGGGAGTAGATGAGAATGTCGTCGACGAACACCACCATGAACTCGTATAGGCCGTACCGAGTCCGGAATGCTGTCTTCGGGATGTCGCAATCCCGAACCCTCAACTGGTGGTAGCCGGTGCGGAGATCGATCTTCGAGAACACTGAAGATACTCGCAACTGGTCAAATAGGTCATCGATCCGCGACATCGGATACATGTTGTTCATCGTCACCCTGTTGAGCCGCCTGTAGTCTATGCAAAGTCGAAGGGTACCATCCTTCTTCTTTGCGAACAACACTGGCGCCCCCCAGGGAGACATGCTGGGACGGATGAAGCCTCTGCTGGTAAGCTCGTCTAGCTGGGTCCTCAACTCACTCTGCTCTGCTGGTGCCATCCTGAAAGCTGGGAGAGAGATCGGTGCGGTACCTGGTACTAGGTCGATCTCAAAATCAACCTCTCTGGGTGGTGGAAGCCCTGGCAACACCTCGGGAAACACGTCGGTGTAGTCGCACACGATCCTGGGAAAACTGCTCTGCTGCACTCCCTCAGAACCGGACAGGGACAGGCTGGCCAACAAGGCTGAGAGCTCGCTGCCACGCCTTCCTACACCACAAGCAAAGGAATCGGCAGAGAACCGATCCCCCAACAACACAAACCGTGTCACATCGGGTGTCCAAGCGACCACAGTCGATGATGGCCCAGTATGCTGCCAACTAGTCCATACCGAGTATCACGTCAAAGCCGGTCATGTCTAGCACCCACAGGTCTAGACAGACCCGGAGGCCTCCAACCTCCAAGGAATAAGATCGGCAGACCCGGTCCACCCTGACCGCTCCGCCGATCGGTGAGTCTATAGACTGTGCCACCTCTAGCCGACTCGTCTCTAACCCTAGCGATGCCACGCACATGCTAGCAATGTAGGAGTGAGACACCCCTGAATCTATCAACACATCTACTAAGGAACTAGAAAGCTGAAAGATACCTCTGAGGACGAATGGCTCTGTCACTGCCTGCTGATACTGCCGCGGCTGCTGGTACTGCTGCCGCTGCTGGTACTGTAACGGTTGCTAGCACTGTGGTGGCGGCTGATACTGCAGTGGCGGCTGATAGAGTTGGACGGTGTCCTGCCGCTCGCGAACTGGGAGGGCAAACACATGCCCCCGCTGGGAGCCTCTACCTCTGGGACGCCCCGGCCCGCGTCCACCCTCGCTCCCCTGCCAGGCACCGGACCCTCCGCCTCTACTGCCTTGCGGCATAGCGCTCTGCGCTCCTCGCGAAGTGCAGTCTCTACGGTAGTGCCCCGGCTGCCCGCACAGGAAGCAAGTGGGTGTCGCGCCGCTAGGCTGCCGTCCCTGGTATCCCCCTGATGAAGCCTGCCCAGATGGCCCGCCCGTCAGTAGAAATGGGGATGGTGGGCTCGGTAGTGGCTGCTGGTACTGCGGTGCACGCTGCTGCAAGGGCCGCTGACGCCACGGTTGCCCCCTACCGAACCCCCCTCTGCCCTGGGGTCGCTGCTGTGTACTGGTGAGGGGTGCAGGTGGAACTGCCCGTCACCTGTCGTCCCGCAACTGAGCCTCTACTGACAAGGCGCAGTTCAGGATCGCTGAGTACGACTGGAAGCAATGTGAGCTCGTCTGCCATCGGATCTCTGCCCGAAGTCCCCACTCGAACTGACGCACCCTGGCTGCCTGCTCTGCTGCAACTGACTTCGCAAACCGAACAAGGTGTGTGAACCGGGAGGCGTACTGCTGAACTGAGCGAGTACCCTGCAAGAGGGACTGGTACTCGCGGGTCAGGGCGTCACGTGCATTAGCTGGAAAGTGCACGTCCAAGAACTTCGCCCTGACCTCCTCCCACAGTGGCACCTCTCCGTCACTGGTGTGCTTGGCGGTGCGCCACCAGTCACGAGCGTTTCCATCGAGCTGGAACGCTGCGAGGGTGACCCGAACCCGGTCGTCCTCGACGAAGAGAGCCTCTAGGACGCGCGAGACTCCGTCGAGCTAGTCGTCCGTTGCGATCGGATCTCCAAACATACCGCTGAACATGGGAGGGTTCAGCCGCTGGAAAGCCATCGTGATAGCCACCGAGGATCGCCCGTCGACAGGAACATGGGCCTCCTCCTCAGTGAGGAAGACCTCTGCATGCTCGACTGAAACCGCTACTGGTGATGGTACAGTCCGTCTAGCCCGGACCACCCTGACAGGAACAGTCCTGTCCGGTCGGGCGGGTCGACCAGGTCGTGCCCCACCCCGACCGGCAACCGGAGGTCGGACGCGAGCTCCCGACATCTACACGATCACCAATAGCAAACGAGCTTTCACTCGTCAGAACGGCAAAACGAACAACACATCAATAAAGCGGAAAAGCATAACGCATCACAAGGAGAGCATGCAAGGATGTTCTAGACATAGAACTAACCCAGTCCACGCTCAATCTCAACCGAACCTGATCCTAACACCCTGGGATCTACAGCCTATGCTCTGATACCAAGTTGTCGCGCCCCGACCCGCGTAGGCCCAACCGGGCCGGGCGACGCGAACCGGAACCTAACCTACTGCGGAAAATTTTGGCGAGGTTTCCCTCTATTCGTAGTGGTTACCCTAGCAAATGATAATCATCCTGTATTATACAAATATTACAAACCCAAAGACTGAAACTGGATATTTATACAATACTCAAAATAGGGAAATTATACATTTATTACTCCCGTAGGAGACTATCTATAACAACAGGGTAAAACTAGAAGATCACCACCTCTCAAGCACCGCCAGACGCCGCCACGTCACCAAACACCGGCCCGGTAGGGGCGACCGAAGAAGAGCTAGCGCCAACACCTGCAAAACGCAGCCCGTGTAGGAGTGAGCACTAAGCTCAGCAGGGACACTACACTACGACACTCACAAGGGAGGGAACACAACAGTGTCACCTCCAAGTCTATCCTAGGTGTATACAAGGGTCCCATAACCCTACCGGAAGTCCGTGAACGCAGGCCCAAAACACTGCAACTCTCAACAGAACACAGAATACTGTTTGGCGGGCTAGGACACCGCTAGGCAGACACTCCTCCTCCCAAGAGTTTAGGAACACCGGACTCCGCCTACACTTCAGATACGACTTGAAGTCGACACGACCTCTAAACATCGAACAAATCATGTATTCAGGACAAACTAACCCTATCATCGAAAACGACTGAATACTACAAATCGAGTCCTGGACCAAGCTACCCGCAACGGTCCTAGAGCTAGATCCGGGTTACCCGAAAACTTTGGATCGGCAACGCTCTACACAGATGCAACTAATGCGCAACACAATGCATGTTATGGACATGCGCAGAATAATACAGATAAACATGCAACAGTATGTGATGATATATCAACCAAGGTCTCGGCACAGCACCATGCCGGCCCGGGGTGGTGAGCAGGTAAATAAGGTCTAAGAAGCTGCTGCAGTGGTACCACCACCAACTGCCAGCAGTCCACCACAACACCTGCGCCGGGAAGCAGCCCCGCAAACAACAGCTTACAGATATAACAGATAAAGCCCTCGGTGTACGCCGACATGTAAGGCTAAGGAAAGCTGTAGGGCTACCCGCCCGCTTACTCTAAACATCCCGGGAGTCATCACTCCCCCGGTTCACCATTGCCCTATTATAGAACTAACATGCTTAAACATATGTACCAGGTATTAAGACATTAAAGGAAACCGTACATGCAAAGCCCCGCGGGCAAAACAAGACAAATTCCTCTCTCTGCCATAGTCGGATCGATCCCTCCCCCAAGGGAGGATCGATCCCTCTAATGACAGAGAGCGAACTCTCCATACCGCGCCGAGTTCGATCGATCCGTCCCGATCTGTCCTCCCAGGACGATCGATCCGACTCGGGACGGATCGATCCCACTCGCGACGAGGGGATCCCATGCTATCCAAGGCATCGGGATCGATCGCCCTCACCAGGGGCCGATCGATCCTGCCCGGGTCAGCATAGCCAACAAGGAGGGATCGATCACATTAGGTTCTCCGGTAAGCCGACGGCAAGAAATACCGCCGAAAAACTCCACCAAATCCCACAAAAACCTGGGATCTAGTAGTACGAAGCATCACGAATCCAAAACCGACGAAAATACTATAATCAAACATGTATACAATAAGTTCTAAGCATAAGAACATCGACAGCCGGGAAAAACTTCCAGAAAACACGAAGACAGTAGGTAGGAATCCCTACCGGAGCAAGAGCAGCTTCAATCCCAGATGCTATGCCTTGGATCGTTCACGAACTCTTCGAAATTCAGGAATTCTCATCCCAAGAATCCGGTTTTCCAAAGATATTCAACGAAGAAGGTTCTGTTTGTTTTATAGGCAAACGAACCGACTTAGCAGGATCGATCCGTCCAAGGAGACCGATCGATCCAGCTAAGAGAGCGATCGATCCAGCCAAGGGAACGATCGATCCAACCAAGAGACCGATCGATCCTTCTCTGAGTCCGATCGATCCGTCCCACGAGACCGATCGATCCTTCTCAACGATCCACGTTCCTATCAAAGACCGATCGATCCTTCTAGCAAGGAAGGATTGATCCGTCTCTCGTAGGAAGTTGGGCTTGGGTTAGAACTTAAACTCAAGCCGGATCTTTCGATCCCGGGTCTCACTAATCATTATAGCCCAACAATACCACAAACATGGTCAGTGTGTGCACACGCGAGTGTGAAACAAGCCGATAAGGCGCAATTTACCAAATTGCCCTTGCGGCCCACGACGAGCCATATGAGTAGAGGGACGGGTTCTCACATGTAGTTTCTCTCCCTTTCTGTGCGATGTAGAGTATAACCCTATTGTGTGTTGTTGCTCACCCTACCTGGGTTGCATCGGCGATGAAAGTACCAGTGCAGTTCTTTCTTCAGGTAGTCTTCTAGACGGCAGCGCAACATTCTCTGAGAGATCGAGGACTTTGGAGTTTCGAGGAGTTTTTTCTACAACTTTAATTATAGTTGTAAATCATGATATATAAATTGTTCTATTCGAGAAAGAATTCGTATAAAGTTCAATTTGTTATATTTGAAAAAGTATGTATCGTTCATTAATGTAATTTTGAGAAATGTAATATTGAATTACATGTCTACCCTTATGTTAGTTTGCTTAAATTCATAGCTGTAATTCTATCATTGTATCGAAAAAATCTCACATCACAAAGGTTCGAGTCATGTTAGGTTGGCTCACGTTTCGATCCGAAGGGGTTTTTTAGGTCAGGGTGTAACAAGTAGGGTTCAGGTGGTTGGTGGTTGAGAGATCACCGGAGAAGACAAGCTCGTCGGAGTTGGGGTTGTTCGTCGGAGGTAGACGGATGGGCGAGGGGTGGCGATGGTGGCTACATGTGGAGCAATGGCGGGGTGGAGCCGAGAGGAGCTTACCGAAGTAGTGAGGAGAGAGAGGGGAGAGAAAAGACATGAAAAAATAGAAAAAAATAAATAAAAAGGCAATTTAGCCTTTTTTTCAGGCGGTTTGAACTTACTGTCACAAAAACAGTTTGAGTGAAGCTAATAACAAAGAATAATGATTCGTACACATGAACATGTGACAGTGTAATGCACATGTCATCTATTAGTAGTCAAGTACCGATTTTTTCATCTATCCTATCGATAGTCGACATATGTAATACACATGTCACGTCGACATGTGCATAAATTAGTGCTCAATGACAAATGGCTCTATAGGTTCGGTCCTCCCCCCTTCATTTTTTATTTTTTAGCTTTTTAACAGAATCAAACCGGGTATGTGACATGGAAACTAATGGCGGCATGACGCCCGAGCCGTGCCAAACCGGTCTGACAATAGGCCCCACCCTTATCTGACCCCGTGGGGGGCCCCACACATCTGCCGTCAGATGACACGCGCCACGTCATCCCACGGCCATTAAGACCGAGAGAGAGCTGCGGCCCGTAGAGAAGCGCGGAGCGAGGAAGGCGCCTGTGAGAGACACCCATCGACAGAGAGACAGGGAGAGAGAGAGAGAGAGAGGAGGAGGAGGAGGTGGAGGTGGAGATTTCCAAGGTGCGGGCTGCCTCCCTTTTGGCGGAGAAAAGATCCGGACTGCGACCGGTTCCTGGAAGAAGCTTTGGGAGCCTTAGATCTTCCGAATGCCCCTTTGATGGCCGAGGCTCGCGGATCGGGTGGGGAGTAGCGTCTCTGAGATGATCCCAGGTGCTGTCTCCCTTCCACCTCGCCTACATTTGCAGTTTTGAATGTTCTTGGAGTTTTATTTGGAATGAGGCTGTTTGCGATGTTGTATATTTGTGTTTTCATGGTCGCATTGGTGGGATGTGGCGTTTGAGGGGGGTTTTTCTTCTCGAGGTGATATAGTTTCATTAGTCTGTGTTTCCAATGCGAGTTCTTGATTTCGGTGTAAATTGTTCTAAAAGAGAGTTAATGACGGAGAAATGCATAATGGCACCATTTTGATCGGCGGTACGTAGATGACTTCCTTCGCTCTTTCCAAGTTGCTGTAATGCCATGTGGAAGAAGTTGATAATGGAGTCATGAGCTGATTTCTGCCCATTACTAGTGCATTGTTCTGTTCTTGTGTTGGTTTTACGTGATTGCTCAAGATGACTTTGGTTGGGATGCCCATGATGTTGGACATCATACATAACACGATCCACAAAAGGTCTCTTGACCGATTAACCGTTGCTTGCTGGATGTGTTGATATCTGTGACTGCTATATGCATGCAACTGTTGTTGGGGATAGCTGGTGGCAAATGGCTGCCACTACCCAGAGAGAATCATAGTTTTTGTAATAAATGAAGGTTAAAAAACATTAGAAGTTTCTCCCAGACTAAGGCTGTTTTTATGCATGGGCAGTTATCACCAACGAATCAAGGATATTCTAAATTATCTTCCACTTATGGTCTATTTATGAATTCTCTTATCACACAGTGAGTCTTATGTCAAGAGTTTAGCCCTTTGTGCAAGCAGTGTATTCTTATCCTTTTACGAAGCTAAGTTGCCCTATCACACCCATCTAGACTGTCATCAAATCTTGTATTGCATATAATGCAGCTTAGCCTGATAGTGAGAAATTTGAACAGTAAAATATGTGTGTGGAATGGTGATGGCTACTAGTGACATCTTTCTCTTCGTTTGCTATATATTGCATCAAATGGTAGGGCTTCTTCATTGACTCATTCGGCTTCAGACGTGTGCAAGACTAAGCTTTTCCTTGCCTAGAAGGTTCTTTAGTTTTTGGCTCACAAATTCTATATATTATAAATAGCTCATGTAAAGCTTTTTGTAATTTGTCACCTAGCCTCCATATGTTTTTGAAAGAGCATTAAACACACATATATGGACAGATGGCTTCTTCTAATACCAATGAAAATGCAATACAATGCAAAAATTGCCGATGCAGCGAGGGGGACAAAAGTATCTCGACTGCAAGGACAAATGACAACCCCGAGAAACAATGCAATAAGTGCCCTAATTGTCAGGTATGAGCACTACTGTGGGGGTAATTACTTCTGGTATCACTAACATCTGTGTTCCTCTTAATTGTGCATACAAGATTTAGATATGCCAAATAGAATATGTTTGCTTGGGTAACCTGTTTCATGTCTTCAAATGGATTTCATTTGGTTTGTTTAGTGTACAATGTGTGAGGTTGTCTAATAATTGCAGTCCAGCTGTACATTTATGTGCTTTTGCCATTTAGTGACACCTAAAGTTCCATCATTCATCTGCTTTCTCTTACTTCCTTTAGGGTTTAGATGTTAATTTTTTTACACCACTTGCTCTCATCACAAATCTTGCATAAGTTGGATTGCGTCTGAAAATGTTGCATAAGTTTAGGAATGGTGCATGAATTGTGAACCTATTAGTATTTTGAGAGGTTCTCAGATGCACGTTTTGCTGTACAGTGCTTTAATCATTGTTTAAAGTATCAGCATTTTTTGCTTTTACCGTGGTTTGTTCATATATATTGGGTTTTATAATGTACTCTTGCTTCTTTTTCTAACTTTGGGATCCATGAAGTTCTGAATTTTCTTTGTAAAGATTTTTATGCTGATAGTTCTGAAACTGTGCAGGTTTTTAAGAGTGGTGCACTTTTCATATCATCTAAAGGTATGCTCGCTGCAATTGTTTAAGAATAAAGATACTTTCCTGTTGATTTAGTGGTGCTAGGATCTATTGTTATGTGATGGCATAAAAAACTTCCAGCATGGTTCAAAAAATTATGACCTGTTTTATCAATCCAACAGTTACCTCCTTGTTTGATGTCAACTTTTCCGAATGAAATCTCAGGTCTGCTGCCTGAATTTACAAGTAATTCGTTCTATTAAAAAAGTATCATGATTCATGACCTTAGCAATTCAGCCATATACTTGTGTAGCTGCCTATCAAGGAATATGTGTATCGAATGCTCTCCATATGACCTAGAATTCTACCATATCTGATTTAACTTGCAGGTATTGGATGGACATCATGGAAAAAACGATGGTTCATCCTTACGCGCATGTCTTTGGTTTTTTTCAGAAGCGACCCTGTGAGTATTGTACTTGCTTTCCTCATTCTGCCAACGCTTAGGTGCGGGTATATTAACAATTAGAAGTAGCTTATCTAAGGTCACAGTATACAAAGATTATCAATCTAGTAATACATTTACCTATAACAGCCCTATACGTATGTTGCAAATGGTTACCTGAAAGAAAGTTCCGAGAGGATTTAACAAGGGGAAGGAAACAAACCGCTTGTATTGATGGCATTCGTCTATATGAATTAAATCATTAACCTTTCTGAATTTAAGTCTTTGAATATCCGAAGCATAGAAATTGACAGTAATCAGATCATGTTGATGCCCCTAAAACACACTCTCACATGCATATATGCTCACATGCATAAAAGCCCCACATGTGGTTTTCATTAATAGTAGCATCTCCCTTATGAGGATTTTCTTCACATCAAAGATTGTGTCCCTTTGGCTTGTGTCATATTGGTAATCCGATGGCACAATTCATACCTTCAGCACAATCAGTGCTGATACTCGGCAAGCAGACCCTTCATGCCGAAGGCATGGAGCAGATAATAAAGAGATAGAGAGAGTCGATATCGAAAAGGGGGGAGGCAGCAGGTAGGAGAGTATTTGTTGGCTTTGGGTTGGTAGTAGGGAGACTAGAGAATAAGGGAAGAGCTGGCTTTGGGGAGGAGAGAGGGCAGTGGCATTGGCTTCGGAAGAGATGAGACCAGCGTAGATAAACTAAGGGCTAGAAATCAGTGTTAGACAGACTCCCAAGTAAGTGACATAATGAAAAACCAGTGTTCGTATGTGATGCAAATGCTGAACCACAACGGTCGAGTGGCATAGCCTATCCCAATGTTTTCTGACATTTAAAGAATTAAATAATCTTGGATTTTTTTTGGAAATTGTTTCCTCTGGTGCATGAATGAAAACCAAGAAAATTGTATATCTGGAAAGGTACACTTTATAGATAAGAGCCCCTCGGGTAGATATATTAATCTCCAAAATTTAGAGTGGCCTAATATAATAGGGTATACGTGCGAATCTCTCCAAACACAGTTTATCTTCCAACAAAAAAATCACAACAAAATCTCCTCACAATTCATGGCAGCTTCGGCTTTGGGCAGATATCTCATGCCAGCTGATCACCTCCAACATGTAGACCAAACGGTAGCGAGCCAAAACTCCATTAAGAAATATGTATGGAACCCATCTTATGCCTAATATTTCTAACATGTCTCTACAAACTGGAGTATCTCTCACCACGGGGCTCTCATATAGGGATTACAGGCACACACACTAACGGTCTTGCCTCAAATATGCTACCTCTATTTATTCTTTAGCATTCTCCTACAACTATAAGTACAACTTCCCGCCTTGAAGGCACTAAACAGTTATGTGAAATCACCCGCCTTGAAGGATGCCAAATATCCCCATGTTTTTCTTTGGCGTTTCAGTGGATCAGGTAGAGTAGAACCACCTTCCTAAAAGGGTGCTAAACAATCTAAGATTCTCTTGGGCATTCTCCAGTGCATTACGAGGAATATTTCACCTTTTAAAACACTAAATATTCACCCATTTTTTGTGAATATTAAGCAATGATCATGTGGAACCACTCACCTCAAAGGATGTTAAATATCTCCATTTTTTTTCTGTGCACTCCAATATGTCATGTGAAACTATCTGCCTCGGCTATCGGATGAACTCCAAGAATCACCACCTTGTAGGTCCTCCGCCAACCCTAGATATCACCGCCAAGGGGAACCTCGGGTATTACTACCCAAAGGGGAAGAACAAAACTATAATAAGCATACAATCCCTTATTTATTGCCTATAGAAGAGGGTCAATCATTATAGCAAACCTAATTTAAAAATCAAATTCTAGTCCATAATGAGCATACAATCCCTTATTTATAGCCTATACAAGAGACTAATCAAAGAGAAAAAATAATTCAAAAATCAAAGCCTAATCACTTACAAGATCAAATCCGAACTCGAATTCAAATCTGAATTGGAATTTAATTCAAAAAATCAAATCTGATATCGAATTCAGATTCAATAATTGAAGTCTGAATCGCATTCTAGTTAAAATTTGAAATCTAAATTATTATTTAAATTCAAAACTTGAGATTCAAATTTGAACCCTTCTAATAATGGAACTTGCTCCTGCATTGGTCTCAAAGGACACTAAAGATCCAATCAGTTTGCTTCCTTGTATATTGCGGTCCTATTCCGTTGTATTTGCTTTGAGATTTCTTCTCTCTCAAGGCTCTCTTTGAATAAGCTTCTTCTTTGCTCCTTTCTACTTCAGCCTAAGAGAGATTTTGTCGTCCAGGGCCTGAAAGCCTCTTAATATCCATTTCCGTATCCCATGGAGTGAGGGTAATCTCATACGATGCTCGAAGACATGCATTGTAGGACCAGTTGGACGTAATTCATGTTCTTAAGAAGGTAGAGACCATGTCTAACACCAAATTTGTAAGTTTTGAGCATGCCTAGGCGGTAATACCACCAAGAAGACTTGAGGTAGGACATATTTGGTTTTTAGCCTTTGAAAAAACATAAACAAGCATATGGTAATAACGTCAAAGTTTTCTTGCATCTTATAAATGCAGTTATGATATGGTTCCACTTATCAACATCTTGTTATGATTTGAGATCTTTGAATCCTTCAATCCAAAACTTTAAAGAGGCCAAATTATTCATTGATACACCTCAATGCTAGAGTTGCTTGTGGCGAAGTTCTTTTTAAAGCTAATTTTAGTTCTTTTTTGACTTTCCATCAACAACTCATTACCGGTAATCACTTTGTAAATCTGGTCAAGATATCTTAAAAGCAAGACCTGTTGAGGACTTCGTTTTGGCTTGGACTGAAACTACCCATTATAGTGTTATGTGACATGTTATCGATCAACGAGGGCATGTGCAGAGTTTCTCTCTTCTACTATCTACACAAGCAAAATAATTCTTGTTGTAATTTGTTTTTGGCTTGAAGCCACATTTTTGCGTGGTTGACATTGTTGCTTTATTTTTTTAATCACTACTATCATCAGTTTATCCTATGGATCTAAAAAGTTGTTTTCCTATGACTCTTAACCTTAGCCCTGTGAGGATCCCCTAAGTGGGTGGATTGTGTGGATATGATATCTTGACGGTGGTATTCGCCTTGGGGGCGTTTGGTTGAGTCGGATGGCTGAGCAAGCAATTCCACAACGCTTGGGTCTAGATCGGGGGCATATCTATATGTATATTAATCGTCTTCTATAACACGTGTTTTAAAGCCGTGATGGTAGTGATTTCACCAGAAAACTTCAGGTTAATCATGCTTGCCTTGAGCGGTCCCGGGATGGGTGACTTACTGAGAAGTGTTCCCGTTTCTACAGATGAGCCAAAAGCAGATAGTATTATGTGGGAGGGGCGAGGGCGTTACAAGCCCCAAAAAGACCCTAATCATTACGGGTCACCTTTTTGCTTGGCTCTATTTTCATCAACCTTGAATCATACACGTTTCCTTATTCTCAAGATGTTCGGTTGAACTAATTAATTCAGTTTCCTCTGATATTCCCATTTCTCGTACTTTAGACTCCCTTGTAAGTTGTCTTTTCCACCTGTCCATGTATTTTTTTGTTGTATCATTTGCCTGAAATTGTGCCAATAACTTGAATCACCTTCTTACAAAGTGTTTATGAAGCTGTACTGAATAATTGTAAGTTTGGTCTCATTGGCCTTTCTGTATAAAACCGTTTTCTTTGTTACTGTTATTGGTTCAAATATTATGGATCGTATACGAGTTGTACTTAGCTTTAATGTGTGCCTTTGTTTATTCTCAGAATGTCCCCCCTCCAAAAGGGACTGAACCAAATCTTACCCTTGGTGGTATTGACCTGAACAACTCAGGAAGGTGGGTTGTTACAATGGGTTGTCGTTGTGTTTGCTTTCCTCATCCTGCTCAAATAGAATAAATGTTCTAGTGTTCAAGGTATAAACTTATGTATATAAATTCCTCAGTGTTGTTGTAAGAGCAGATAAAAAACTCTTGACAGTGCTCTTTCCTAATGGCCGGGATGGGAGAGCCATTACTCTGAAGGTCGGGTTTGTATTTCTATTTTATTTAGCTCTTCGTCAAACTCTTTCGTGGTTTTTTGCAATAACTTTTGCAAACAGGCAGAAACATCAGAGGATTTGCTGGAATGGAAGACTGCTCTAGAAAATGCTTTGGCTCAAGCACCTAGTCCAGTGCTTGCTATGGGGCAGAATGGAATATTCCGCCATGATCTAGTTGACTCTGTTGAATCTTCATTTGAACAATGTATATTTTCTTGCTTCTCCCCCTCCACAATTTTTTTTTTTTTGACAACATATATCAGTCTCTTCTGATAGGACAATCACAACTTATTAAGGGTTCTTCTCGTTAAGCTCTAGCTATTTCTCCTTTTAGCAGGGAGGGATAGGCGACCGGTGAAGTCCTTAGTTGTTGGGAGGCCTATTTTACTAGCTCTTGAGGATATAGATGGGAGTCCATCTTTCTTGGAGAAGGCCTTCAGATACATTGAACAACATGGTACATCTACCTCTTAAGTTTTAAATCATGTCTTGATAGAGCATAATCCCTTTTTTAGCCTTTCTCAGGTGGATACTTCGTGCTCACGTCATTTTTTGCGTGGTTTTGAATGAAATCTCTGAATATAGAAGTTGGAATAGCTAATATCCTTTGTGGTTATTAATGAAACCTTTCTAAATATAGAAGTTGGAACAGCTTTATATCACTTTCTCAAAGTTAAAAAGAGATATTTAACTAAAGAGAAAAGAAAGGAAGCCGTCACTTGAATGAGGTACATTATTCTCCATTTATAGCCCTATAAAGTGGAGAAAACTTTTCGATAAACTAAGGACTTTAGTACCTCATACGTATGTGAGAGAAAATGGGCTTGGGTTTCTATGATCGTGCTTATATTTCTGTAAACCGATTCAAGATGATATAGCCCTATAAAATGGAGAAAACTTTTTGATAAACTAAGATCTTTAGTACCTCATACGTATAGGAGACGAATAATGGGCTTGGGTTTCTTGGATCGTGCTTATATTCCTGTAAACTGATTCAAGATGATCTTGTTAAAGACCGAAAACCTGATTCATGCAGCCGAAGACGACTATGATTGAGAATGTTCTAATTAACTATGCTGTTGGATGAGGTACATTTATTGCCATGGATAGCCCTATTAAGTGCAGAAAATTATTGATAGACTAAGGATGTTAGTACCTCATACGTGTCGGAGACGGGTAATGTGCTCGGCTTTTTATGACCAAGTTTATATTCCTGTAAACTGTTCTAGGATGATCTCATTAAAGACCGAAAACCTAATCCATGAATTTGAAGACTAGGCTATGACTGAGAATGTTCTAAAGAACTTTGTCATCTTCAATTTGTCCTAAACATGGTTTAAGTGCTGGCAGCACCCGCCACTCGATTGGACACGGTTTTATCATTTACATGCCGCTGGTACTCGCCATGGCGAATAGAATTTCAAGTGCTGCTGGCACGCGCCAGCCTAATGGACATGGTTTTGACTGTTGAGTGCTGCTGGCAAACACATCAGCACGGTACTTTCAATATTAGCACAGTCCTTGCTGACACTAGATGTGCATGGTCTTATACCGGTTCACAGCACTTGGAGGGATGGTTCTAAACCTAAACTTCAAAATAAGAAGGGTATTTGCTAGATATATATATGAAGAGATGTTAGTGAAGGGATATCTTGTTGTAAGTGTTGATTTCCTAAATTCAAGGAGCTCTCAGGTTATGGGATTCACTGCAGAATTTGTTGTATAGGAGTCAAAGTTGAAGGTATTTTGCGGCAGTCTGCTGATGTTGAAGAGGTAGAACGCAGGGTACAAGAATATGAGCAAGGTTTGTTCGCGCTCCTCGTTTTATTTTTCATTTAATTTTTGCTGATCAGTGCTATATCTTTGACATTTGGTAGAGGAAGTTCTTCTGTTCTCCAGTCGCATAGTCTCCCCGTTCTACTTCAAGAGCAAATTAGTATAATGACTTACAGATCTTAGTTCTACATCCAATCTCTTCCGAGAGGGGGTAGAGATCCGATTAGAATCAACTTTAAATGGACTGTTTGAATATTTCCAGGAAGAAACGAGTTCTCTGCAGATGAGGATGCTCATGTTGTTGGGGATTGTATAAAGGTATTTTCTTGCCAATTACATGTCAGGCACTAGCTTCAATATAATCATTTTGTGCTCTTAATCCTACTTAGCTACAATAGTTCTTTATTCCTCTCTTGTATACAGCATGTGCTTCGAGAGATGCCATCATCTCCAGTTCCTGCATCATGCTGTACGGCCTTGGTGGAGGCATACAGTAAGTTTTATAGCAGCAGATCTATGCATATCCCTTGTGAAGTGGTAGCAATAGAGTCCTTACAGTTCATAAACGTGTTATCGTTGAGTTTATCAGTATATTGGTGCAAGGCCATGATAGCCTATTAATATGTTTTTCCATTTCATGTCATTTCTTTTGCATCTCTTTGTAGATGTTTGTGCTTTTTGATTTCAGCTAATATATGTCTTATAAGATAAAGCAAGTGGAGTGCATAAGATAAGGAGGGAAACATAAATAATCTCCAGCGAAGTAACAAATATTAGTTTGAAGACTTGTACAGTTTCTAGAAGATGATGCTGGATGGCATGATGTAAAATGAAATATAGCTCCATTGCTCAGCAGCTTGCCTATGCTGGACACAGCTAGGTGCCAGTGGCTTTCTATGCATCTACTTCTATGTCATAGTTGCTGCATCTCTTGTTTTTTGTATGTTGAACAGTATATTTCATTCATCCTCAAGAATTTTAACTGCGGCAACTCAGTTAGAAGGTTAAAATGCCTACATGACAAATGTTGCTGGTGGCTGGTCACTTGAAACAAAAGATTTCCTGGGCATTGAGCTTTTCTGAAGTACAGGGAGCTTCAAATGCTATTTAATTGCTTTGTACATGGATAATATGCTTAGTTATTTCTATGTAGTTTAAAATAAATGTCTTACACTCCAGATGGATTTGTCTAGCTCTATTGTTAGCATCTTGTCCAGAAGTAGCCCCCCATTAGTCTGAGATCACTGTTAGGACGATTGTGCTATTTGCATGGAAACAACAAGTTTAACTTCTGTCTTATCAGGTGGATATTCAGGTCTATATTTTATGTCGCTTGTATATGCTAGTGATCATTCTCCTTTTACTACTTTATGGAGGTTGCTTCTCTCGAGATCTATTGTCTTAGTGATAATCATGGGTTGATAATAAGTGTCGCTGGAAGAGCCTGAAGAATGTTCACCATTTTTTTTGTTGAAGATGGAGACTTCATCATATGGGAAGAAGTGAGAATGAGATAGGCAAATTCATGTCTTTGCAAGTCATTAGCAACTACATAAGTGATGGGCAAGATGCCCCCAAAGTTTCCAATAATATGCCATCGTGTGTGCTAGCAGTTACTATTTACTCCCATGCTCCGAATAAGCAGGCCTATAGAGGTTTGCAAGTCATTTATCTGACCAAGTTCATACCTTTACATATGTCCTAAAGGCTTAGATTTATTCCGTTAAGCAGTTGAATGTTAAGATATGGTAATATCCAATATACACACAGAATCTGAATATCATATATGGGACAATAGTTTTATTTTGATACTATTTAAGGGTTTCTATTGAACCCAAACAGAGTTGAAGAGGCATCATTGGTTTCTAGATTCTAGACTTCTATTCATGCTTGGCGTGAAAAAAGCTCTCATAAGTTGGTAAACATAAGAGTTTCATGGCTTTTGTCTTGTACACATATTATCCTACTGAAGCATGTTAGGATATGCTCACATATGTTTTTATCAATAGGAGCTGATCGGGCATCCAGAATAAATGCTATCCGAACTGCAATTTCTGAAACATTCCCTGAGCCCAATCGACGTTTAGTACAAAGGTAAGCCTTTTAGTGATCTTCACAACCCATGACAAAAAAGTATTATGTCTGGTATGTTACTGTAGAAAACAAGCTTGGGGTATGTTCTCTTTGGAATATACATAGATTGTGTTTCCTTATCTTCCTTTTTACCCTGATTGATCAAGAGGTTCATCTTTGCTGTAAATAGCAATAAAGCTTTATACGAAACTACTAACTCTCATGTTCAGACACTTCAATGTCCTCTCTCTTCTCATGTATTAGGATTTCATCCATTTTTCCCATTTTCTCCTTCTGTATTTTGGATGATCGTTTCTCTATCGCTTTTCCTTGTGCATTTTTTGGTTTCTTTATACTTTAAGCCCTGGTATCACATCTGCAAATCTCCAGTGCTCCATTGTAGTTATGCTCATCAATGATGTACTATTCAGTAACTTTTATGTGCTTGTGCTCTCAGGATAACCAAGCTCTAAAAATTGTCTCGCTTAAATAGACCCATTGCATGTAAATTTAGTCCCTTTTGAGCTTTGCACTGACCTTCATCCTGGAACTAATCCATTTGTTTCTAGCCTATTTTTACTTGTTGCCATTATTCTTTGGCTGGCCAGGACCATTTTGTTTTTTAATCTCAAGAGCTATATTGTTTTGCTATTGTTACTCTGAGACTGTGACTACAATTCATCCTTGCATAGGTGACTCTTCTTCTTTCTTCCAGGATTCTTAAGATGATGAGGATTGTGGCTTCTCACAAATCTGAGAACCGGATGACTCCTTCTGCTGTTGCGGCTTGTATGGCACCATTACTTCTTCGTCCTCTTCTTGCTGGTGACTGTGAGATTGCGGATGATTTTCATACGGGAGGAGATGGTTCTATTCAGCTTATGCAAGCTGCTGCGGCCGCTAACCATGCTCAAGCTATTGCTATTATTCTACTAGAGGAGTATGAGAAGATATTTGATGTAAGTTTCCTGACCACAATATTGCTTATAGTTCTCTCAGTGTCGTTTAGCTCATAAGTGATGGAAGGCGTATGCAGGAGGAACTTTCACACGATGGCGCATTATCATCTGATCTGTATACCGAATCCGAAGATGGTGATTTTGACGACGATGAGTCAACTGATAATGACATCCCAGAAAACGATGGATATCATGATGCAGAAAATGATCTTGAAGAAGATGTAGATGATGACTATGAACATTTTTCCAGTGGAACACATACTGAAAGTGGCAGTGATGTTGGCACTGATTTGTCTTACAATGGGGTGGGTTTCTAATTCTTATAATCATAAAGAAACTTCTAACTGGTGCTGTCAGAGTTGACTCGTTTGCCTTATTTCATAAGGTTCTCACATGTCAAGGGAGTTATTCATCAGGATGTGGAAACGTTTTTAGACATACATGGATGAAATCTTGGTGAATTGGCTCGAAGTGCCTAGCTAATTGTTTTTACCATGATATCTAGAAAGCTATATGGAAGCTCCAAGTTTTAGCAAAATGGTTGAGGATTTAACCTCGTGTACAAGAGAAACAACATTAGAATCTGAAAGAGATATGTGACAAGAGGTCTAGATTCTTGATTGCCTTTTTGAGACCAAGCTATCTGCCGTGGCTTATAGATAGATGGCATCTCTTTCTCGCTATGAGTATAGACAATTCCCAGTTTTCTTCAGCTATAATTTATTTCTGAAGCATTTCGAAGACTAGAATTCCTTGGTCAGATTAGTTTTTTCCCCATTTAGGATATGCAATTGCTCGAGACCTGAAATGTTGTTGCTTCTTATTTCCAGCGAGTTGATAATTGCATGGGTTTTTACTCATGCTTTAGCACTGTTTTGAACTTCTTGACTACCCTTCCTGGTGTAAAACATATAACATTGAACCATTTTAGCTAGACAAAGTTTTTTTATGTCAAGAAATAGTTCTTGTTAGCATTCATAATGCCCAAGTCTAGCTGCTTATAGTTCTATGTTTTCTTGGAGCGACCTCTCCTATTAGCTCGATGCCACTTATTGCTTTTGGAGCTTTGTTCTCCTTGGTTGCATAATTGACTTAAGTCCTTCCTCTGATTTATTGACTGGTTAATTCTACTCTTAGTTGATCAGTGAATCGTGTTGATTATATTGTTTTAGTCAAAGAATGTAGACTGCAGATTTTTGCATTTAGTATGAACTGATCTTTTATTGCATCACATTAACATGAGCATGTTTTGAATTTGCAGCCAATGGAAGAACAAACCACTGATTCCAGCACCACATCTCTTAGAGAGAAAAGCACATCACTTCCTAAAGATGATGAGGCTGTTGAATCCACTTCGGCAGGCTCAAACACTTTACCGCAGGATACTAATGAGAACATCTTATTGCAACCGAACATTTCGCTTCCCCAGCATGATCATGTGCAGAATGATGGGGTTGAAAATAACTGTACTCCAGATACACTCGATCATGAGTCAGATGAGTCTACTAGGAATGTTCCCTCATCTGCATGTCCACTGATTAAGCCAGATGGTGATATTTTGCCATCAATTGTTGCAAAATCCACAGAAAAATCAAGTGAACTTGTACCAAGCGTTAAACGACCAACTGTCTGGGGCCGTACCTCTGTGAGTACAATTTCATTACCGTTGGTATGTCCTTTGAGAAGTCAGATTTCCTCTTCCTAAATGTTTGCTTTTGTAGGCACGAAAGAACCTATCAATGGAGTCAATAGACTACTCTAGTGAAGATGAGTAAGTTATGGATCTAAGACTCTTCTATACATCTATATGTGACTGCCTGTTTGTGAGTACGTGGCACAAAAATGCATCTACATGCGTATAAGCTTGTGTGTGCATGTTTGTTTATAGTTTCTAGATTACCTCTGGCACTTTACTATGTACCAAAGGCCTTGTATATATCATGACCCATTAATTGGAAATGCAACTTTCGTTTTCATGTTTCTGCCTCAATGAAGTGGTTTCTATCATGGATTGCCGTCCCGGTGGTACTCGCCGTTCTGGTCACCGGCCGGTACGGTGCGTACCGGACCGGTACGCCGGCAAACCGGTCATGAAAGGCTTGTTTGGCATGTTCTAGGGTGTTTTCATTCGTTTCTTATTTGATTTGAAGCTAAATAATGTAATTAACAATTAAAGTTGATATTCACTTGTATTCAACATCTCCAATTGGCCAAATATCATTTCTTATATGAAAGCAGAGTGACAAGTTGTCAAAGTAGTATAATACAATACTGTTGTGCATTGGATGTCTTGGATTCTGTCGCCGACTCGACTATGACACACTACGTAGAGTGAACGGGGTCCGGGGCAGCGCCCCGGCGGGGATCGACCTGACCCGGATTAGGTTATGGATATAAATACTCATGTAACTTATTTTGTCTCTTTCCTTATTTTTTCTCTGCTTCCCCCTCTCCATCTCTCTTCCTCAAACCGGTACAGGCCGGTTTGTACCGGCCGGTTTGGATACAAACCGGCGTGTACCGGCCGGTTTGGATACAAACCGACCGGTACACATCCGATCTCCCCCTAATCCGATCCAGGGGGGGGGGAACCGGCCGGTACGCACTGTACCGGTCGGTTTGGAAATCCATGGTTTCTATTTAATCACATAATTTGTGCTAATTGTTGACAATTGACAAGTGGGAGTGTTAAAGAAAGTATGAAGTTTGGAGTGTATTTGTGCAATACAGAATGCTAGCATAAATAATGGATTGCTAATCAAAAACTCATGTAGAGTTCTTCAAACTACATTTTTGCCTATGAATTTATATTTTAGTGAACTGACATGACATGGATATTTACAATAGTTAAATAACTTATGCCATATATATGTCATGATTTTTCTCTAAATTATTTGCCGTGGATTGTTAATTTGAAAATTGTTAATAGGATTGGTTTCTCTGCATAAGAAAAAGTCAATATCATTAGTCTGCATAGCATTAAGGTTTTCCACTTAACCAGGATTGCTATTCAGCGGCTTGAGATGACTAAGAACGACTTGCAAACAAAAATTACAAAAGAGGTATCTGCTTGTTTCTATCTATCAAGCTTCTATGTCAAGTAGTTTGAAAAATACTAGCAGGTTCTTTTCAACAGATTATTTGCATGCTTCTCATTTTCAGCTAAAAGGGAATACCATCTTGCAAGCAAGTCTAGAAAGAAGAAAAGAGGCTTTGCATGAGCGTCGTGTAGCTCTTGAGCAAGATGTATGTACTTACTCCATCGAGATAATATTTCTTTAACATACAATCATCTGACTATCTGAGTACTTATTAGAAATCTTACATAGATGGTTCTTTTCATCGCCTTATATTAAAAACCCTCACACTGCTTCACCTATAGTCAAGATAAACATTTGTACCATTTTATTCTTTAATACGTGTGATTCTATGAGTACCTAGATCCAAGGATTACCGTGCTGGTCGACACTATAGGTGCAGACACTAGGCATGGAATTTGTGCCGGCAGCATGAAGCTGTTCTGAGCTAATACATGTACACCAGGTTTGTGCCGATACAGGCATCGTGTCAGTAATTTACCAGCATGATACGTATCAGTCTGTGTTGGTAGGTGTTGGCCAGCGCTACAGTCAATACCTAGATCTATAAATCTAATTGGATTTTTTCCTGCTTGTCTTGTCAAAACAAGATCTGTTCCATAATACAGCATGTTTATTCACTTTATGCAGAAGATCTGACGAAAATAAAAATTGGCTAAGAAGATGGCGAAGATTTAAAGTAGCAGACGATTGATAACCGTAAAATGTCCGTGAATGATTCTGTTATAATGTTACAAAAGATGTATTTTATGGAAGCAAATGGATTAAAGATGTCATGATGTATGTTACTGTCAATGGGCTTGCCTGCTGTATGTGGCAAAGCTGATGAGTTTTCCATGCAACGTATGCTGCCAACGTGCTAAATATGCTGATTGTGATCTATGGAGGTGGTGCTTTCATAAGAAACCTCATGTCATAGCGCTGGTGTATTCTTATTAATAAGTACCTTGTGTTTGTATTTTTCAATGCATTTCCTGATTTTTTTGGTGTTTTTGAGTTGATCTTGGATTTTTGCAACTTTGAGTACCTCATCCCCCTTTTAATGGTCCTTCGAGCTCCCATTCTTGTTGCCAAATTGGCACTTTTAGCCTTTTGGCCATTTTATGCTACTTTCAATTGTACATTTGTCTTTCTTCCTGTGTTTGGTCTCATAGTTATTCCACCTCCTTTGATGTGATATCTTGCTTAGCTGTCAAAATGCTTTGGGTAACCCGCTCCTTAAAGGCTGATATAGGGGACTACATAGGATCGTTGTGATTTGGTGCTTGTGTCACTAAAAGTGGTGGCTGATGACCTTGAGGTGCCTGTCTGTCTTCTCCTCTTTCTTATGAAGATGAAGTGACAAAAGACTGCCTAACGCATCTGTTTCTTTCTGATAACATCACCGATATGAAGCCAAATACTGTTCGCAAGTATGGACCTGCATCTCTGACCTCTATGTGCTGTCACGTGGCAAGGATTACATATATCTAATCAATGCCGGTGGCCGATTTTGATGGGTTTTCCCAATACTCTATTGGTTTGCCTTTTGATCACCTACAAGTTTTCAACAAAATGCAAGCATCAACCCCCCTTGATTTGGTCGTCCACCACCTTTTGACCTGGTGTCACCATTCTACACTTCCAAGAAGAGGCCATTTCTCAAGTGCCTAATTTCACTGTAAATTATCTAGCATTCTCAACTACAAGCCTGCAGGTTTTTCTCATCCTACCTACGTTTTATATTTAAGTATGAAAAGTGTGTTCCAACAACTACAAGCCATCTAAGCACTTATTCACTTCATGCACCAGGCTATGGATCTAGGATGTTATTAGGTCCAACATTCAGTTTGTTTGTGACTGTATAATAAGTGTAAGCTGTTCTTAGCTATTTCGCAGGAACCTGTTTTTAACAAACGCCCTAAGGATACACGGCCCTAGGGAGTTCTCAAGGTGGAAGGGGTAAGGTGGGTGTCAAAGCAAAAGAAAATATGTAATTATTGCAATTGAACTAATGCTGGAGGAGTTAAAGTTAAGAGGCTAACTGGGCATTTTACACTCAAAATTGTATACTAAACCAATGGAATGATGCTATTTAGATTCCGCATTCGCAAATTCTTTCAGTTAGGACGATCATTTGGATTGTAAGAAAATTTGCCTTTCAACTTGTCACACGGAAAATTCTCGCATGGATTCTTGAATTGGCTAGGCGCTCTAAGCTCATGAGTTCAATTAGAGTATCAGCGGCGTATTATGTGATGCTTTCCGTGAAGGGGTCTTGCTCCAAACAGATGGTGCCTCTTTTGCCATGTCACGAGCATGATTTCGTGTAGTAATCTACATTAGGTCATTTGACTGCCTTGTTGTTTCAACAGGTGGAAAGACTGCGAGTGCAGTTGCAGAAGGAGAGAGACTTAAGGGCATCCTTGGAGTCTGGGCTAATGAACATGAAACCTGGGCAGCTATCTATCATGTCAACCATTGATAGCAAGGTTCAGTGGATATAAATTGGGTGTTTCTCATAGTTTAAGATGGTTATTGCAGTTTCATATTGATATCTTCTTATTTTTATAAAAGACTAAGGCAGATCTCGAGGAAATTGCTTTTGCTGAAGCAGATATCATTAATTTGAAGCAGAAGGTCTCTGATCTGCGTGGGCAGCTTAATTATCAGCTTAAACATGGCCAAGCTTTGTGTGGATCATGCAGTCAAATCCTACATGGAGGACAGCAATCAGCAGAGTATGATTGTCAATTCTTGTGTACTTCATTTTGCACTCCTAAAAATTTGGAACTTGGCAGTGCTACTTTACACTTGAATGCATCACCATGTATAATTTATGTTTTCAGATCACTAAGATTGGTCAAATAATTCGCAGTGGAAAATTTACAAGTGCTGAAATGTTTCTAGCAGTTATTGATTACTTTGTCTGTTGTCCATGCATTGTGGCAGTTGCTCTCCTGCAGTTGCTCTTCTCTAGTGTTTTCACAATGAAAAGATGAACAGACAACTTTTTGAATTGCTGCATAATCATTTTCTTTGTTCAAGTGTGATTTAGCTATGTGAATGTTATGGTCTGAGTCAAATTCCCTTGGCCTCTGAGATTACACCTGGTTTAAAATCTCACTCATAAAGTGTTATGATCTCGACTCTTAAGTCTACCTATTGTTTGTATTTTACTATTCACAATTGAGTGATGCGTTATCTTTTGATGGATGCATGAACCTAGTTTTAACAGTCAATTTATATTCGCATGTAGTTGCAAACTTTTTGTGATTCATCTTCAATCATTATTTCCCCTTATAAAACTTTGATATTAGACATTTCTCCTTAGAATCTTGATAGTAAATATTACTTCTTGAAATTAAGTTTCCATCGGATATATCCCTATTGTTAATTTTGGATGGAATATCCGGGGAATATTTCCAAGGGATGTCTCTTCTCTAACAAAGAGACGACAAACTACTTTAAGTACCACCATCTCCTTCATGACCCTAATTGCTACTTTAATTTCTCTCTTCTTTTGCACCTAAATAATCCGATTCAGCTTAAGTGTGTCTCATGCATGGATTTCCGTGTCCGTCCGGCACGTACCGTGCCAGGGGGTTAGCGGCAGGCGTACAATGCCAAGGAGGAGGAAGAAAAACGAGAATGGCCCGTGGACGTGCACGTGCCTGTCCGGCATGCATCCGTGCTAGTAGGCTGCCGGCACGGAGCGTGCCACCGGGACGGCAATCCATGGTCTCATGGCCTCCATTTTCTCTTATTTTTCACATTATCTATTTCCCTTATTTATGTTGTCCTCCATTTCTCCTTTTCCTCTGAAACCGGCAGAGTTATAGATTAGATTAGATAACCCAACAGATTAAAGTCATTTTTCAAGTTTGAGGTTCTTTAGCTCGAGTTAAGTTAGATAAACCAGTCGAGGTGTGTTTCATGGTAAGTGTGACTTTAAGATTCCGCTTGCTCAAGGCAATTTTGAAAAATATGCAATTTAAGATATTTTTGTCTAATAATAGGCTTTGTGATTGAAAATGGAGAATAAAATAAATGCATTCCTTGTTGGTCTACCTTCCTGTTCAAAATTAACAGTTTTTTTTGTGATTCTTGAATCCAAATTTAAGGAACCACTTTACTTTTCAAAGTTTCTCGTTGGGAACCGTTCTTTTCACATGGTTATGTTATTCCCGTTTAATACAGGAATGCCCAGACTAAGACTACTGAAAGTACCATTCGTCCAAATCAGAATGGAAAGTCTTCAAAAGCTGAAGTGAGTTGTTTAGTGACTTTTCGCTCGTAGTCTAAGCATATAGTTGTCTATCCTGAGTGTTTCTATGCCTGTTGCAATGTTAACTGTGCAAATACTTTTCCAAATTTTTGTGTTATCTAGATTCAAATAGAACTAACATAGGGTGTACTTCTGGTGCTACTGCTATTCATATCAGCAAACACATGCCATCGTGAAAGCAAGTCTAGTTAGTGTTCGTCTGCAAGCGACTCCTCCAGGTTTATGAGACAAAACACTAAAAAAAAGGTGTCCAGAGCATGATCATAACTCATAACTTAGGGTCCGTTTGGACCGGATCCCGGATGGAATCTGGGATTCGGAATCCGCGGTATCCGCTCCTGCGGATACTGCGGACGATCCGTTTTTCGGAATCCGCTGGCGAGCCAAACGGTGGAATCCGGGAATCCGGAATCCGCCGATTCCGGGATTCACCGGATTCACTCCCATTCGCTCCCATTCCGGCGAGCCAAACGGACCCTTAGTCGCAAGGCGAATCCCCTCTTTTGGTATGAGTATGATGATCCTTCTTGAAGTGTATCTTTCGCATTGGCAGGATATTTCATCTGGCGGTACCTCTCAGCATAGGGTAGCGCAACCACTGGATATGCCTTCCTCACCAAAGATAGGGCCTTCCCAAAAACAGCACCCAGAGACAAGCAGCGAGAGCAACCCTGTATCTTTAGGCATCAGATCCTCTTCGTCTACAGGAGCGTCAATGGTCGGGACTGCTGGCCCTTCCCAGAAATCTCCTGCTAACTATGTGGTAGGCATGTGGAAGAGGCTTTTCCTAATGCTTTGCACTTCCCAATGTTTATCTACAATCACATCATGAATTGAAAGTTATACTCTGTCACTAATATGGTGTCACTGGCAGTAAATATAGATGTTAAGACACAGACTCAAGACTCACCATTTACTTCAAATAAACAGCCTCTTCTGAAGCAGCAGCCAAGCACAAGTCGTAGCAGCACATCTCTGGCTTCCAGTGGTACTTCGGCTGAGGAGCCTGCAGTACTTCAGAAAGCAACTTCAAAGAGGAACAGTTCAAGGGTTGAGGTAGGCCACTTGAATGTTTCTTGTGGATGATTTTATGTTCAGCTTTTTGTTTCCAATTTAGATATGTTTTTATCTATGCTTTTAATGGATCTGTTACCATCAACACTAAGAAGCCAATTGAACTTCATATCTTGCAAACAGAAATCTAATTCTAGAGTGAACTCAGAGAATCACAGAACTCGAACCCGAGATTCACCGTCATCACCAGATAAGCACCCTGACCAGCAGCAACAGCAAAGTATGGAAACTGTGAGCAGTTTGAAATCTCGAAGTTCCAATGATGTCCAATTCAGTGAAGATTCAGCATCAGTTGGCCGTAGCATTGGTTCAAAGAAGTCTTTTGTGAGAGGTGAGAATGTGAAGAAGGAAGCCCAGGATTCAGTGTCCTTAGCAAAGAGACAGCTCTCCCAGAAGCAACCGCTGAGTCCGAAATCTGTCGCTCGTAATCTCGCCCCATCTGAACCACCAGCAACATTTGGGGCCGGTGCTTCTTCCAAGAAATCTACTTCAGGGAGTGAGGTATGTCTGCGTAGGATGTCATCTTTGGATCAAGATCTTACTTTTTTCTTTTGTAGTGCTCAGCCTAGAAGGATCTCACTCCTTGGTATCCTAGTTTTTTTTGAGGGGGGTTTGGAGCTATGTTTTCGTTGTTTTAGATTTTAAATTGGTTGCATAGATTCAAATTTAGGGCTTCTGCAGTTACACCAGGAAATTGCTACACCATCATCCACATTGACTAAGTTGACGAACCGGCTTAACTTTCTCAAGGAACGACGAGTCCAGCTTGCAAATGAGCTGCAAACGATGGACACAACTCGCTCTCCAGGTCCAGAGGGGCCTCCTCCAAGAACAAACTCTAGATGATGAAAAGACTGCTCCCCGAAGATTCAGCTCGCTGTTCCTGTTGATTGGAGCACAATGCTGCAGCAGTAGTATCATGCTCCTTTTCAGTCAGGAGAACCGGCTTCATGTGGAAGAATGCTGTGTGCCAGGCTTGGTCGAGAGTTTATAATGTTCTAGCTGTTTAACTGTATAGCTTGTCTAGGTATTAGGGGACTCAGGAAAGTTTGGGATGTTGGTTTGTGCATGAAAATGTGCATCTTGAGTTTAATTCCTGGTTTTGAACTTGTTGAAGAACTTGTATCATATATAATCGAAGCTGTCATGAACTTTTCCTCATTGGGCATTCATGTCTTGGGTTGTAGATGTTCTCTTGTAGACTGGGGCCGTGGGGCGGGGCCGGGCCTGGCCTGGCCGGGTGTTTTTGTCGATGTCCGGATGATCAGGGTAGCGCCCATATAAAGGGGCCCGCCACCTCCTGCATTTGGCTCTGTATTCAATCCACATAAGGAGCTCCGGCTCCTGGAAATCCAAGCATCAAAATCTATATCATTCGTGATCAACAGGGACACGGAGAAGCTCAGAATATTTAAGGGTTCATACCTTGTGAAGGAAATCAAGGGTGAAGGAGAGGAGCTCGGAGACATAGCCCCGTTTGATTCGGGAATAAATTTTGATAATAATCTTTAACTCGGGTTAAAGGGGTATATTTCGGAAATACTTTCGAATTCACTATTTATTTCACACTTTAACCCCAAACACCCCTTATTTCAAGTAATCATTACAAAGCTATTCTTATTCTCCACTCTATTTTTCCCTTATTCAAAGTAATCATTACAAAGTTATTTCCAAAATCTAAAATAAAGTCCCTTAACCCGGAATAAAGTTAACCCCGTACCAAACGAGACCGTAGGGTTGCTGGCGCCGCCAATGAGGGGGAGGAAGAAAGCCCGACGCTGCCATGGCCTCTTTGTTCGTTGCTTGCTTGGATTCTTTGTATCGAACTCCAGTGGTGAGTAAAAACACTAGGGTTGCACGAGAAAGACACTTCTACTATCCCACGTCCACATACCATACTTGGCTTTGGTGCATTAGCTAGCTATTGAACTGGTGCTCTTTGTTGTGCGACGTCTTCACGCATGACTCAGGACAAACAACCATGTTCATAATTGCTTAACCATGTTGGTGTTAGACTCACTCTCTTTTAGGGGGCGTTTGTTTCGTTTGAATGCTTTTGGAATGTGGCTGGAATGGAATGCGATTCCAGTGGAATGGAATGGAATGGAATGTCACTTTTGCTGTTTGTTTGGTGGTGGTGGAATGGAATGGAATATTATTTTTGTTGTTTGTTTGGTGTTGGAATGGAAACAGAATTTAGTGACTTTTTCAGTTTTTGTATTTGTTTCGCGATGGAATGGGGGATATGGTCACCCCTGAATGCTAGTGGTGAGAATACCACAATATATTCTGATTTTAATATTTATTAAACTTTTTATGAGATTAATAATATGATATGATTGTGATATTTGGATATCTATGTTGATGAAAATATAATCACTTTGGAATTTCTTTGTTTTTTAATTTTTTTTGTTTTTGTAATCATATTTGATGTTGGAGAAGGAAATTTATTGGTCAAGCTATTTTTTCATTCGATGATGATAATCAATTTTATTGACGGAACATTTAAGTTCTGAATATGTATTGAAAATTTAATAGAGTTGGCAATAGGCTGTGGTGTGCCAATCAATCTCCCACGCCACGCATCCATGTTGTTTCCGTGCGATAAGCGGCCCAATTTTGTAAAGTTGGCCCAAGTGGTCCAATACTACCTCTTTCCGATTCCTCCTCCCTCTTGTCCAACAAAGAACTCCCTTTCCTATCCTATTCTAATTCTACCGCTCGCTGCTGACTGGAGTCGAGAAATCCCACTGTAACATCTCCATGGCTTCCGACGCCGCCTCCCTCGCGCTGGATCTCCCACAGCTAGGATTGCTCCCGCCTCTCACGTCTTCAGCAGCAGACGAGGAGGTCGCGGAGCAGCCATCATCCGCATGGTCGAGCAGCTTCCACGCGAGATCGTTCTCAAACTCCACGACTCCCACAAGCAAGCAGAGCTCTCCCAGGGGATCGCCACCTCCGCCCTCCTCCTTTTCCACCTCTTTCCGGAGCAGCAGCAGGAGGTTTTCCCCCTTCTCTTCACGGCCCGACAACTCCGGATGGAGGGGATCGTTGGCTTCGGCGCTTCGGAGGGGAAGATATGCGGGGAGAGAGCAGGGGGCAGTGGCTCAGGAGGAAGAAGGGTGGGGGTTGGAGCGGGTGGTGGCCAAGGAGGTCGTCGAGGAGCATCACGGCCTGGATTGGCATGGTGGCGTTCTTCTTCCATATGAACTGGTGGATGTTTTCTAGGCTCCAGGAGCCCTTCGATGGCCGTGAGCAAGTCGCTTCTTGAACGACGCTTCCTTGTCCTCGTCCATTCTGGTACTCTTCTCCCTTCATCTCTCTCTCACTGGGGTAGTGCGCACAAGTTTGTGTTTTTGCATGTTGTCAAGAGTTGTTATCTCCTTTTCGCTTGAGTTAGCTGCACGCAAGTAGCAACAGATTTATAGCTTGTGAGCTACGGATCTCCGCGCGGATGGAAAAGGATGAAAGCCGATGGAAAATTCGGCTGGAAAATGTTTCTGGCCAATATTTGGCCATAAACATTTGGCTGGAATGGGGGGGTTTGGAATGCTTTTGGAATGTGGCTGGAATGGAATGGAGGCCATTCCAGTGAAACAAACAGCATTGTGGCTGGAATGCCATTCCATTTCAGGCATTCCAGCCTCCATTCCAGCCAAACAAATAGCCACTTATGACTAAAGTTTTTGGGTTGAATGGTTAGTGTTCTTTCATGATATCAGCATGATCAAAGGCCATTGTCTAATCGATCAACAGATCCATCTCTTCTTCGTTACGGCAGCTTCATCCACGTTGCCAAACCCATATCCTCTAAACTTCTTTTAGTTGGCAGCCATGTATAATAATGGTTCGCATCTTGTGTAGTCAAAAAGTCCACAAATCAAACAAATTAGTGGTACCGGTGCTGCCACAAGATTATGTTGGTCAGTCACCGCCTCTATTCTGCTATGTGGATTTTGGCAATTGTGGCATTTACAATGTTGGGTACAGGGTACATGGTGTCACGGGGTTGTAGGGGGATAAATGTTTACCTTACTTTTGGCCATTGATGGCGCCAAGAGACCCTCTCGTTGAGGCCGCACGCCGCCGCCGCGCGCCCACAAGTCACTTGTGCTCCGCTCGCGCGTCGTCTGCACACTGTCTGTGCACCACTTGTGCACTCCACCTGGTAGCCCGACTACCTCTTGACTAGCCCTCCTTTTTGCCTTGCACACATACAAGATACACACGAATTTGAGTAAGGGATGAGATCCCAACTCCTTTATTGACTAGTAATTACAAGAGCACTCTTCTCTCGTTCCCAACCCTTTGGAGTACAATCACTCTCAACCTAAAACCCTAGAAGAACCACCAAATTCTTCTCCCTCACGATATCTCAATCCCTCCTGGATCTTCAATCCGTGAGTTTGCCCATAACCCAAATGCCCCCACATCTAGCCGGCCTCCTCCTTATATAGAGGAGAGTCCATGACTTGCTCCAACAAGTCAAGTTGCCTAGTCCAACTCTAAGTTTTAGGCTTCATGCTTATCCAAATATGCAATCAGCAAATTACAAAGCTTCCTAGCTTACTTGGACTCATACATGAGTTAAGACTTGCCAAAGATAGCTCTTTGCCTAAATCCATCGCACTTTGGCTCAAAATAGGACTTCTTCCTATTTCCGTGAGCCAAGTACAGCTTCTCTCGTGCCATATTCCATATTTATCGTGTCATCCCATACTGGAGACCTAAGCCAAGTGAAATTATGACACTTGCACGCTCAGTTTGGCCTCCATGGCCTAACTGCCTTCCACCGGGCAAGTCGAGTCCTAGTCCAACTAGAACTCCCGAGCAACTTGGACTTCTCCCGTGCCAAATCTCTCCTTTGCCACGTCATGTCCTTCCAGGATCCCAGTCCAACTGGAATTAGGACTTTTGCACGCTCGGTTTGGCCCCTATGGCTAACAACGTCGTGCTTGGGCATTCCTCGTCCGACTCTAACTTGGCCGCCTGGCTGCGTCACCCGTGCGCTCTGCGTTCCATCACGCGTGCCCCGCGCGCCATCTTGGGTTGCTTTGGTGTGTGTCGTGCTTGCATCGTCGCATGGCGCATCGTGCTTCGTTTTGGCTCGGCCCATTGCGCCATCTTCGAAATCCGCCGCGTCTTGTTGTACCGCATCGCGTTGTGTCGCGTCATGTCGAGCGCCAAACTCCTCTGGTGCGCGTATATTGCTTGTGCACCTCCTTGGTTGCCTCGTCACGCATCTCGCTCGATAGGATCCCTTCATGGCTCACCAAGTTCTGCTTTGGCCCGGACCGCCGTGCCATTTGCAACTTTCACCGCGCCATCTTCAAGATCCCTCGTGCCATGGTCGTGTCATAGGCTCCAACCCCTAACACATGGTACAGGGTAAGCGTGCATGTTAAATATCAAATAAAACTACCCAGTCTAAGGGCATGTTTGGTTGATTAGGATTGGGTGGACTTGAGTCACTTCTTGAAGTGCAGACTATTACAAAGTAAAGTCCTGTGAAGTGGCATGTCAGTTTTTATTATTTGGTTGGTGTTGGAGTGGAGACTAAGTTGGCTGACTTCTGAACTTTGTGTTGTTTGGTTGGTGCTGAAGTGGAGGCTGAGTTAATAGACTTTTGGACTTTTTAATGTTTGGTTGGTGCTGAGAGTGAGGATATGGTCACCCCTGACTAGGGGGTGAGTTTAAACTCTTAAAAAAATAAAAAGCTAAGTTGTGCATGGCCAAATATGTTAATTTATTGTGTTTTTATAATACAAAAAAAAATTTGAGTGAGAGGAAATCATTAATTTATTCCTCATAACTATTTTTACACAATTTGTTAATTTGTCATAACGTGTTGTACTTCTTTTGACGATATAGACGAAAGTAAATTATCGAAGGGATTGGAAAATTGGCACAAATATATTGAGTTATGCATAGCCGATTTTATTTCATTCCAGTTGGTTCCACCAAATGAGTTATGCCAATGGAGTCATGAGAGCTTGTATTACAACCTTGTATATATTCACAGCTAAAGAACGGATGCTACTGCTAACAACTTTGCCAGCTCTGCGTTGAGTCAGCCTTTCCATAAGCAACATGTCATATGCAGCCTCTACCTGAAAAATCAACAGCAACAGGATAAGTGAATGAAAACAAACCTCTTTGCGACATATAGCGGTCATGCAACACGATGCTAAACGGTCATATTTCGCATTAGGCACAGTCTGTTCTTGCATAATAATGTTGTAGTTGAGAAACTAAACATTATTATTTACTTGCGGAAGTGATCCCACATGAAGAACCGCTTGTCCTGCAATGGCTTCATACACTTGATGACTTATAAGAACCAATTCATGAGGCATAGGAAGCGTTGTTTCCGTTTGACCTACAGTGCTTATATTTGATGACTTATATAATTGCTAGGGAAATGATACTATGCCGACGCCACGTGGGACAGTTGTTTGCCGACCCGATGTGGCATCCAACGTGACATGAAAGTTCTCTCTCCGCACGATATCATTCTCTCTCTTCCAAATTCAAACCCCGGGCCTTACCTGTGAGGACTTGCCCCTTTACTCCTGGGCCGACCGGCTGGGTCAGGCCCGTGGCTCGTTGTGGACCACAAGGGCAATTTGATAAATTGCACCTTGTTGGATTGTTTCACACTCACGTGTGCACACACTGATCGTGTTTGTGATAATGTCTGTTTAGAATGGTTAGGTGGATCCGGGATCGAAAGATCAGGGCTTGGGTTAGAACGAGCTTTCTGCACCCAGATGATCGATCTTCCCTTGCTCGGAGGATCAATCATTTGGTGAATGATCGATCATCCCTTGCTGGAAGGATCGATCATTTGGTGAATGATCTATCATCCCTTGCTGGAAGGTTCGATCATTTGATGTCAGGGAGTTGCGATCGTCATGGAGGATCGATCATTCCTCCTTGAATGATCGATCATCCTTAAGTCGGTTCGTTTGTCTATATAACGAACGCAACTTTCTTTTTTCAATCCTTTTGAAATTCGCGTTCTTGAGCTCAGAGCTGCTGGATTTGGAAGAGATTGAAGGCGATCGCTGGTTTGGCAACTGGGATTGAAGCTGCTCTAGTCTAGGTAGGGATCCTACCTACTTGCTTTTCTGGTTTTGTGAGTTTTGAGTTGGTTGTGATTTGTTTTGCTTAGATCTTATTGCATGTTTGATGGATTAGAGCATGCTTACCGGTTTTGGACTCGTGGTCCTTCGTACTACCAGATCCCAAGGTTTTGCGGGATTTGGTGGAGTTTTCCGACGGTATTTCTAGCCGTCCGGTGGCCGGAGAACCCATCAGGATCGATCATTCTGGAGGAATGATCAATCATCCTGGGATGGTCATGCCTAGCCCGTGAAGGATCGATCATCTGGTTGGAGATGATTGATCATGTTCCTTGGCTGGCATGGGTGAGTCCTTGGCCACGAAGGTGATCGATCATCCCTCCATCATCCTGGAGGGATGATCGATCCTTTGACTTGGTGATTGATCATCCTGGAGGGAGGATCAATCCTTGTAGCTTGACAGGGGCTGAATCTTCCCAATTACAAGGGTGATCAATCCTTCCTCTGGAAAGGATCGATCCCTCTTGCGACAGGGAAGAGTTTTTAATGGTTTTTGCCCGCGGGGCTTCATTATGTGGTTTTCTTACCGTCTTATAAACTGGTACATACACTTAAGCGTGTTAGCTCTATAGTGAAGAAAAATGGTGAACCATGAGAGTGATGACTCCTGAGATGTTTAGAATAAGTGAGCGGGTAGCCCTACAACTTTCCTTAGCCTTGCATGCCGGCGTACGTCGAGGGCTTATATGTGTGGTTTGTTAGCTGTTGTTTGTGGGGCTGCTTCCTGATGCAGATTGTTGGTGAACTGGCTGGCAGTTGGTGGTGGTACCACTGCAGCAGTTCTTGACCTTAAATACATGTTCACCACCTCGGGCCAGCAGGGTGTCGAGCCCAGACCTTGCTTTGTTATCATCATATATGTTGCATGCTTATCTGTCTTATATGCGCATGTTCATTGCATGCATTCTGGTTGCGCATTAGTTGCATAAGGTTAGGGCGTGGGCGATCTGTGGGTCGCCGTCCCGATGCTTGGAAGCTCTGATTTAGCCCTAGGATCAGGGTCGGGTAGCTTGGACCTGGTTTGAATGGTGGTGTCCAGTTGATTTTGATGATAGGCCTAGATGACTCGTACACCGGTTGCTTGATGATTGTAGAGGTCGTGCCGGCCTCGAGCCGGGTTATGAGGTGTAGCCGGTGTCCAGTTGTGATGCCTCTTGAGTAGAGGGTGTGCATACTCAGCGGTGCCATTTCCCGCCAGCAGTATCGGTTACTTGCTTGTGAGTCAGCAATGTTGTTTTCCTGCTTACTGAGCGTGGCCCATCATGTGACCAGTTCTTCTGGAAGATCATGATCGTGGACCTCAGGGACACGCGGTGGGGTTATGGGACCCCTGTGTACGCCCAGGCCTTGCTCGGGGGCGACACTCTTGAGTTTCCCTCTTCCTTCTGTGTGTCATAATGTAGTTTTCCTGCTAAGCTTAGTTGCTCACTCCTACCCGGGCTACATTTTGCAGGTCCAGGCATTAGCTCCTCTTCGGTGGCCCCTACAGGGTAGTTGGTCGGCGGTGCGGTGGCGCTAGGCGGAGCCTGAGGAGTGGTGATCTGTCTTACCAGAACTTTTGCTAGTTAGCCTCATACGGGAGCATATTTATGTTGTACTTGATCTTCCCCTCTTCGAGGTTTTGTATATAAAATTTGGGCTTGTAATCTTCAGCTTGAGGTGTCCGTAAATTTGTAGAATTGTTAATTGAGGGTGATTTGATGAATTGCTTAGAGAGACCAATAGGTTAGAGGAAACCCTCACCAAATTTTCTGCAGTTTGTCAGGTTTCGGTTCGCGTCCCCTGGCCCGGTTGGGCTTTCGCGGGTTGGGGCGTGACACTACCTGTCCTAGCTCTCGCACATCCGCCGTCCCCACCCCCTGGTCTCTAGCGTCTCCGCCAGAGTCCCTTGCCCTAGCTCTCGCGCATCTGCCACCGCCCCTGGTCTTCCCCGCCGCCCCCTCCCCTGGTCTCTAGCGTCCCCTACGCTACCTCTCGCACATTCGTCGCTGCCCCTGGTCTTCCCCGCCGGCCCCGCCAGCCATTCTCTCTCCATGCGCGTGATATCATTCTCTCCCTTCCAAATTCAAACCCCATGTCCTAACTCTCACACATCCGCCGGCACCCCTACCCCTTGGTCTCCGCGTCCCCACCAGCCGTCCCCTGGTATCGAGCATCTCATCAACAAGTGATGCCCTAACTCTCCCATCCACCCGTAAGAATTCGCAATATCTCCGCTCCCCTCGTTGTTTCACCGTCTCAACTCTGGTGATTTGGATTGGGTGTCTTGGGCATTGAGAGTTTTTTTTCTTTGTTTGGTTTCTTTGGTCCAGGGATCATCGAGGCTTGGGATTTGGACAGAAATCAAGCTTGCCGACCGATTTCTTACTAGATCTACCACAGCCATCGGACGACATCATGTACATGAGGGCAGGATCGACCAAGAGTCCACATCTCAGTACCGGATCATGCTCATCCATGAGGCAAGTGGAAATGATGGAATACTACTGTTGGTGAGGTATGGAGGCCAAATTATGGACTTCTCGGATGCATCAGAACCCTTGTGAAAGGTTCATGGGTTGTGCAACACCACGGGTAATATCCATGAAATCATTTTAGTCCATTCTCGCTGCCCTGTTCAACAATGCCCTATCTACTCCATTGTGTTGGCTTCTATAGGATCATGGTGGTTGCAACTTCTTCATATGGTATGATGAAGAGATCTGCAATAGGGTGGATTGTGAGCTGGCAAGGAAAGTGGAATCAAGTGCTGGGATAAGGTTAGTGGATGAGAGAGATGTGATAGTGGCACGGTTGGAGCTGCAAAACTATCAATTGAAGGTCAATGCCATGACATACCAGGTTGTTGTAATGTTGACTTGGGCATTTGTATTTACTGTATTATATTGCTATCACAGGTCTCCACATATGTGATGTACTGTATTGCTTAAGGTTGTATAACTGTGTGTGGTTGTATGTAGGACCTCAATCTTGGGGTCCTCTCTATTTTGTTGTATTTGAATGTTCCTGGCAGATGTGTTGTTTTTTGTTATATCTGAATGTTTCCTCTATTTTAATTAGCATGGATGTTCCCTCTATTTCAATCTTAAGCTACTCTCTTTGTTTACAAAAGCTGTACAAAATGATATAAGACATGGAAAATATATTCAGTCACAATTGTAACATGTACATCATACATAACATTCTAATTGCAACTATCAACACATCAAGTCAATTTCATTCCAGTCCACAATTGTAGTTGTTCATACATCATACTAATACACAAGCTTCCTTATACTTAAGTTTCAAAGCCTCCAAAAATAGCCTTCAATGGTTCTATTTTTGACTCTACCTATGCTGGCGGTTGATCCTCTTTAGCCATCTAGCTCAAAATACAGCTTTCAAACTTCACGGTCGATCCACGCATCCACCGTCAGCCTCTGTGAGGAAACGATGCATTCATGGTCGATGCTTCGATCGACCTTCAATCTTCAATCTTGATCAACAAAGCTCACGGTCGATCCATGCATCGTCCGTCGACGGTCTATCCATGCATCCTCCTTGATTCACTCACGGTCGATCCACACATCGACCGTCAGCCCCTGTGAGGAAATGATGCATCCAGAGTTGATGCTTCGATTGACCTTCAATATTCAATTTTGATAAAAAAAGCTTGTGGTCGATCCATGCATCATCCGTCGACGGTGTATCCATGCATCCTTCTTGATTCACTCACGGTCGATCCATGCATCAACCTTCACATCAACCATCAGCCTTTGTGAGGAAATGATGCATCCAAGGTCAATGCTTTGATCGACCTTTAATCTTCAATCTTGATCAACAAAGGTCATGGTCGATCCATGCATCCTCCCTGATTCACTCACGGTCAATGACGGTCAATCCATGCATCGACCGTCTCATTGACCATACTTCTCTGTCAAGAGAACGTCACTCCAGGGTTGATGTTTGGTTCGACCGTCAGCTCAGCTCCAACTTGGCTAAGTTAGGAGCATCAACCATGCCAACTCACGGTCGATCCTGACATCCACAGCGAACCTTGTTGATCAAGCTTGAAGATTGAAGGTTGATCCAAGCATCGATACTGGATGCATCATTTCCTCATAGAAGCTAACGGTCAATGTGACGGTGGATGCGTAGATCGACCGTGAAGTTTGAAGGCTGTATTTTGAGTTAGACGGCTGAAGCGGCAGTCGATGCATGGATCGACCTCCAGCATGTGTAGAGTAAAAAATAAAGCCGTTGAGAAATTGTAGGGAAATAATAGGGAGCCGTTGAAGGCTATTCTTGCTTGTTTTATTAGCTTTTCATTTCATTTACAAGTATTCAACCTATAGACTCCTCCTACATAGGTTTTAATTTATCGAATTATCATAAAAAAAGTCTAATTCATCCCCCTCTTGGACTATCACTCCAGAGCACTGCTACTCATCTCAAAGGACAAGAGCTCCATGGAGGTTGTAGGCTGTTTGATCAACAGGTGAAGGCGTTCAAAGGTCGTAACTCTCACAACCACCTTAGCTTTTCCACACTGTTGGCCATGGCCAACCAACAACCTCCCTCCCTACTAGCATTACTACCAAGCACATGCATTCCAACAATGCACATACATTCCAACAAGTATTAGAACCAAGTGTATTCATTCTCAAAAGTATTATAGCCAAGTACTTCCTTCAACTCCAAGCCACAAAATGAGAACAAGTAAATAATATTACCAAGTACCTACACCAATTTAATATCATAATATCCATTTCCAACCATGACACATGACAAATTTGTCCTCATACACAGGATGTATGTTGGACAACAACTATACATATTTGATCTACACAATATAATGTTTAGCCACCAACAAGTGCACACCATAATGCATACAATCATCACAACACTAGATAGCATCACATATCTTTATTTCTCCATGCATCTTCATAGGTACTCCTAGGCTCCTGCATCTGCAAGTGAGCAAAAAATTAGGGTTGGAACCTACCATATTGATCATGAATTATCATATACCACTAATAAATAGGCAAGTACATAATTGATACCTGAAGGATATCAAAATGGGATAGACGGTGACCCGTTGGTGTGTGCAATTTTGGTGTGTTTCTATTGCTTCTAACGGGGCAACAACAGAGTTATGACCCACAAAATTCAGAGTTCGCATCCATCCTCCAAGCGTTAGCTGTCAAAATAATTAGACACATATGACAAGAAGAAAAATAAAATGCAAACAAGTAAATTAATAACACATACGTTTATGTTCTCCTAAGTGCCAAGGTCATATGTAATTGGGATAGGGACATTTGGCACACATTCCAAAGGGTGATCGACTAGTACCTGCACAGATCACGACATAAATTCAGAACAACAAATATAAACGTCTCGTGTTAATTACAACAATATATTTAGCAAATCACACATTTTTTAACACAAATACCTGCTATTTTTTCCTTTTTCTTTTGTTTTTTTCGTACAACTTTGTCAGTCACTAACTCTTTCTCTTCTCCAGAGGTCATCTTTTGTGTCGCTTTTGTGTCGCACTTGTACTGGAGAGTTTATCCTCACTCCGGTATTGTCTTCATTGATCACGGGTGACGTAGTACTAGAACCAATATGTCGAGGAAATGTGCCACTATCTCTTATGTCCTTCAAACATAAGATGAGCATGTTCTTTTTTTCATCTGAGTCAATAGCTTCATCAGTCATTTCACGAAATTCAAGATACATCTCATCATAACGTAGGGCCCCGGGCGTACCTCTCGTGGTGCCATGTTCAACACTCAATTTAGTGTGACATCATTTGATATCTTTCCTTCACCTGTGTAAGATATAATGATTCGGGATCTTTCTTATATATTTTTTCCCCATTACAACAATTGCATGTCGACACAAGATACCACGACACTCCCACAGTCGACAAATACATCGGATAATGCAGCCATTCCGTTCCAATAACACATAGTCATTTCTATTATTTGGATCAGAATCATAGTTTATCATTTCATTGACAATATAACTTGATATGCAGTGATCATTGGAGACTATGTGTACATCACAATACATAATTTTTCGAAATTCATCTTGAAACTCCTTAAATTTCACGCTCATATATAGTTCTTGCGACTGTCTTTCAAAAGCAAATTTTGTGATATGTGGGATCATAAATTGAAAGGAGATATAATCCGCTTTAGCCTCCTTTTCTACTCTGCTCCTCAAGGCATTATCATATTTCTCTAAAATTGCTTAAAAGTGATCTTGGAATGTACGAAGCCATCAAAAAAAGAGTTTATGCTTTCACTTCATTGTGAGGTCGACATCTTTGCCCAAAATGTGTCCTTGACATATGCTAGGACCCATCTACTTCTCTCCTCATATATGTTAGATAACCATTTATGCTTTCTAAGACCAAACTGTGTAATAATATTTCTCCAATTATCCATGAAAGCTTATGGAGTAAGGGATTCATAAACGACATGCTTCAAAACTTTTTAAATAACTTTGTAATCTTTACAATCTCCAAGCTTCTCAGGCAATTTTTTTAAAATATGTCATAGACACCACCGATGTCGTGTAGTGGGCGGAAGTATTGTTTGCATGACGTTCTGCATAGCTCTACCTTGGTCCGTGATAATACCTCCGGGAGGTTTATTATTTATGCAACATAGCTAATTGTGAAAAGGCTAACAAAATGTTTCAGTGTATTGATTTGACAATATACCATGTCGCGCCCCGACCTGCGTAGGCCCAACCGGGGCGGGTGATGCGAACCGGAACCTAACCTACTGCGGAAATTTTGACGAGGTTTCCCTCTAATCGTAGTGGTTACCCTAGCAATTCATAATCATCCTGTGTTAACATACAATTACAAACCTCAAATACTGAAACTGAAATATAATACAAATCCTCAAAATAGGGAAATTATACATTTATCACTCCAGTAGGAGACTATCTATAACAAAAGGTAGAAACTGAGATCGCCGCTCCTCAAGCACCGTCAGACGCCGCCACGTCACCAAACACCGGCCCGGTAGGGGCGACTGAAAAAGAGCTAGCGCCAGCACCTGCAAAACGCAGCCCGGGTAGGAGTGAGCACTATGCTCAGCATAGACACTACACTACGACACTCACAAGAGAGGGAACACAACAGTGTCGCCTCCAAGTAAGACTTGGGTGTGCAGCATGGGTCCCATAACCCTTTGCCGGTGTCCCTAGGCATACCCAACCACGGTCACCCCAAAGGACTGGGCCCATCCTGGATACACCTAGTGTCGCAGGGTTCCAACTGTGGTCACCCAAACGAACTGGGCCCACACTGGTCGCCACTGCGGGCAGGAACAAACACTGCATGGGCTGGACTTACTCCGACAGCCCCAAAGGACGAGAACCGACACCGGTTGCACCCACAACATCTGGCTCGAGGCCGACACGACCTCTAAACATCAAACAACATGTATTCAGGTCATCTAACCCTATCATCGAAAACGATTGAATCCTACAAATCGAGTCCTGGACCAAGCTACCCGCAACGGTCCTAGAGCTAGATCCGGACTACTCGAAAGCCCCGGATCGGCAACGCCCTACACATATGCAACTAATGCACAACACAATGCATGCTATAACATGCGCAGGATAAACCATGTAAGCATGCAACAATATGTGATGATATAAATAACAAGGTCTGGGCACGACACCCTGTTGGCCTGGGGTGGTGAACAGGTAAGTAAGGTCTAGGAGCTGCTGCAGTGGTACCACCACCAACTGCCAGCAGTCCACCACAACACCTGCATCGGGAAGCAGCCCCGCAAACAACAACTCACAGATATCACAGATAAAGACCTCGGCGCACGCTAGCATGCGAGGCTAAGGAAAGTTGTAGGGCTACCCGCCCGTTTATTCTAAACAACCCGGGAGTCATCACTCCCCCGGTTCACCACTGCCCCTATTATAGGGCTAACATGCTGATGTGCTGTCGCAGGCACTCAAAAATAAAACCAATACCCGTTAAAATGAATGTAGTAGTGCGAGTACGAGTCGATCCCACGAAGAGTGTTTAGCCTAGTTTTGTGCTCAGTGAATAAAGATGGGGGGTTTTAAACGTGAGGAAAAACAGTAAAGAAATAATCTAAAGCGAAGAAACGAGTTAAATCAAGAGAACAAACCTTGGTCTGAGTCAACATCCACCATCGGAATCCAATAACTGATCATAGATGCAAGTATCAATCAATTTATACCATGAATATTCACCGTCCGAATTCAATTCGAAGCTCTCCTCGATCATAGTTAATTAGAAACAAGCGATCTAATCAACCCTAACTACTAGACAATCTAAGACAAGCGCTGTAGATTTAATCTAGTAGCAGCGTTAAGAATAGGGAGATCGATGAAGCTAAACAACACAAGCACAAGCGGTTGCATTTAATCTAGTTGAATATTCTTCCTAAGATCTAACAAGATCTGATCAGCAGTAAATTATTAGATCCTAGTTGCTTCGCAGATTAGAGGGATCAAACAATTCCGGATTTGATATCAAACCTAGTGGTAGATCACCATGAATAATAAACTAGTAGGCCTCCTAGCAATTAGACAAGGTAATCATGAAGATTTAATCTCAGAAGAACATCCAATACTCATGTATAAACTGAACAATAAAAATAAATTAGATCTCACAGTTTCATTGATTCCGAGGTTTCAGTCTCCTCGACCAAGGATCAAGATTTAGCCACGCAGGGCCATCAAGAACAATCCTCCAAAAGATTTCATAAAGGAAAAGAAAACCTAGAAAAAAATATAAAAGAGGAGAAAGAGTAGCCAAAAGTGTCCAAGAATCCCCCCTCAAACCCTAGAAAGAGTCCTATTTATAGTCTCAAGTGTATCCACCCCCGGATTAGATCACAATCGTCGATTTTATTCACTGGGGAAAGTCCGATCGATCGGACCTTGGATGCTGGATCGATCGGTCTCATTAAAATCTTCAACTTCTATTCACGCCCGAGCCCGATCGATCGGACTAAGGGAGTCGGATCGATCGATTTCGTAAAAATCCTTCGTCTCTGGCTCTTCCCGAGTTCGATCGATGGTCCGATCGATCGAACTATGTTCCTCTAAAAAGCATACGTTCTGTCACCCTTTAATTCCCAAGTCCGATCGATCGAACTTTAAGTGCTGGATCGATTGGTTGAGTAAAAATCCACTGTTTTTGACTTTTTCCGAGTCCGATCGATCGGACCATTGGTGTCGGATCGATCGGATGCATTGTGGCTGAAAAACACATGTTCTGTCACGTTTTTGCGTGGTCAGATCGATCGGACCTTCGCTCGGACTTCCAGCTTATTTTCCTTTCTGCCATTCAGACTGCGCATCGGTACTGAAATTGCCGTAACTTCCTATAGGAAACTCGGAATCACGACCCGTAAAATTCTCCAGAATCTAGACTTCAAGAGCTTTCCAACCATGTATGGCACATCCTTTGGTTCTTCATGAGCAGGTACAGATAAATCTTTAAATTTGATCCATGCACTCTTTTCAGCTTCTTTTCGACTTAAGGACTTCAATTGCATCCTAAATCAAAATATAAGAATAATGAGTGTATTTAGGAACTAAATAAGCACAGGAGACTAAGTATTAAGGGATAAAAATATAACATTATGCATTCTCATCAAATTCCCCCACACTTAGCTTTTGCTCGTCCTCGGGCAAAACTAAAATTCACTCTACTCAAGATATCAAGGTTGCAACGCCATCAACAAAGAACAATCAAGCTCTTCACAACTCATAACATATCATGAACAAACATTTTTAAACAACTTAAAAATCAATCAATAAACATTTTCACTTGAAGATGAAGCATTCTAAATAAGTAGACCCTCACGGAAATTAACACTCAACTCTCATGTGTTTGAAGGGTATGTATTTCACTCAAATTTATTCCAATGAAAATGATCTACCATCAGCTTGCATATCTTCTCATTCTCCGCCACTAGAATCACATGAATAACACAAATCATAAGGGCTTCAAAAGGTTGTAATGGGGTCCAGGATTAAGGTGGGAAATATTTGGGAATGTAGCTCAAAAGCCAATGGAACTAATGGAGCAAAAATGCATCAATAAGACATGTACAACCAATCACTCCATTCAACAACTTCCTCAACTTTGCTTTAACATACTCGAATCATATAACATTACCACATTGGCAAAGAGATTGTTCAAAGGAATACTTTTTAACTGAAATGGTGAACAATCTTTTGCAAAAACTTCTACCTTTGTAGAGATCATACATAAACATACCCCTTTCTTGGAGTATTAGGAGGATTCATACACACATTTTGTAACATGAGAAACAATTTCCTCCACTTTCTTTTCTTTTTTTTTCTTTTTTTTTTTCAAATATAGCCAAACCACAAATCCAAACACCCCCACACTTGAACTTTTGCACCCATACATGTCATAATAATCATCAATGCTCCACTAGTTTCATGGCTTGGGTAACGGAAATATATTTTTTTTTTCAGGTTTAAAGCTTGTAATGTGGGTTAACAATAAAGTCAATAAAGCTCAAAGGTGTTTAGCAAAAGGAAAAATTAATCACAAGGTAGGCTATTTGGCTTAAGTAACTTATAACAAAAATGGCCTTAATCATGTTCATGTCTGCATGTGTCAATGTGACCTCGAATAGAATCAAAGCAAGTTCTAGAAAAACAAATCCATGGAAGAATATCTCTCATGAAAGAAATTAGTGAGACTGATATGAATGTGTCAGTCTAAAGGCTCAAAATCTCACCCGCTTTTGTCTACTCATTCAGTCACTACCATCTCAAGGAAAATAACTCAACTAATTAATTCTAAGTCGCAAAATTACTCATTCAATCATGTTATGAAAATGTCAAGCTTAACTAATTCTTGCTCTTGGCATATGCAACCTAGATCTCCTCCCCCACACTTGAAACTGACATTGTCCCCAATGGAAGGTGGAATGCAAAGAAAAGCCAAAATAACTAAAATGGAAATGCGAAAATAAAAAGAGAAAGGAACGAACTCCCCTTGGGTTGCCTCCCAAGCAGCGCCTTTGTTTATTGTCATTGGCTCGACTTCATGCTTGCTTCTTTAATCAATATAAGTTGGTTCCTCAAGGTCCAATTTTTCCAATTTTTCTGTTGGAATGCCTTCATAGAAAGGTTTAAGTCGATGGCCATTCACCGTAAACATTTTGGAAGTGGCTAAACTTTGAATTTCAACTGCACCATGAGAAAAAACATTAGTAACAATAAAAGGTCCAATCCAACGAGAACGCAACTTACCTGCAAACAAACGTAAGCGTGATTGGTAAAGGAGAACTTTTTGACCAACTTTAAACTCCTTTCTAGAGATCATCTTATCATGAAAAGCTTTTGTCTTTTCCTTGTAAATCCTAGCGCTCTCATAGGCATCATTGCGAATTTCCTCTAATTCTTGCAGTTGCAACTTCCTGTGTTCTCCACTCTCATCCATGTTCATATTAAAGCTCTTGATAGCCCAATAAGCTTTATGTTCTAACTCAACTGGAAGGTGACATGGTTTCCCAAATATCAAACGATAAGGTGACATACCTATGGGTGTCTTATATGCAGTCCTATATGCCCACAACGCATCATCCAAACGCAAACTCCAATCTTTTCTATTTGGATTTACCGTCTTTTCAATGATGGACTTGATCTCTCGATTTGACACTTCCGCTTGTCCACTCGTTTGCGGATGATAGGCGGTTGACACCTTATGGGTCACATGGTACTTCCTTAGCAACGCCTCCACAGTTCGATTGCAAAAGTGAGTGCCTCGATCACTTATGAAAGCTCTTGGAATTCCAAACCTGGATAATATGTTAGACTTGATAAAATCTGCAACAACTTTAGAATCATCAGTCTTGGTAGCTTTAGCTTCTACCCATTTTGAAACATAATCCACAGCAAGTAGAATATAAACATAACCAAAAGATATAGGGAACGGACCCATGAAATCAATGCCCCAAACATCAAAAATTTCGCAAAATAATATGGGGGTTTGTGGCATCTCATTCCTTTGGGATATATTACCTGTCTTTTGACAATTTTCGCATGATTTACAAAGAAAATATGAATCTCGAAATAAAGAAGGCCAATAGAAACCACATTCTAACACTTTTCTGGCCGTTCTCTTAACTCCAAAGTGACCTCCACAAGCATAAGAATGACAAAAAGTGAGTATAGAAATAATTTCACTTTCAGGAACGCACCTTCTTATTACTTGATCTGCACAATGCTTCCATAAATATGGGTCATCCCACACATAATATTTAGCATCACTTTTAATCTTATCTCTTTGAGCCTTAGACAATTCAGAAGGTAACATATTAGTAACCAAATAATTCACAATATTTGCATACCAAGGTAATGTCACAGTTGCAGAAAACAATTGTTCATCAGGGAATGTTTTCTGCAGACGAAGTTTATCCTTCACATGAATTAAATGACTCAGATGATCTGCGATCCTATTTTCTGTTCCTCTTTTGTCTTTTATCTCCAAATCAAATTCACTCAAGAGAAGTATCCATCGGATTAATCTCGACTTTGCCTCCTTCTTCGTCATTAAATAACGAAGGGCTGCATGATCAGAATAAACAATGACTTTAGTACCAAGTAAATAAGAACGAAATTTTTCTAAAGCAAACACAATGGCTAAAAGTTCTTTTTCAGTTGTGGAATAATTTCTCTGGGCATCATCCAAAGTCTTGGAAGCATAGTAAATTGCATGAGAAGCTCTTCCAATCTTTTGACCCAAAACTACGCCCACTGCATAATCACTTGCATCACACATTATCTCGAAAGGAACGCTCCAGTCTGGGGGTTGAATAATTGGAGTAGAAGTCAACAATTCCTTCAGCTTATCAAATGCCTTTTTGCATGCTTCATCGAACTCAAAAGCCTTGTCCTTTTGTAACAACGTGCACAACGGTAATGCTATTTTGGAGAAGTCCTTGATGAATATTCGGTAAAAACCTGCATGTCCAAGAAAAGAACGAACTTCCCGCACACTAGTGGGATAAGGTAAAGATTGAATGACATCAACTTTAGCTTTATCAACCTCAATTCCTTTAGATGAAACAACATGACTCAAAACTATACCTTGTTCAACCATGAAATGACATTTCTCAGAATTTAACACAAGGCTAGTTTCTATGCATCTTTGAAGAACAAGTGTAAGGTTATGTAAACAATTATCAAAGGAGTTTCCATAAACTGTGAAATCATCCATAAAAACCTCTATGATCTGTTCAATATAATCTGAGAATATACTAACCATACACCTTTGGAAAGTAGCTGGGGCGTTACAAAGACCAAAAGGCATGCGACGATATGCAAAAGTTCCAAATGGGCATGTGAATGTCGTCTTTTCCTGATCTTCAGGGGCAATTGCAATCTGAAAATACCCTGAATAACCATCAAGAAAACAATAATAAGAATGACCAGCTAACCTTTCAAGCATCTGATCAATAAAAGGTAAAGGAAAGTGGTCTTTGCGGGTTATAGCATTTAATTTTCTATAATCAATACAAACCCTCCACCCATTTTGCACACGGGTGGGAACTAACTCATCTTTGTGATTTCTTACCACGGTTATTCCTGTCTTTTTAGGAACAACTTGAACTGGACTAACCCAAGTGCTATCCGAAATAGGATAGATCACTCCAACTTCAAGCAGTTTGAGGATCTCCTTCTTTACAACATCCATCATGGGCGGATTTAACCTTCTTTGTGGTTGGCGGGAAGGTTTCGCAACCTCTTCAAGCAAGATACGATGCATACATGTACTCGGGCTGATTCCCTTGATGTCTGCAATTGTCCAACCAATAGCTGTCTTATGCTCCTTAAGAACCTGCACAAGCCTTTCTTCCTGTGGTGCACTAAGGTTATTGGAGATAATCACTGGTAATACTCCTTCATCTCTAAGAAAAGCATATTTAAGATGATTAGGAAGAGGTTTCAGATCTGGAATAGGTGCTTGCAATTCAGAAGGTAATGATTTCTCATTAGATACAGGTAATAAACTAGAAGAATCGTTACCTGATTGCTGAATTATCGAAAAATCATTCAGTGTTGCAACAGTTTCCTGCAAATTAGTACTCAAAGATAGCTCCTCATTTTCTTCCTCAAGAGATTTGCTAATAGCCACTTCCAATTCATCTTTATCACTAAGTTCAAAAACTTCCTGTGATAAATAATCAATCACATCAATTGAATACACTGAACAATCATCAGCAGGATATTTCATGGCATCATAAATATTAAACTTAACAGTTTCACCATCAAATTCCATGGTAAGTGTGCCACTATGGACATCTATCTTAGTCTTGGATGTCTTCAAGAAAGGTCTTCCCAACAAAATAGGAGTACTATGATCACCATTCTCCATATCAAGCACATAAAAATCAGCAGGGAAAACTAAATCATTGACCTGCACAAGAATATCTTCAACTACACCTTTAGGATAGGCGTTAGATCTGTCAGCCAATTGAATCACAACACCAGTTTTATTCAAAGGCCCAAGTTTTAAAGAAGAATATATAGAATATGGCATGACATTGATAGAAGCTCCCAAATCTAACATGGCTTTCTCAAATTTGGTGTTACCAATTGTACATGGGATAGTAAACATACCTGGATCCCTACACTTTGTAGGAATTTTTCTTTCAAGAATTGAAGAAACATTTTCCCCTACTTTCACATTTTCACATCCTTTAAGTTTCTGCTTCCTCTTAATTGTGCACAATTCTTTCAAGAATTTAGCATAACGAGGTACTTGTTTAAGAGCATCTAAGAGTGGAATATTTACCTCGCATCGGCGAAAAGTCTCATATAGATCTGAATTCTTCTCATATTTTCTTGATTTTGTCAAAGCCTGAGGAAAAGGAGGTACAGGTTTATAATCAGAAAGAGGTGAAAACTTACGTTTAGGTACGTCGTCGTCATCAGGAAAGATTTTGTCCGCGACGATGTCTTGCTCTTTTCCTTGCACAGACGATGTAGGAATTTTCTTTATTGGAGTCTCAAGTTCTTTACCACTTCTCAAAATGATTGCACTTGCATTCTCTCTTGGATTTATTACCGTTTGAGAAGGTAATTTTCCCGAATTTTGCGCCTCTAGCTTGCTAATTGCTGACGCCATCTGGCCCATTTGATGTTTCAAACCTTGGATACTGGCCTTTGCATCTTGTTGAAATTGTTTTGTATCTTGTTGAAATTGTTTTGTATCCTGTTGAAGTTGCATAGCACTAGTAGCAAGGGAATTAACAATATCTTCTAAAGACATACCAGAATTCGGAGTTGGATTTTGTTGTGGTCTCGGGGGGTATGGCGGTCTATATTGTTGATATTGCTGTCCAGTTGGGCGAAATTGAGTTGTAGGCTGATTCACTTGTGGATTCCCATAGTTGAGATTGGGGTGATCCCTCCATCCCGGATTATACGTGTTTGAATAGGGATCATACTTCCTTTGCGGTGGTCCTGGAAAACTCCCAGCTGCATTTACTTGTTCAATGGGCTCCTCTTGAAGAGTTGGGCACATATCGGTTGGATGTCCCGCCACCGAGCAAATTCCACAAACCTTCGCTGTTTGCATGTTACCTACAGCCATTTGACGAACAAGAGAAGTTAGACTCGCAATCTGTTGTTCAAGAGATGAAACATTTACCTCATTAACATTTTTTGAATAAGAATCAAGTCTAGTATTAAATTGTTGAGAATTAGCTGCCATATTTGCAATCAAGTTCCTCGCGGCTTCAGGAGTTTTATCCACCAAAGCTCCTCCACTAGCTGCATCAATCATACTCCTGTCATTGGTTAGTAAGCCCTCATAAAAATATTGAATAAGTAATTGCTCACTAATTTGATGATGGGGACAGCTTGCACATAATTTCTTAAAACGTTCCCAATATTCATGTAGAGATTCTCCATTATGTTGCCTTACACCACAGATCTCTTTCCTAATGTTGGCCGCTCTTGAGGCTAGAAAATACTTCTCTAAAAACAACCTCTTCATCTCATTCCATGTAGTAATACTCCCAAATGGTAAATAATAAAGCCAATCCTTAGCCGAATCCTTCAAAGAAAACGGGAAGGCTCTCAATTTGATTTGATCTTCAGTCACCCCCATGGGTTTCATACTTGTGCACACAACATGAAGCTCCTTTAAATGCTTGTGAGGATCCTCACCTGAAAGTCCATGAAAAGTGGGTAAGAGGTGTATTAGTCCAGATTTTAATTCAAAAGTAGTAGCAACATCCAAAGTAGGAAATGTAATGCATAAGGGTTGTTGATTCAAATCTGGGGCTGCAAGTTCTTTCAAAGTCCGATTTCCGGCCATGACTTCCTCCTCTAATTCAAAATCACTGATAAATACGTGGTCAAGAGCCAAATCGTCCTCCTCAGGATTTATCCGAGCTTCCCTCAACCTGCGCAAAGTTCTTTCTATCTCTGGGTCGTACTGTAAATCACCTTGATTAAAAGATCGAGCTATACTCATAAACAATCAAGAGGATTCCGGCAAACCGAGAAAAAGAAATCAAGAAAATTCGAATAACTCTTTTTTTTTTATGAAAATAAGGATCACAATAAACACAAAAATCAACTAGAATCACTCCCCGGCAACGGCGCCAAAATTTGATGTGCTGTCGCAGGCACTCAAAAATAAAACCAATACCCGTTAAAATGAATGTAGTAGTGCGAGTACGAGTCGATCCCACGAAGAGTGTTTAGCCTAGTTTTGTGCTCAGTGAATAAAGATGGGGGGTTTTAAACGTGAGGAAAAACAGTAAAGAAATAATCTAAAGCGAAGAAACGAGTTAAATCAAGAGAACAAACCTTGGTCTGAGTCAACATCCACCATCGGAATCCAATAACTGATCATAGATGCAAGTATCAATCAATTTATACCATGAATATTCACCGTCCGAATTCAATTCGAAGCTCTCCTCGATCATAGTTAATTAGAAACAAGCGATCTAATCAACCCTAACTACTAGACAACCTAAGACAAGCGCTGTAGATTTAATCTAGTAGCAGCGTTAAGAATAGGGAGATCGATGAAGCTAAACAACACAAGCACAAGCGGTTGCATTTAATCTAGTTGAATATTCTTCCTAAGATCTAACAAGATCTGATCAGCAGTAAATTATTAGATCCTAGTTGCTTCGTAGATTAGAGGGATCAAACAATTCCGGATTTGATATCAAACCTAGTGGTAGATCACCATGAATAATAAACTAGTAGGCCTCCTAGCAATTAGACAAGGTAATCATGAAGATTTAATCTCAGAAGAACATCCAATACTCATGTATAAACTGAACAATAAAAATAAATTAGATCTCACAGTTTCATTGATTCCGAGGTTTCAGTCTCCTCGACCAAGGATCAAGATTTAGCCACGCAGGGCCATCAAGAACAATCCTCCAAAAGATTTCATAAAGCAAAAGAAAACCTAGAAAAAAATATAAAAGAGGAGAAAGAGTAGCCAAAAGTGTCCAAGAATCCCCCCTCAAACCCTAAAAAGAGTCCTATTTATAGTCTCAAGTGTATCCACCCCCGGATTAGATCACAATCGTCGATTTTATTCACTGGGGAAAGTCCGATCGATCGGACCTTGGATGCTGGATCGATCGGTCTCATTAAAATCTTCAACTTCTATTCACGCCCGAGCCCGATCGATCGGACTAAGGGAGTCGGATCGATCGATTTCGTAAAAATCCTTCGTCTCTGGCTCTTCCCGAGTTCGATCGATGGTCCGATTGATCGAACTATGTTCCTCTAAAAAGCATACGTTCTGTCACCCTTTAATTCCCAAGTCCGATCGATCGAACTTTAAGTGCTGGATCGATTGGTTGAGTAAAAATCCACTGTTTTTGACTTTTTCCGAGTCCGATCGATCGGACCATTGGTGTCGGATCGATCGGATGCATTGTGGCTGAAAAACACATGTTCTGTCACGTTTTTGCGTGGTCCGATCGATCGGACCTTCGCTCGGACTTCCAGCTTATTTTCCTTTCTGCCATTCAGACTGCGCATCGATACTGAAATTGCCGTAACTTCCTCTAGGAAACTCGGAATCACGAACCGTAAAATTCTCCGAAATCTAGACTTCAAGAGCTTTCCAACCATGTATGGCACATCCACTGGTTCTTCATGAGCAGGTACAGATAAATCTTTAAAGTTGATCCATGCACTCTTTTCAGCTTCTTTTCGACTTAAGGACTTCAATTGCATCCTAAATCAAAATATAAGAATAATGAGTGTATTTAGAAACTAAATAAGCACAGGAGACTAAGTATTAAGGGATAAAAATATAACATTATGCATTCTCATCACATGCTTAAACATATGTACAAGGTATAAAGCGGTAAGGAAAACCGACATACCAAGCCCCGCGGGCAAAAGCCATGAAAAATCCTCTCTGTTACTAAAGGATCGATCTTTTCTTAAGAAAAGATTGATCTTTTACGTAACAGTTAGCCTTCCCTCATTGTCGAGCTAAAGAAGATCGATCCTTCCTCCCAGGAAGATTGATCTTTCTCGAGACAGAGGGCACCCTTCTTGTCGCGCCAAGAAAGATCGATCCTTCCTCCCAGAAAGATCGATCTTCCTCGCGACGCAAGTTAACCATGTTACCCAAGACCCAGGATCGATCTTCTCCAAGCAGAGAATCGATCCTTCATCGGGCGCAACACGACCAACCCAGAGGGATCAATCTCTCCTCAAGGAGATCGATCCGAATGGGTTCTCCGGCGTACTTCTGGCAAGAAATACCGTCGGAAAGTACATCCAAACTTAACAAAACTCAGAGATCTGATAGATCAAGATCCCACGAGTCCAAAATCGGTGAAATCATGGAAAACCAACATGTATATCTACAGATTTAAGCATAAGAACATAATCAAACCAGAAAAACCCAAAACCCGAAAAGATTGTAGGTAGGAATCCCTACCTAAGCAATAGCAGCTTCAATCCTAGCTGCTAGGCCTTAGATCTTCCTTAAACTCCTTCAAAATCGACAGATTTGAGCTCCATATCCACGGATTTCAAAAGGATTCAAGGAAATCCACCGAGTCCGCTTTATAGGCGGAAGAACCGACCTATGAGGGATCGATCTCTTTCTCAAAAGAGATCGATCTCTCATGACGAACTCGGCTTGACTTTCTGGCACAAGAAGATCGATATCTTAGCTAGAGAAGATCGATCTGATTTGTCCAAAAAGCTAGACTTGGGCAAGAACTCAAGCCCAAGCCTGGATCTTTCGATTCCGGGTCCCACTAACCATTCTAGCCAAACATTATCACAAATATGGTCAGTGTGTGCACACACGAGTGTGAAATAAGCCGACAAGGCGCAATTCACTAAATTGCCCTTGTGGTCCACGACGAGCCACAGGAGTAGAGGGACGGGTCCTCACATACCACAACCCAATAAAACTGACTGTCCATGGTGGTTAACGTCCACGAAAGGGGCAAAAGGCATGTCATACTTGTTTGTGTGATAACTTGTGTCGAATGTTATAACATCCCCAAAAGATTCATATGCTGCTCTACTTCGGCAATATGCCCAAAATATATTGTGTAATCTTGATTCCTTATCAATATCAAGTGTATAATAGAAACCAATATCAACTTGTTGTATCACCCTGAAATAATTGCACACAGCTTTTGCATCTCCTTCACCCAATCGTAGACGTCTTTCTTCACTGAGGTAATTTTTCCATTCTCTTTCACCAAAAGTTAAATTCTCAAACCCACCTACTTCGACAACAAATGTTTTAAAGTCATGATTCATCGTTACTTTGGCCTCATCATTCAATTCAAGTTGTCGTCTAATATTACGTCGCAAAACTTTATTGCAACCAAAGAATCTTGCCTTCGATGGACTCAGTGCCTGATTGTGTTCCAAAATAATCTTCGTCAATCTGAATTTTCCATCGAGACGCAAAAGTGCATTTAATTTTTCACTACAGCTTGTTTTACAATTTGCCCTCAGCCTCATTTACATGCCTAGCTCAATTTTTCCACTACATGTGCAACAAAACGTGACATAATTTATATTTCCATTCACATATGTTTTATGACTCCTTTTACGAACTGAAAAGCCTTTTTATTTACTGTAACTTCTGTAATATTTTTACACCTCATCTATAGAATCAAATGTCATGTCACGGTTTGGATCATCTATTTTCTCAACTGTTGTTGTAGCTTCATTGTCATCTCCTTCAAATTGTGATTCATTGAACTCATTTCCATGTATACCCATGCTTCAATTCACAAAGAAAAAGAGTAACATACTAATGAGGTTAAAATAATTAGAAGAAGAACTCTTAATTATGAAGATACATCAACTACAATAACTCCACCTCATATGCAATAGATGGAACATAATACATAATATACACCTACTAGTACAAGGCCACATATTATTTCATTAATCCATGTATCCTTTACTATGGCTGCCACCAACATTTGCAACACTAGAAACTACAGTATCCACTCTAATAATCTACAACTTCTAAGAGATTAAACAAAATATTGAAAGAAATGATTCATTTTGCATGGAAGTTGACTGGTTTTAATAATCTAACATCTCTTCAACGAATTAGTGACTTATCAGGGATACCTAAGGAACATATTCATCGACTGCAAAATCATCAACTAACATCTCTCCAAATAACTGTAAATTATCATAGACATTTTGCCTGAGAAATCCATTTGGTTGTAGAAACAAACCTGAAATTAAGAGGAAGAGAATGAACGGGGAGGTATGACTGAATCCAGGAGCTATAATGAACAAAAGCCTTATTCGATGAAAAGCACTCGGCAAATCCAACAAGAATAACCACATGAAATAGTTGTGCCTGATCAAATTGCAATGGATCAGGAATGCATGCAGGAGTTGGGAGAGAAAAGTATGTCAAGAAGAAACCATAACATCCATATTCGCGTATCCAAAGAAATAAAAATTCAAGACATGCAAAACACACGGCTAACACCAACCAAGATTGATAACAAGTCGTCCTGGATGCACGCCCATCCAATACTCCAAAATCCAAACCCAACTCACCTATTCGTCATGCCGAGGACCCGCTTCAAATACCTCATCAGAAAACCCCAAGCCTCGATGACCTCTGCATCAAAGAAAGCAAACAAAGAAAAGAAACTCTCAATGCCCAAGACACCCAATCCAAATCACCAGAGCTGAGATGCTTCAATAGAAGAAACAATCGGGAATCGGATGTAAAACCTAACCTAGTGTGCGATATTATTCTTTTCAATTTCAAAATTTCGAAGCGGAGGTGGGGAGGTGCGGCGGGGACGCTCGAGACCAGGGGTGGCGAGCGGGGATGCTTGAGACCAAGGGGTGATGGGCAGGGGACGCTCGAGCCGGTGGAGGTGTGGACGGGTGGCGGCAGGGACCCTCGAGCCGGTGGAGGTGTGGAGGGGCCGCGGGCGAGGACGATTGAGTCAGTGGAGATGTGGAGGGTGGCGATGAGGGAAGCCGGTAGATAGGGGACGCTCTCACGGGTGGAGATGATCGTTAGAGTTTCTGAGGTTTTGAGATGGCAAGCGGAGCGGAGATGAAATGCGCTCTCACGGGTGGATGGGAGAGTTAGGGCATCGCTCATGGATGAGATGCTCAATACCAGGGGGCACCTGGCAGGGACGCTGGAGACAAGGGGCGCGGGGGCAGCGGGGAAGACTAGGGGGTAGTGGATGTGCAAGAGCTAGGGAAGAGGGCACTGGAGACCAGGAGAGTGGGGGCGGTGAGGAAGGCCAGAGGCGGTGGCGGATGTGCGAGAGTTAGGGCAAGGGACGCTGGCGGAGACGCTGGAGACAAGGGGGTGGGGCAGGGGAGAAGACCAGGGGCGACGGTGGATGTGCGAGAGTTAGGGCAGGGGACGCTGGAGAGCGGGAGGGGGGGTGGGGAAGACCATGGGCGACGACGGATGTGCGAGAGTTAGGGCGGGTAGGGCAGGGGGCTTGAATTTGGAAGAGAGGGTATGATATCGCGCGGAGAGATAACTTTCGTGCCACGTTGGACGCCACGTCAGCACCACATGGCGTCGGCATAGAATTATTTCCTTTATTGCTATGACTTATATGATTGCTATTTAAAGAGGGAACTGGCTTTGCATGTCTATTTAAACCAGCTAATGATTGATTTGGGCCATTAAGGGAAACAAAATACTCTAACCTTTGATACCAATTGAAAGTCCAAGAAGGGTGACTTGGACACTTCAAACTCTAATTGAAAAATCGAAACAAGAAAGTCTTTTAAGGAGTCTAGACCTTTCAAGGTCTCTTGTAGATAGGGGTGAGGCGCCGAGTAGGGGTGAGCAAAACTGAACCGGAACCAAAAAATCGAACCAAACAACTTCAGTCCATTCGGTTCGGTTCATTCAGTTCGGTTCATTCAGTTCGGTTTAGTTGTTTAACTTTCAAAATTTCCGTTCTTCGGTTCAGTTTGGTTTTTCATTACAAATTTCGGTTAGAATCGGAAAATCAAACTTTTTAGTAAAATAATTACCTTTTATTTTATATAATACATAAGTACACAAATGGCTCAGTTCGGTTTTATTCAGTTTCGTTTTTACACGAATTTGGTTCGGTTCGGTTTTCAAAATTTTGGACCGAATTAGTTCGGTTCGGTTTTCAAAATTTTGGACCGAATTAGTTTGGTTCGGTTTGGTTCTCCAAATTCTGGACCGAGAAAAGTTACCGAATGCTCACCCTTAGTGTCGGGTCGGCACTGTGTTTATGACTTATGATATTACTGATTATTGTTGACGAGGAAATCCTGCCGTAGACCGGCAATGGTCAAACTAGTCAAAATGTCAAAATTAGGGACGTGATAAGGTTCAACTCCTTCAAACACTCAGTTCGAACGGAGATGTCAAATTAAATAGAAAACATGATCAGACTTGATTCAACTATATTTTATATGAATAGTTTTTCCATTTTTCTTCATAACTGACACTAGATTTGAAAGCCATTCTACATATCTGGTTGTTCTAATAAACTTAGCATTTAACAATCAGTTAATTTCTTTTTTGACTTCTGGGATTATATTTGTAGCAAAACGCCTTGGCGCTTGCTTGTATGGCGTAAAATTTGGTCGAGTAAGAAGTTCATGCTCGACAACATTTCTATCTAAACCAAGCATTTCTTTGTAATCCCAAGCAAAACAATCTTTATATGAACGTAAGATAGTGATAAGTTCATACCTTACATCTTGGTCGAGAAGCTTACTGATGAAGGTTGGACGATGTTCCTCTCCATCGCCAATGTTGATTTCCTCCAATGGATCTTGAGCTTGCATATTTCCACGCTTGCCATAAGGAACTTCTTCTTCTTCTTCTTGAGGGATTTCTTTCAAGCAATCAATATTGTTCATTTCTTGTACCATGAACGTTTCTAACTAATAAGCCATTAACTTGGCTTTTAAGGCCGTTACAACGGCCTGATTGACCTCTTGTTCTGTACTCATTGTGGAAACCCTTTGGTCGATGATCGGCCAAACTTTGGAGTGAAGACCACAGTGGTTGGTCTTGCAGGATCAAAAATCTCAACTACGTAGTTCTTCATTACATCGCAGTTCTCATATACTACCCTCATGGAATCGTTCACTTCCATGAACTACAATGGACCATAATTACAATCATAGAAGGAGGCTTCTACTACATGTGCTTCTGCTTTGTATGGCATATTATCGGCCATGACAGATTCCACTCCCCCTTCTGCATTCCACAGGTAAAGACATTGGGATACCATTCATCTCGGTCGTGATATGAAGAGGACGAAGGCGACGCGTCATCGCTTCTGGTGGCTTATCGAATATCACTTTGTCACCTGGTACCTTATTCTCCTTCTGACGTTTGGCCGATGATGTCATTTCTTCCTGAACTGCTTTCCCTTTTACTTTGGCATCGATTTTATTGACTTGCTCATCGTTCACTTGAGGTTCTTGTTGATCGCTCAGTTCCTCATCGCCCCATCTAGTAGGGATAATTTCTTGTAACTTTGGCCAATAAGTATACTTAGCCAAACTATTCTTTGTAACCCACCTTTTAACCAAGGGGTCACCATAGCATACTAGATAATCAAACTTCCCACTAGATTCGCCCAAACTGGTTACTACCGGGTTACCCGCTTTGTACAACTCTAGGATAAATTTCTTCTGTGACATGTTTCTTCTTGCCGCTTCTTCTTCAATCTTGATTGGTACCTCAACCTCTACTAACTCAGTCTCTTCCTCTGGTACTAAAGGCAGTGGTTCTTCTGCATCTCCCCAACCAGTTGGGACAATTGGTTCTCACCCGGCTGGAACAATTTGAGCGACCACCTCTGTTTTCTTGATGAGGCGCTTGATCTTTACATCTCCATAGGTTCTCAAGTAATCATAGCGACCACTTGGCTCACCTCCTCGTCTAACAGCTGGATTACCATCTTCATAGAGTTGACGTAATAATCGCTCAGTAGAAATACCCCTCTTCCAGGCTTCTGTTGTAATGTCAATCCTCTCTTCAACCTCTACATACTCTTCCTCTTCTTCATAAGTCAATGAGACCGTTGGTGATTGGTCGACGCCATCGTCGATCAAAGAGGTTGACGCTTCATGCTCATCGGCCATATCAGATATATCGTAATCACTCTCAACTGGGCACTGTTGTCCAAGTCTACTTGGAAGGATGTAATTGTTGACGATAACTGACGGTAGTGTACCAAACTGAATCATATGATTACCTTCATCATCATCGTCATCGTCCTTCTTTGGACGATAAAACTTACTCTATGAAGTTCTTTCTGCCTTAGAACCGGCAGTGTTCTCCTCAAACTCCTCCATAGTATTGTCGGTCTGCTTCTGGCTACTCTCTTGAACTTGCTTAGCCCTCATCATCTGGCCATACTTCTTCTGGTATCTTCGGTATTGAGTCCGAGTCATCTCCTCAACAGGTGTCTGTCGACAAGTGTTAAAGTTGTAGTTTTACCATCTGTTTGGTAAATATGGTTGGGGTAAAAAGCTTCTTGGAGCCATCAACCAATAAAACTGCTGCCCAACCCTGGGTACCACTGGAAGATTAACGTCCTTCTGGCATCTTGGACATAGGTGTTGTTCCATCTCCATAGGCCCCTTACCCTTATTCTGGCCAAGTCTTGTGAACACTCCTGGACGATCATCGTCCTGGTCCTCATCGATCACAATCTTAAACTTTGGCAATTTGAAGTTTGTCACATCAGTTAACACCATCGTGGCTTCCACTTTCTTTGGAAAGGGATAGGTGTCAACTCGCACACCCTTATCCCGAGCAGGAAAGCTAATCCTGCCATAATCAATAGCATCCTACAAGACATTACGAAAAATCAAACAACCGTTAGTGTGATGAGACCAAGCATTATGTCATTTACAATATCTTTTACCCTTAATTTGATCAGTGTCTGGCATAACATGTCCATCCGTCAGTTTGATTTGTTTATCTTTCAATAGTTGATCAAAAATTTGATCGGTCTTTGAAATACCAAATGAAAACTTCCTTAATTGACGTTTATCGTCCTTAGCTACTTCCTTACCCTTAAGCTCTCACTCAAGCCTTGCAAGTGCCTTGCAAGTATATGGTCGGCCTTTTAACAACTCAGCCAAACAAACATCGTCCATATATGGACATTCTTGACCAGTTTCCTCGACCTGATGAACATCATAGTTCAAATCTTTATAATATGTTCCTCATGAGGACGATTTCATTTGATCCTCTTCTCTTAATAATTGCTCATAACGTATGCCGTTAGTTTGCAATTGAAAGAGGTCGATAAAATCTCTATCTTTGAACTTTTTCTTAAGTTCAAAGGCTAATCCACTTTGAGTGATTTTAACAAATTCTCTCTCATGTAAAGGGATAAAGCATCGACCCATCGCTCTCTTAAACCTTTGTAAGAACGATTCCCCATCCTCATCTGGTTGTTGTCTCAATTGAGTTAAATCAGCCATTGTGATTTCTGGTTTTGTCTTATGAAATTGTGAATGGAAAGCATGTTCCATTTGCTGCCAATTCTGTTTAGAATTGGACGGCAACTTAATGAATCATGAATAGGCTACTCCAGACAAAGAGCTTGGGAATAACCTTAGTTTGACATAATCATTCACTTCTCCACATTGCATAGAGAATTTCCCTATATGTTCAATGGTTGACGTCTCGTCTACACCTCAACCATTGAACATAATGAACTCTAGAACTTTATAGTTCCCAGGAAATGGATACATCTAATCAACCGAATCAGGATAAGGTTTTTTATACGCTGGACGAGTAGCTGGTCGTCATAAACCCATTTGCTCTTGTAATATCTCGACCACTTGCTCTCTTAGAACATCGACTAGGTTATAAAGAGGATTATAGTACACTTGTTCATTTTGATCATTTGGTGGTCGAGCATTATATTGAGGTCCATCATGTGGTCCATAATAATTGTGGTGAGGGATATCGCCCATTCTCTAGCCGTTGAAATTATTTCCCATCGGCCTAGGATTCTGCCCACCTACTTGGTCAAAATTACTTTGGCCATTCCATGGTCAAAATATGGTCCATTATTTTGACCACCTATGTTACTGTTTTGACCGACATTTGGCCATTGAAGGGGTCATTATTTGGACCATTAGGAGGAATAGGATTAGTTGGATTGTTAGGAGGTGCACCATTAATTGGTATCACCAGATTAAGAGGTACACCATTATTTGGTATCCATGTCAATGTAAATACATCACCTTGTACAGGTGGTGGATTTGGCGATGCATATGATCCATGTGTTTGATCGATGACTATCGGTCTTGGTCCATTATCAATAATTATTGGCCGATGATGGTTTGAACTATTCTTACCAATTTGGCTATTTTGACCAACTACGTTTTGGTTGGTCAATGGATTGGTCAAAAGAACAAATCCAGTATTGTTTTCAGGCCCAATTATGGTATTAGGCGAAAACACATGACCGATACGATTATTTTGAGTAAGATTTTGACCAATATTATATATAATCGGTGTGGTCGGCCTAATGACATTTTGTCCAGAATTTGTGTGAGGCAAAGCCATATTCATAAAATTTTGCATAGTGTCAATGAAGGGGCTTAAAGCTAGGGTGATATGATTGGTAATCTGTTGATAATTGGCATGCAAAGCTTCTTCGACCATAACATTGGCAATCCTAGCAATTATAGTTTCACGATCATGAAAGTTTCTAGTCGATGGCTCTCCTCGCTCAATAGAGTGATATACAATCCTATCGTGATATTCTATTTGAGGCTGTTCTATGGGCGATGGATTGGCCTGTTCATTTCCACTGACTGGATTTTGAACATGTGGGGCATTGCCGTGATCAGCGTTTCCTCCACTGCTATGAGTGTCTAGTCCAGTGCGAGTGATGACCATACCGTATGGTCCAACTTGACCGATTACCATAAAAACTTGACACAGTATCCCACCGCGCGTGCCAAAAAATGTTAACGTGGAAATCTGACCGTTGACTGGTCTAATGATCAAGGTCAAAATTATCTAACACTCAAGAATCAGGAAATTGTGATAAAGAACCACACCTTCGAACTCAGTTCGAACGGAGGTGTCAAGTTAATTGAAAACCTGGATTGAATCTAATTTAATAATTTAATAAAGACTAATTATCAAGATTAACTCTAAATTATTTCTAGATTAATCTAGATAAAATAGTAAAATTATCTAAAATTATTAAAGTAATCTAGAAAGCAGTAAAGATCATCCTAAATTACTAAATCAAGGCAAAGATAAGTTAAACCTACTGTAATCTACTTAAAAGACGTTATAGATTAAGGAAAACAATAAAGAAAGCATATTAAAGATCTAATCCTACCGGAATTACCTAAGAACAGTAATAGAACTACTTTATGCGAAAAGAAAGAATGAAGATTAAAAGAAGCATACTCATTTCATTAAATAAAACAACTTACACGAATAAGAAACATATTGAAAGAAAGCATCAAGCACGTAGGCTCTGGATTTGGTTTTACGAGAGAGATTACACAGTGAAAGAGAAGATTGTTTATACTTGAGCGGTTAAACCACAAGGTAACTTCCGCTCAGCACGTTCTCAACTATCTCCCATCTTTCACTCTGGATAAGCCACGTATCCCACGTTCTTCGATGTCTCCACATTTCTCCACGTCACAGATTGATCGATGACGGTTGCATCTGGGCGATGAGCTTTCCTTGTGTTGCCAAGTCCTAACTTTGGTCGATGATCTTTCTTATGTTGACATGTCATTCTTCTTGGTTGATGCTTCTCTTGTGTACAGATCATCATCGCACATGGTCGATGCTTCTTTTGTGTATAGATCATCATCGCCCATGGCCGATGTTTCTCTTGTCTTTCTTCATTTGGTCGATGGTTTCCAACATATAACATGATATGACCGTCCAATTAGATTGGAAAGATCGTCGACCATTTTTATTAAGCTAACGTGTCAATCATTGATTGGTTAATCATTATTTTGACTAATACAGTGACACAAAGTGTTGTTATAGAACATCATTTTTCTTGTAGCGAATGAAAGTGGAGTTTTGTCTGTTGATCTTTTGCTATCCAATCCTCCACCATCGCTTCAAGTGGCTGGGTTGTCTAATAATTTCGGGCACCATGACATGAGACATGAACGATGAGTGGAGGTTTTGACATGAAAATAGTCGTATAAAGCAGGAAAATGATTTGTGTCCCACCGTGAGGTATTATTTTCTTTTTAAATCCACTTGTCTTTCGATTTGTCAATCGAGGGACACTTTCGTGTTTGTTTACAAAGCAGGCCAAATTCATAAATTCGGGACCAAAATACCCCTCGTCAATTCTCTCACATCATTAAATGTCATCTGACACAAGCACGAGAGAGAAAAGTGAGAGATATCTCTCTGCATTAAGATGAGAGAGATATCTCTCTACAGGAAGAGAGTGGGAGAGAGTGTTGGGATTCCATTTATTTTTATATAAATTCCTTCATTTTTTGATGAAATACTTCAATATTTTGAAGAATTCCTTCATTATTTTCTTTATTGTTCCTCTTTGTGTAATAAAGAGATGGAAGGAGGTTGCGAGAAGATGAAGGGAGGGGGAAATTATTAAGGAAGAGAGAGCGGGGAGGAAGAGAGTGGTAGAGAGTGAAGAATTCTTCAATTTTTAAGTGAGTAATCCTTTAACTTTTAAGTGAGGAATTCTTCAATATGTAATGGATACTTCAAGGAAGAGGAGAGAGGGAGGTTGGGTGGAGAGAGGAAGGTTAGAGAGAATGAGGAAGTGAGAGAGAGATTGGGTGGAGAGAGGAGGTTGGAGAGAGAATGAGGAAGTGAGAGAGATCACGTGGAGAGAGGGAGGTCGGAGCGAGAGAGAGGTTGGGTGGAGAGAGAGTGAGGTTGGAGAGAGATTGAGAAAGTAAGAGAGAGATCGAGTGAAGAGAGGAAGATCAGGTGGAGAGAGAACGAGGAAGTGAGAGAGATCACGTGGAGAGAGGGAGGTCAGAGAGAGAGAGAGTGGATGGAGAGAGAGAATATGACAGTTGGTTTCTCTCCCTCTCTATCTATTCTCTCTCTCCACTCTCACAAATAATCAAGGAATCCTCATGAATAACTAAAAAGAATCCTCACAAATAATTAAGGAGTCCTTGTAAATAACGAAGGAATCCTCACAAATAACTAACGAATCATTATAATTTTGAAATATTTAATCTCTTATATTAGCTAAAATTTGAAATGGTTCGAAGCGTTACACGCCGCCACTCTCTCTCACCCACCCTCCACTCTCGCCATCTACTCTCTCACTATCTCCATCCGATCACACTCTCCCACACTCTCTCTCTCCCGCTGGCTCTTTCTCTCCCCCCACCTGTATCTCTCTCTCCCTCCACTCTCGCCACCGCTCTCTCCCCCTCCGTCTCTCTCCATCTCTCTCCATCTCTCTCAGTCTCTCTCTCCCTCCAGATCTGCGCACAGGATCCCCCTAGCCCCGTCGCCCCCTGTGGCAGGTCGTCATGGCGCCGGTCCGGCTTCACCCTCCTCGCCGACAACGACCCCCACGCCCACAACGACCCCCACGCCCGCCCCGCCCAGCCTTCGTCCTCGTCTCCGGCGCCAATGCCGGGGTGGTCGGGGGGGAGAGAGAGAGAGCGAGAGGTCGGGGGGGAGAGAGAGAGAGCGAGAGGTCGGGGGAGAGAGAAAGTGAGGGCGGGGGGAGAGAAAGCGAGGTCGGGGGAGAGAGAAAGCGAGAGGTCGGGGGAGAGAGAAAGCGAGAGGTCGGGGGAGAGAGAAAGCGAGGCCGGCGGGAGAGAGAAAGCGACGGCGGGGGGAGAGAGAAAGCGAGGTCGGGGGAGAAGAAAGCGAGGGCGGGGGAGAGAGAAAGCGAGGCCGGTGGGAGAGAGAGCGAGGAGAGAGAGAGGCTGGAGCAACCCCGACGCCGTTCGATCTCCCTGAGCTTCGTCGCCGTCCGCGGGAACGCCGTTGACGCTTCTCTCTCCCGAACACCCTCCTGCGCCGCCGTGCAACCCCAACGCCGCTCAATCTCGCTTCATTGTCGTCCTCGGGAACGCTGTTGACGCTCTTCTCTCTCTCCGTCAACGTCTCCGGGAAGGTTCATGGAGGTCGCCATCGCTGGCGCCGAGTTCCAGAAGGTCCTCCCCTCTAGCTCCGGCTCTTCCCCCTCCCCTCCGGCTCCTCCTCCCTCTCCTCTGTTTTTCTCTCTCTCTTCTCCGTCGCCTCCTCCCCTCCGACTCCCACTGCTTGCATCGCGATTCAACGAGGACATTTCACCGTCGTCTCCCGCCGTTCGCCGTCACGCCAACCTCGTCGCCGGCAGAGACCGACGTTCGAGCTCGAGCGGGCTCGACGCTCGAGCTCGGGGACGTTCGCTCGACGCTCGAGCTCGGGGACGTTCGCTCGACGCTCGAGCTCGGGACGGTCGCTCGACGCTCGAGCTCGGGACGGTCGCTCGACGCTCGAGCTCGGGACGGTCGCTCGACGCTCGAGCTCGGGACGGTCGCTCGACGCTCGAGTCAACTCGTCAACTCGAGCTCGAGCTCGATTTGCTCGACGCCAGCACGAGCGAGCTCGAATTGCACGACGCCACACGAGCGGTTCGCTGATGTTGGGAGCGGGTCCCACTTATATTGAATAGGCAGTGCGGCAGTTCTCTGTGCTGTTTTGATAATATTTAAAGAATATCTTGTAATGTTCAAAGGAATACATGGTAATATTTAAGTATTCCTTAGTTAGTTGTCAATTTGAAGCATCTTTCCCTCTCCTTGTGAGGAATCATTATAAATTTGATGTATTCAATGCCAAGCATTCACCTGGACTTCTCTCTCCAGAGAGAGAGGGAAGCATCTTTCTCTCCTTCACCCATCTTTCTCTCTCCTCCGCACTCTCTCTCTCCCTTGCTCTCCTCACACACTCTCTCCACCCATCTTTCTCTCTCCTCCGCACTCTCTCTCTCCATCAACTCTCCACATGGCCGGAGGAGAGAGAGAAGACCAGGTGGAGAGAGAAAGATGGGTAGAGAGAGAGAAGACCACGTGGAGAGAGAAAGATGGGGGGAGAGAGAGCAACTAACATATGAATTCCTTATTCATAGGAGGAAATCCTTACTTATGTGAGAAATTCATAGGCTAAATAAGGAATTCC
>OY986965.1:11482064-11546782 GCA_963920575.1 Narthecium ossifragum | reverse complement strand
GGTTCATTTCATCTTTGAAGATGTTGTTATCTGCCATAGGTGTGCCTGTATCGGACACGGGGCTGGCAGCTGCTCTAAGCCACGTCCACAGGAAATGGCAAAACCCCATCGGCCTATGTGCCAAGGGATGGCAGCAGTAATGGGAAATGGAGCTCCTAACTCTAACACAACCCCGCCGGAGGCGAATCCGTGTGTAGATGCAGGGATGACCGTGGAGATGGAAGGGGAGGGTGAGGTACCCCCTGGAAGAAGCGAAGATATGGTTGCTTGAGATGAGGATGAGGAGATGCTCATGGACCTGGACGGACAGGCGAGTATTCCTCCGGCGGTGGCGGAAGAGTGGCACGTTGTTCGCCGGCAGAAGCACAAAGTTTTAGGTGGCCTTCAGTGTGTTGGAATGTGTGCACCCGCCGTTGGTGCCCTTACGCCTAGGATGGATACACGTGGACAGATGGAAGGTGGAGGACTTCCTGTTGACCTAAGGCGAGAGTCCATACCTCATCAGGCTCGACAGGATGGCGGCAACTCTAGGCATGCAATAGCTTTCCTTAATGGTGATTGAGATGGAAAGATAGCAGATGGGGTTTGTGCAGAGAAGAAAGGGAAGGGCTTGCCACGTGGTGATAAGGTAATGGAGGTAGGGGAATTAAGTGGAGTATAGCCTGGTCTCCACTATAGTTTAAATCTCATGAGAAGAGATGGGCTTGGGCCGGATAAAGGCAAGCAAAAGGTGGTCACTCCACTTGATACCCGGGCTGGGTTGGTGCATAATCAAGCTGGGCCTAGTGGGAAGTAGTTGACTGTTCACTCCACTCATTGCCCAAGTCATGGGCCTGATAGAAGTGGTCCAAGCCTTCTCAATCCAATGGAGGTAGTAAGGCCTGGGGCTCTTCTAAGAGATGGGTTAATCCCTATGTACAACCTAACTTTGTTGAGGCTTGTTTGGCGCCATTCCTTCCTCTGGAGGAGGTCTCGCGCATATAGGGAGAGGAAGTGCGCCATGAGGAAGGTGTTCGACGGTTGGAAGTCGCGTTCAGGACGGAAACTCCAGTTTATGATGCCAACAAATACCTGGAACTTGAAGATGGGGATGAGGTTAATGGCCCTGATGAGGGGTTGTATTTGGAGGAAGAGCCTCTGGATATGGAGGAAGAGGATCTGATTATGGAAGGTTTGCCGGGGGATAATGAGAAGAAGAATCCTAAGAGGCGTCGTTGCCAGTCTAAAGCGGGTGAGCACCCGGTCTCTCTAGTTGATCAATGAAGTTAGTCTGTTGGAATTGCAGGGGGACGGGGCTGATCGGGTTAGCCGTATCTGTTTTCGGTTGTTTCGCGATCACAATCCTGATATGGTTTTACTAGTGGACACTCTGGTTGCTGACGAGAAGCACGCTTGGATACACAGTAGGTTGGGTGTGAGTTGGAATTCCTTTGTGCTTCCGTCTGAAGGCCGGCTGAGAGGTATGGTTGCTGTTTGGAAGGTGAACTTTGGGCTTGTTACTTTTCTTTACCTCTCTTCTCAGGCCATTTACGGTGTCGTTTCATCGCCTGGTCAGACTCAGTGGCTGGTTTCTGTTGTTTATGGTGCACGTAATGCTGTAGGGAGGCGTGAGCTATGGGAGGTGTTGTCGAGAGCCAATGCTACTAGTCTTCCTCATCTTCTGCTGGGCGACTTCAACGTCCTGTTGTCTGAAGAGGAGAAGTGTAGTCGGATTCCGTTTGTTTTCGGAATTGCTGAGAGAGATTTTTTGAGTTTTGTAACTTCTAATGAGCTCATGGATCTTGGTTTCAGAGGGCACTATTTTACTTGGTCCAATTATCAATGTGGCAGAGCTAAGGTCTTGGAACGTCTGGACAGGGCAATGTGCAACAGATCTTGGAAAGCTTTGTTTGGTGGTGCAGTGGTGCGGCACTTGCCAAGGATAGGCTCAAATCATTTGCCTTTATTGGTTTCGATAGAGGAGAAAGAACAATTAACATGGCCTACAATTTTTAGACTTGAGCATAAATGGTTGAAGACATATGCTTTTAAAGCTCTGGTTGCCAGAATTTGGAAGCAAGCCTACCCCGGTTCTCGACAATACACTCTAACATCCAAATTGAAGGCAATTAAAGATGCAGTTAAGGGCTGGGACAGAAGTTCGACCGCTGTGGATGTTTTCAAAGTTGGAAAGAGGATGGAAAATTGCTTGGAAATGTTGTACGTTCAGGAAGAGAATGGTGAACTAACTGAACAAGGTGAGGCACAACTGATAGAGCTTGAGTCTGGGTGGAAGCAGGTCATTGCACAGCAAGAGCAAATGGCTACGCAGAGAGCAAGAGGTGTTTGGCTTCAAGCGGGTGACCGCAACTCTTCCTTCTTCCATGGAATTATGGCTGCTAGAACACATAAATCTAAGGTGGTTGAGTTAATTTCAGATTGTGGGCAGGAGCTGGAATCACAAAAGGAGATTGGCAAGGCTTTTGTAGAATACTATGATAAGCTTTGGGCCAACAGTGGCTCGACGGACTGGCAGGACTTACCTTTACTGCCCAGAGTTGATGATGAACTTCATGGATTGTTAACAGAGGAGGTCAGTGAGGAGGAGATTAAGCAGGTCGTTTTTTCTATGGCCATAACAAATGTGCAGAACCGGATGGAATTCTAGTAGAGTTTTTTGTTACGTTTTGGGAGCTTATTGGGCCGAGCTTCGTGGATGTTGTTCAACACTTCTTTCTCTCCTCTAATTTGCCTCCTAGTTGGAATGAGACATTTGTGTCTTTCATACCCAAGTGTAAGTTTCCGAAGAGGGTCAAGGATTTTAGACCAATTAGCTTGTGCAATGTGGGGTACAAGGTGGTTACTACCATCCTCACTCGTAGGATGCAGTTGGTGCTTGATGGAATTATTGGCTCGGAACAGTCTGCTTATGTTCCTAGCAGGTGTATCCACGATAATATTAACGTGACAAAGGAGGTGATGCACTCTTTGAAGAATGCACCTAAGACCAAAGGCTTAATGGTTTTAAAGGTGGATCTTCGATCTGCATATGACAAGGTGGATTGGAGCTTTTTGGAAAGGGTGTTATATGCCATGAATTTTCCTTGCCAATGGATCCGGTGGGTTATGGCATGTGTCAGAGGCCCGAGATTTTCTTTCATTATGAATGGTCGTCTACATGGAAGGGTGGAATCACGTTGTGGCATTCGTCAAGGTGATCCTCTTTCACCCTATCTTTTTGTAGTGGTACAAGAGGTTCTCTCACGGATTTTGAAGGCACCGTCATCTAGGATGGAGGGCATTTACTTTAAGCGAACAGATCTTCGGCTATCGCATTTGCTTTATGCCGATGATTGTTTGTTTATTACTTGAGCTACATGTATGGAAGCTAGGAAGTTGAAACAAAAGCTTCTAGCCTTCAAGGCCCTCTCTGGGTTGGAGATGAACCCTTTGAAGTCTAGTGTGCGGTTCTCGCCAAAGGTGGAACGAGATTGGAGAGATTCGATCTGTCGCATATTGTCCCTTACAGAGGCAGATGGCACTTGGATTTATTTGGGTGTTCCTTTGAGCGACATTAGACTAAAGGTAGCCGATTTTTCTCCTTTTCTTGAGAAGATGGCTAATAGAGTCCAAGGTTGGCAGGGGAGGCGCATCTCAGAGGCCGGGAGGGTGGTGTTGGTTAAATCAGTGCTTCAGGCTATTCCTGCTTTTGTGATGATGTCTACACAGGTTCCGGTGGGTGTGATCAAGAGCATGGAGCAAATTTGTCGGGATTTCTTATGGGGAGGAAGGAAGTCATGCTTCAGTATAGTGGCTTGGAAGAATGTATGTAAACCACGAGAGTTGAGAGGGCTTGGTTTGAGGAACCTCGGTGTGTGGCAGAAGGCCTTGAAAATGCGACGGATGGCTACTCTATTGGATCAGAAGCAGTCTATTTGGTCTCTTACAATGAAGGCTAAGTATGGTTGGAAAGAGATTCTACCTACCAGGCGAGAGGTTAAGAGCACTGCATCATATCATTGGAAGTATATGTGTGATGCGGCTGACCTTTTGAGGCGTGGCTTATCTTGCAATCCAGGCAGGAATAGTAAGCTAAATGTGCTACATGATTCATGGGTGATGGGAGTACCTCTGTATATGTATCCTTCCCTGGTGAATGTTGTTCGTTGTACAGAGGGTGCTCTTGTGGGTGAGTTAATGACTGATGGTAGGTGGGATGTTGAGAAGCTTCTCTCTTTCTTTCACCCTGAGTTAGTGCAACAGGTACTCCAAGTTGGTGTTAACAGTCGTAGTGGTCTTGACGAGTGTTGTTGGGCTTTTGGAAAGGGTGGCATTATCTCTGCATCCTCTGCCTACCTGTTCATGTTGCGTACTGAGGGAATTATTGGTGAGTTGGATGGGGGTGATGTCTGGAGTAATGTATGGCAGCTTCCGGTAGGGCCGAGGGTGCGGCAGTTTGTGTGGAAAGCTTTGTTGGGAAAGCTCCCTGTTAGAGAAACATTGTGGAGACTTTACTTATCTGCTGATAGGGAATGTCCTCACTGTAGATGTGAACCAGAAACAATCAATCATGTGCTAATTGAGTGCTCTTTCGCGCGGAGTGTCTTTGGGTTTCTTCTTGCGCAAGATTGGCCGAGTTGGGCTTCGTGGGATGTGGCACAGTTCGTTGTGATCTTGCGGCGCTCTTCGTCGGATCAACGATGCAGAAGATTAAAGATGTTTGTGGCATACGCCATTTGGCTAGTATGGAAGAACCGGAATGCATGCGTCTTCGAGGGCCAAGGAGATTCTGCGATAGTAGTTGCGCGTCGGGCTTTGCGGCAGGCAGAGGAGTATGGCAAACAATTCTTGTGGAGGTCTAACACTGTAGTAGAGGTTTGTGCTGCGAAAATGGCAGTTGTGCGGGTGGATGCATCAAAGTCACATGGTTCTGCAGCGGTTGGAGTTGTGTGTGAGGGATGTGATGGAGTTGTATGGTGGTTAAGAGGTAATTCGGTTGATGCTTGCTCTATTGTTGTAGCTGAAACCATGGTAGTTCTTTATGGACTGCAATGGGCTTTGGAGCATGGAGAGCAGAAGGTGATGGTAGAGTCTGACTCTAAGTGGGTGGTAGAAATTCTAAATGGCAACCGGACTTGGCCGTCTGAGATAGAGCATCTAATCAAAGAGATATGGGCGGTCTCTATAGTCTTTACTGCCGTTGGTTTTGTTGCTATCCCTAGGTCTGCTAACACTTGTGCAGACAAGGTGGCAAAGTCATGTCGAGCATCTGGCTCTAGTTTTGGTTGGAACCTAGGTGATGACCCAGGTGTCCTTGAGCATATGTAACTTGTGTTTTGTACTCAGCCCTAGGGCTCAACTAATCAAACAAAAAAAGTCGGGTCGGGTCTCGGATGGGCTTCTGGGCTGAATTTGGCGGATCGGCCCATCAAGTCACATGAATATACGATATCATTATCATAAGGCCAAATAACACTTTGGTACTCTGTAGTTTCCAGAATTTGCAGTTTAGTACCATCATCTTTCAAAATCACATAAAAGTACCCCTAACTTTCAAAACTATACAGTTTAGTGCCACCACCCTAATGTCCGTTACTAATTCGACGGTAAGCCAAGTCACTGTGTTTAATTTCATCAATTTTGACTTTTGTTTTCTATTTTGACTGGTTTTAGAGAGAGAGAGAGACGGAGCGGGAGAGAGCACCCGCCGACGCCGTGGAGGTTGTAGGCGGCGCCGTCGCGTCCGTCGACAGCGAGCTGCCCAGCGTAAGCGCCGCCGCCGCCGGTGCCGTAGATCCCCTCGTAAAGGTCGGCGATCTCCGCGGGGAAGCACGGATCCGTCCGTGCTCGCCCTTCATGCACGTCCTCGCGGCTCTCACTCTCATCCTCGTCCTTATCGGGACCGGATCACGAGGACCTTCCCCGACTTTCGCTGGACGCGGAGAAGCCCGGGAATGTCTGCCATGTTCCGCTCTCTCTTAGCCATCACCCGCCTAGGGTTCCACTGGCCCGGCTGCGTCCGACGGAGGATGCTGCTGCTAGGAGGTCCAGTAGGAGCCCAATGAGGCGGGCGGAGGCGGAGGCGGCGCCGGCACCTCCACGTGCGACGTTTATCGATAGTCTGAGGATGAATTCCTCTGGGAAGGTGGTGTTCCATGGGCTAGAGAGGAGCTCAAGCAGCCCGGGGAGCTTCAATGGCGGGCCTAGGGTGAAGCACCGAGGGATGGAGAGGTCAGTGTCTACGTTGCCCCAGTGCTCAACGTCCCTGTGTGCATGGCCGTCCTCCCAACGGCGACCTCGGAGTGGACGCGATGGTCAGCCTCATGGGGCATGAGCTCACCGAGCTGGCCACCAACCGTCTGGTGAACGCTTGGTTCGCCGGGATGGATCCGTGCTTCCCCACAGAGATCGTCGACCTCTGCGAGGGGATCTACGGCACCGGCGGCGCCGGCGGCGGGTGCTCTCTCTCTCCCTCCCGTATCTCTCTCTCTCTCTCACTTCCCATGTCAGCTCCGTGAAGTCATACTTGGGCCGCCCGTGGAAGCAGCACTCGAGGACGGTGTTCATGAAGACGAGCTTAGATAGCTCGATTGATCCGGCCGGCTGGCTGGAGTGGAGCGGGAGCCTCGCCTTGAGTACTTTGTACAATGGAGAGCACATGAATACCAGTGTCGGAGACAGACACTGCTAGGAGGGTCACATGGCCAGGATACCATGTGATCACAAGCACAGAGGAAGCCGGAAACTTCACCGTCGGAAGCTTCTTGTACGGTGACTCGTGAATTCCGGTGACCGGAGTTCCTTATACCTGGCCATGTGACCCTCCTAGCCAATGCCAGCCACTTGACGACGTCCGACGACCTCGCCTCCCTCGTCCCCGACGGAGTCCGACGATGAGAGCCTCGCTCTCTCCCGCTCCGTCTCTCTCTCTCTAAAACCAGTCAAAATAGAAAACAAAAGTCAAAATTGATGAAATTAAACACAGTGACTTGGCTTACCGTCGAATTAGTAACGGACGTTAGGGTGGTGGCACTAAACTGTATAGTTTTGAAAGTTAGGGGTACTTTTATGTGATTTTGAAAGATAATGGTACTAAACTGCAAATCCTGAAAACTACAGGTACCAAAGTGTTATTTGGCCTTATCATAAATGGGCTTCTCTTGTGCCCCATTCGCCCGCGCCACTACGCCGAGAAAGCTTGGAGAGGGTTTTGGGGAGCGCTTTCTACAGAGGGAGAGAGAGGGAAAGCGAGAGAGCCATGGCAGCGGTAGAGGAGGTGGAGGAGAAGAAGGGACGCAAGAAGAAGGAGGCGTGCATCTACGGCAACTACCGCCACTACTACGGCTATCGGGTTATTCCATCTCTCTCTCTTTCTTTAAATCTATAAGAAGGTCTCTCTGTCTCATGATAGATAGCATCGGTGCTTCTGAATAGTCTCTCTTGGATTTTTCAAGCATATTATTTTTTATTTTCTTTAAATCTATAAAAAGATCTTGTTCTTTATATATTTGGTGCAATCCTCAGCTTTTGTGGTTCTTCTCAATGAGATTTTCTGGTTTTATTTACAAATTGTAATCTTACACATTCTTATTTATCTTACGAAAATGAAATCTTTATGTCTATGCAGGTTGATCATACTTTGACTGAAGATCCTCGACTTGATGTGTTGAAGGAGAAATGGTTTGAGGGCAAGGATTGCCTTGACATTGGGTGCAACCAGGGATTTATAACCATCAGCATAGGTAGTTAGTTCTTTGTAGGTGATAGCCTGCGTTCACAAAAATTTGGTATTGGTTCTCTTTCATGGCTTTGATGCGGAGTGACAACATTACATGACTGCTTCAATTACCTTATAGCTTTTTGTCTAAGCTGATATTACATCATTAGTTAAACTACTTCATCTTCTTCTACCACCAACTGGTCAGCTTGGAGGTATGGTTGGCAGGTTGCTGACTTCCCTGTCATCTGTTTTCCACATATATATCATCCCTCATCATCTGTTTTTGATTTCAGATACCATCGCTATCAACTTTTAATCGGCAGAATATTCTGATGTGTTCTTTTTGACCACCTCAATGCGTGCCTTATTTTGTATAGTTTTTATGTTAGAATTTGAGTTTGTTCCAAGCAAATTCGTTCAGGAGGAAAGAGCAACTTTGGAGATCAGCATATTTGATGATCAAATAGTGTCTGATAATTCTAGCTGAAATTAATAGCTTTCGTCCCTTGGTTATACTTGGATCGAATATCTGTTGTATTTATATGTTCACTTCTTTTTCTTTCTATCCTTTTGAAATTTTTGTTGTCTAAAAGATATGGACTTGGTTGAGGTTTAAACTCTGGCCAATGCTTTGTCACGTATTTGTAGGAGTCTTGTCAAGTGGATTTCTATGTTGAAGAAACGAGTATCAGTTTCTTTCCTCTCACATCATATCTCTACTTCTAATTTATGCAGCTAAGAAGTTTTCCTGCCGAAGCATTCTTGGGATAGATATAGATGCAGGTGAGATACCTCATTCTTCTTTTCATATAACTTAAAGCAGTTTATTAAGTTTGTTTGCTGGTAGGGTTTTTGTTGCACATCCATATATAATTAAAGCTATGCGTTTTATATGACTGCATATCTATAGTACATCAACATAGTCGTGGCTATATGTCGTGGACACAAAAAAAGATAAGAGAATGTTTCTGACTTATATTTCTGGTTCGTGTACAACACTTGCACTTCTGAAAGTATTCTCCAAAATATCATTCCTTTTAGAATGATGTTGTTGTATTGTTGATATAATTCAGGTGAAGTAATGGCAAGTTTTTGGAACGGAAGTTTTCTCCTACCGTGTGTAGTGCGTTTTATATGTGTTCTGTTGTCACTTATTGCAATTTTTCACATACTTCTTTTCTGGTGTGCTGCATAAATCTTCGTTTATTTTCTCTCCTCTAGATGGCTTGTGCACCATCATTGTTTTCTAAGGGTCTATGAATCTATCCTATGTTCAAGAGATAAGTTTGAATCATGATTTCCAAAGAAATTTATGGGAGGACATTTCTTGGTAACTTGAAGCACCGGTTACATTTGACAGTAATATTCTCTGAGAAAGTCCCCATTAGACTTTCGTGAATAAACATATAGGTAGAATAACACCCAATTAATTGGACTTCAGTGGTGTGTTCTTTTTGTTGTGACTGCCACGTTTACTTTTGTGGTTACTTTTTAAGTTTATGCTACATCCTGGAGTGGTCTAGATTTTTTACATATCAAACCCACTTCAACTATGTGTGATTTCATCTGGACTGTGCTATCTTATATTTGTTTGGTGAAGTTCATTACTTGACATAAAGGTTCTTCATACATACACAACTTATACCATTGATAAATGTGACTGTGAATAAGCATTAGTTCTAGTTTTCTTTTTGTCCAACATTGAATAGAAATAAGCTAGTTAAACTCTAGTTCACATGATGATTTAAGCGTGCTTGACATACATATCAAATGTGTTCATGTTGATTGTCTCAATATAGTACAATGTGACGCATGTTTTCCTCAGGATGTTTTATTGCTCATTCCTTGGTTATGATTATGTTCAATTTTGTGGATACTTGTAATCTTGTTGTATAAAAGATGATATTGAGTTCAAGCATCTGGGAAGATTCTACCACAGCGGTTGTTACTCCATCGATATCTTTAGTTGTATTCATGTTAGTGTTTCTTCTTCCAGTTCTGGTTGAAACTGCAAATTTCAATTTGCGTAAGATGGCTAGAAAGGAACAAGCTGAAAGTAGATCCAGGAAAGCTTCTGATACAGTGACTTCAAATGGCAGAGAAATGTTTGATCATCAAACCTCTCTTGCCTCAGACGATGGTGCATGTACATCTATCACTGATGCTTCATCTACTAAAGAAGGCTATCTTTTCAAACGAGTCTCATTTCACAAAGAAAATTTTGTTCAGAGTATGCATGGTTGCTCAGAGAAGTATGATACGGTTCTTTGGTAAGTACTAAACCATTCGAAGTACCTATCGCCATAAGATAGCAGTAACTTTTTGTCTTAGCTTGGGTGGTTAGAATTGTTCGCCAATCTGGTAGGTCCTCTAACATTGTGTGGGTGGCATTGCACAGCAGCCATTAATTCTCACTCCTCTAACATTGTGTGGCTGGCATTGCACAGCAGCCATTAATTCTCACTGATATCTGGTGTTGCTCAGTTAAATCCTTTTTGCTCTATTTGCATATCACTCATTATTAAGGGCCACATCTGCTGTTGTTGCAGTCCCCTTTTTTAATGATCTTCACTATAACTGCCGTTCATCTTAGTCCTTCCTCATCTTGTCCTTTATGCTTGGCCCAAAACGCAAACTCTTCTTCTCACTTAATCTCGTTTCTACTTTGCTCAACATGCTTTTATATTATCTCCTCTGATTATCCCCAGATTTCACCTTCAACTTGTCAGTCCTAAGCCTCTCTGCAAAGTCACTGCAATTATCAGATTCTTGACATATCTTATGTTACATCTCTATTAATTTCTGAAGTTAATGTCATGGACATGTTTAAGCAGGTTGCAGTCCCAAAGCTACCACCATATGCGCTCTTGCCACTAGAGTCTTTTTTTCTTGGCGGATAAATGCCTTATTTTGTTGCACACTGTTGGTTTTTTTCCTTTTTTGCAGCTTGAGTCTAACAAAGTGGATCCAACTGAACTGGGGAGATGAGGGACTGATTACCCTGTTTGTGAAGATATGGAGACTTCTACGGCCGGTATTAAGCAGACTATTTTCTATAGCTTCTGGAGATTTATGACATTGTTCACAAACGCATGGTAGGATTGTATGTACATTTAAATAACATGCATTTAAGTTGTTCACTTTCCTTTATCAGGGTGGTATTCTCCTGTTGGAACCTCAGCCTTGGTCATCATATGAAAATAATCGAAGGGTGTCAGAGGTAATACATACCTTCATTCTGCTGATGTGTTGCTTAATCTTCGTATTTAAGTTATCGCTATGGTTATTTTTGGATATTAGGTTGGCTGAGGCACCAAATTCTGATTGTTTGCAGACTACAAGAGTGAATTTTAAAACTATTCTCCTATATCCTCATTTATTTCGGGAAATTCTTCTGGATAAGGTGAAATCTAATCACACACCCTATTTTTGAGAATGATGTGCCATATACAACTAAGGATTAATTTATTTCTTGATGAGTTTGCCAATTGTAGGTTGGATTCAGGTCAGCAGAGAATGTTACAGAGAGTTTATCTGGTAGCGTCACCGGGTTCAACAGGCCGATTTTTCTCTTTCAGAAATAGCACATTAAAAAGAGGTAACCCTGACCATATTAGGCCAAAACTATCTCCGATTTTTCTCACAATGATCCTGAGTGTGGAAGTCTATTATTTGCTAAAGCCGTTTTCTATGATTTTCTGGTTTGCCTATGCTAAGTAGGTTTTTGAGGTCTCTCCATTCATTTGACTTCCTGCATTGAGACATCTCAGTATGGTTTTTCATGTAAAGTATTCATAATGTTATTTCTTATTCTCTGTCTGATTTGAATTTTGTGTTCTTGTTGCTTCTTTGGTTTAAGCCACCCTCCTTCCATCCTGTTATTTATAATTCCTTTTTTTTCCTCCGCTTGCTCTTTCTTTGCTCTGCTACTTGAAACATTAGTGATAATCGAGACTCTAGATTTTAACATATCATATCCTAGTGAAATTCTTTGGCCTAATCTTTATGCCCCTGTGTTTTTCCTTTCTTATCATTTGGCAGTGTTGAGGGTTCCAAATGCTGAAGGGGAAGGTGGCACTCCACTAGTTTGCTTCTTATCAGTTTTGCCATGATGTGAGTGCTAAAGGCTTGTCTTGGTGCGTATAGTCCTGATACTAATCAAAGATGTTACACGAGCCGACACAATCAGAGGAACAGATGGTCAACCTTTTGATCTGATTGTGTTCTTACCCTGTTCGAGGGTGAACCTTTCAGGAATTGTAGTAGGATTTGCCGTACAGTGTACCTGTAACGAGACGATTTTTGGAGATTTCTGCATCAAAAACTTACCACCAGAAACTGAGGGCGATGCCCGGACTCTTGAATCCTTCTTTCTGCTGGCAATGTAACCTTATCTTTGCATGTGCGCTGATATCAACCAGATTGTTGATTGGGTTTTGGTAAATTCTCCGGATCTTAAATAGTAGATCAACAACTGAAGCTTTCGTAGCTATCTTAAAATCCATAAGTTCTTACGTATCCAAGTTGCTATGTAGACATGTTTACTATCCTACTGTGGCATGCCACAGGTTACGCAGTAGTAGAACCATCTTCCATGCTTGTATAATGATTTGGCATTATCTATTGGATTGGCCTTGTGACTTGGTTTTTTTTTTTTTAATCAGTTGAGCCGAAGCTATACAATTATTTACAGGACATGATTAAGAGCCCCAAGCCCCTCCTCTGCCTGCCACACAAAACCGGTGTCGGCTAGATGACATCATTTAGCTCGCCGGTCCGCTTTACCATTAGCAAACCGGGGGATGTGGAGAACTACATCAGATTTGAAGTCCATAAACAGCCTCCAAACAGTCTTGGTGAGCTCCTCCTTCCTTGGCCATATGCTCTTTCCAGTGAGGACATCAACAACCTCTTTTGCATCGGACTCTATAATGACCCTTCTTTCATTCCTCTCCGGGGGCCGACAAACACCAAGCAGTTTAATTCTAAAAACTGACAGCCAAAACCCTTGCTCCCTAAACCCATCGCATCACGCCAGTCGCATTGGTAGCCACCACCCCAATTGCAACGTTGAAGTCACCAGATTGATCGTGTGAGGCATCCACCTATGGCACCACCGCCGTTATCTACCATGAGTATCTCCTTGGCAAAGTTAATAGACAATTAACAAAGTACATGTGGATGAAATCAAACTTCAACTGAGATGAAAAGTTGATATAGATTGTTCGCGCGCGAAATATGCATGCTTACGACAAACAAAACAGATCGTGATGGATCAGGGATGTGAGCTCTCCAACCTCCTCGAAAGCGACTAAGGGTGCTAAGGTTGTGAAAAGAGATAGAATGAAAATAAGTTATTTGCACTAGAACAATGACAAAGTGATTTGTTCTGATGGCACCGAAATCGGTTCCGTAAAAAAGATGAAATATTTTATTAATTGCTAAGACGACCTCCGATGAGGTACTTACTGGAAAATAGGCGCAAGTAAGTCTATTACAAAAGTACAGGACGGACCTGCGTAAGAGAGCAGGGCGGACCTACGAAAGACCTAAACTAATATACAAATAACAGTGGCTAAGCCTACTGACACAAGAGTCTATTGCTCTGGTTTCTGGATTGCGAGAGAGTTTAACTGTTGTATTCCTTGGTCTTTTATATTGCTCCATTCCCCAAGCGGTTGGTAGCGGTTCCATTGGTGTTTTTCCCTATCGTATCTGGAAGTTGAATTGCTAGTCAGTTACATTAACTGACTTCTCTTTTCATTGTTGACATTGAGCTTCCCTTTTGTAGCGAAATATGCTAATTTTCGCCAGTACTCTTCTTTCGTGTGCTTAAGCCATTGCAGACGATTCCTTTTTCATGCCCATCTACGATTTAACTGCACAAGAAAAAAAAATGATTTTTCTGGTGTACATTCCCCCCATGCTGAGTTTCTCGGAATCATTTGTTTTTCGAGGAAATCGCATGGAGTCTTTTGCATAATCATCGGTGAAAACTAAGATGTCAATGATGTGACTTATCGAACACTTAGCACATTTCCTCGTACTTCATGATGTGGCTTGCCCTTTTAGCCATCATCCATCATTATCTTTTTGTATGCTCGAAAGACCCAAATCTGACGTCATTTGCTGACTTAGTACCGCTTTAGGTCGTGTCAATGATCGTGGGAATCGTTGATCATTAATTACGACGGCTGCGACACGATAACCGAATAGTTACAGGCGCACTAAACCTCCTCGGCCAATCACAACCATTAATTGTGATAGATGCTGCTTATACATCTTTGCCCTTTTCACTTGTGATCATCTGTGCTTACTGTTGCTAAAACCAGAAATTTCTAGTGATGTATGTGAGTATGTGATTGTATACAACTTTGTAGTTGAGTAAATGCTGCTGGGTGCTGTTTAACTTTAGCTTTTCTTCCTTCACCTTCTGTACAATGTATACTTTGTAGTTAAGAGTAATGCTACTGGGTGCTTTTTAATTTTAGCTTTTCTTCCTTCACTTTCTGTACATTGAATATCTGTGTGCTGGATTGCTCAAGGGTATGACTATTTTGGGTGATGATGTTGGGGCAAAGCAATGCATCAACAATCCCTATCCTCAAGCCAGTTTGGCTCAACTAAGCAAAAAAAAAAACAAAAAAAAAAACAAAAAATCCCTATCCTCAAGCGGTCAAGCCAGTGTGCAAGTTCATTGAACAAATTTACTTATTCTCGTAAACCAGTGTCAATGAGAACCAATTTTTTTGCATTTCATTCTTCTCTTCATGGAATATCTGGTAAGCTGGCATCTGGGTTTGGAGTTCAACTTGATCAAGATTCTCAAAACACAGAGGCGTAGGTGCAACGTGCTTAGGTGCTAGAGTTGTCCTATTGGCCTAGGTGGATCAATTATATAAGCTAGCGGACTCTATTGGCAAACTGATCTGATTTGTGTTTACGCTTAATACTATCATGCATTTAGATTGGGCTATGATGCATTAATAATCTTGAATCCTTCATTAAACCTCAAAAATAAGCTTTTTTCTAATGTATCTTCTTCTTGATGTTGATCTTCATTCTTTTAGTTTGAAATTGTAATTTGGCAATAACTTATAGAGTGTAGACTTAGAGTACCAATTTCTTATTATGTTTTGAACTTTGTAGTAGCCAAATATTGAGTATCTTTTGTGACTTATTGGCATATTCCTTTGTGAACCTAGAGTACCAACTTCTCAAAACCTCTTTATCTTTTGGAGTTTGTAGATGGTTGAAAGAAGTCAGCTTAAATTATTGAAACAACGTTCATTTTTATTAAAATTTTGTTAACTCATATTCATATGTCAATTATGGCAGGCAGTCACATATGTCAAAAACACTTACTACCTGCATTTCTCTGTATGAAGTGTAGTAGTGGGAGTGAATAGTTCCATTATGATTATGTGATGCAAGTGAAAGAAAGTATTTCAATTTGTTTGTGCTGTTTGGAATATTCATTATCTTCTTCTTGAGGATTAGAATGACGTGACATGATCCAAAAAAGCCGCACATTTTATTAGTTTAATCAGTTTCCCCTGGCAATCGATTTCAGCCTCCACGTCTCTGATGGATTACTTTTTTTCCTAAGGTATTCAAGATGTTTAAGAAGAAGCATATTTGGAAGAGGCAGAGAGCTAGTTTTTTTAGTTTGGAACCAGTAGGGATTGAGAAAATGGGTAAGAGGATAGTCATTAATCTCAAGGTTTTGAGTTTTGGCCTGTTTGAAATCTTTTTGATCCATTTGGCTGAAATGGTTTGAGATTCTTATCCAGTGTATGTGGCCTTTGGACTACATACATCCCTTATCGTAGGTGTGTCCAAGCTCTGTGTTTAAAATTTACAAGCTAGCAGCATTTTGTTTGTAGTTTCAGACAGCCTTTCGAACACGTTACATATATACCATAAGTTCAGGTCCATATGGCAGTGTAAGTGGACCAGATTCATTCGAAAACTCTTGATTTGCTTTTCCCACAGGTTGTATTATTTTGAAAAAGGAAGAGTCTCATCAGTTGGGTGGTCGTTATTCTTGATTTTCATAGCTTTTCATTGGTTTATGTTGGTTGTTTACTACCTTTGGATTTGGTAGTTGATGTTAGTGAATGATTTAGATCATTGTTTTTAAGTATATTTTTGAGTCAACATAATTTATTTGATGCCTGTAATTTATGCTTATATTTTCCTTCTTTACGGGAGTAATGTAAGTTTATTTGTTGTTTGAGTTATTTTTGTATGCAAACCGCAAATGCGGCCTCAGATGCAACAGCCTATGTGGGAGTGGGATGTTTTGTCCTTGGGGTTTGCATGTATGCTTTCTGTTATCATGAAACACTATAAATTTTATGTCTTATGGGCATTAACTATAGATCCTCCTCATGGAACTCTGTATGTCATATTTTTATTTTGTAGTGAGTTGTAAGTGTTTGTTGGTAAAACTTAATTGCATGGATTGGGTACATTTCAAATATTGTTCCCGATTGTCTGGATTTGCGGTAGGATTTGACCCTCCATTGCAGACTATGGGTCTATTTGTTAATTCCCATTAATATACATATCCATGGTAGGAGTGACAAGGGAAATTTTTAGGCGAGGTATCGAGTTTGTTTTAAGGTTTGGGTTAAACTTTTTGGAGAACATATTGTGCCTTCCTTCTGATGCTAATGAGCTTTCTTATGTCCTAGAGTGGACAGTAATTTTCATTTTCTATTGTCCATCTTATAACACTAATGTCATGGTATTCTTTAATGCGGTAATTTAATGGATATCTCACATAACCTTCTTTGATGATAATAGCATATTTATTCTACAATTATTATAAACAGCAGCAGTGTCTATGTATTCTTTTGCCAAGCAATCAAATAATTAGCCGGATAGTGGATGATAGCTCGCGAAAGAGGATGTTCCCTTGTAAGAGATATTTACAAAGACAAACTCTGATCGTGGGATTGTAGAGGTTCATGAAATAAGATACCATAGACACAACGTCATATGTTTTGCTGTCTTTTGCAAATAGATGCAAGGAGAAGTTACTTTGGTAGAGTGTGAATGAGGCTTCCAAGTCCCCTAAGCTGATCCACATTCGACCTTTGTTGGATCTGAACATCTTATTTTCCTTGTTTGATGAATTAGGAATCTCTCACTTTGAGTGAAAATAGGATTGTGTCTTATAACCAATCTGGATCTGAACCTTATTATCTTCTGAATGCTGGATCCTTTTGCCTAGGCGCAGACAGGTTGATGCTTCCAGGACTATGTTAGAGCAAACTAAAGCCATATGTATGGTCTTGGGAGCTGTGCTTGAGATGAAAACATTAAATGTGAGTATTTATGTCTTCAACAACGTAAAGCTACATTGTTGCTCCCAAAAAACTGTGTAATTAAAGGTTCATTAGATCCTGCAATTGTTGCTTTCCCTCTTGGTTTGATGTGCTATTGACGAGTAAAAATTATGGAGAGTATAAAGCCTTACCCATAACCAGGAATCTGGGATCATAAATTGCCTATTTGACGAGTAAAAATTTGAGGGAGGTCTATTCCTATTTCCTACATTCATATTCAAGATAGTATGATGATTTCTATCCTAATTATTAGTATTATATCGATGAGTTATTTTGCAATTGGTGTTCCTTTTTAATGAGTTTTATCATTTACTGATGCATGAAATTTTTGACATTGGAAGGCACTTACCTCATGAGCTTGCTGGATTACAGTGAATATTGATTCGGCTTTTAAATTATGATCCGCCTCGTTAGTAAGTTTATATTATATTGGAGGGTCTCTTAATTCCTGTAATGTGTGAATGACTCAGCTTGTGAGCTTATCGAAATATAAGTGGATCTCGTTGAGTTTTAGTTTATGTGAAGCATTTCGTTATCGTTTCTTGTTAATGCAAATAATTTTTTTTTAACTTGCATGTGAATTTCTTTGCTTGTGTTAGAACAGAAATCTAACCGTTGACCGGTCAAATAGTCAAGATTAAAATCTACTCCACACTTAAGAATCAGATGATTCAAGTTAAGTTTTACTCCTTCAAACTACGTTCGAACAGAGGTGTCAAGTTGAATGGAAATCTAGATTAGACTTAATTTAATAATCTAATTAACAACCAATTATCTAGATTAACTTAAAATAGTCTAAATTAACCTATTGAAAACATAAATTATCTAATATTATGGAATTAATTAAAGAAAGCGAAAAAGATCATCCTAAGTTACTAAATCAAGAGAAAACATATTTAAACCTACTGATTAACTTAATCTAGCCTAGAAAGTAAAAGCTTCTAATATTAAGTTAACCTAAAGAAATGCAGTAAAGAAATCTCTAAGAAATGAAGAAGAAAGCATAACTATCTAAACCTATATTAGCCATCTAAAACAGTAATCTAAACTACATTAAACAGAAAAGATTAACTAAGTACTGAAGAAACGATGTCATTCTATTGAACTAAATCAACTTACAGAAAACATGTTGAAAGAACAATAAAGAAATCCAGGCACGCAGGCTCTGTGTTTAGTTTGCGAGAGAGATTAAACAGTGAAATAGAGAGGTATTTATACTAGAGCGGTTAGGTAACTTCTGTTCAGCACGTTATGCATCATCTTCCATCTTTCACTCTTAATACGCCGCGTGTCCCATGTTCTCCGATATTTTCTCGTTTCTTCATTCCTTGCTCTTGCCGATGACGGTTGCGTCTGGTCGATGAGCTTCTGGCCGATGACGGTTGCGTCGGGTCGGTGAGCTTCTGTATGTTGTAATGTCATCCTTCTTGATTGGTGTTTTCTTCTAATTCATTTCTTCATCGTCCAGAGTTGATAACCTTTTATCTCTAAATGGTCATTGTCTTTGGTCGATAAACTGTCATTACTTTTGGCTGATAACCGTTTTGTGTAAAGAAGATCATCGTTCTTAGTTGACAACTCCTTTTGCTTTTAGATCGTCATCTCTCTTGACTGATGGTTTCTTTCTGTAGAAATGATCATTATTCTTGAGCGATGATTTCATTTTTTGGGCGATGATTTTATCATTGAGTGATATTACTCAATTGGGTTTGGAAGTCTGTCGACCATATTTATTATGCTGAAATGTTAATCATTGATTGGTTAGCCATTATATTGGCTAATATTTTGCCCTCCATGCGGTAATCGAGGAGTTTGAATTTATGACGAGATGACCGTATCTGATACGATTTGACAGCTTGCTTGTTAACCACTAAAGGCTAATCATGATCATTCTCTAGGAAACAGAATCACCGTTCTGTTTTCCTTCTCTATCCATATCTTTTGATATTCTGCATTTAATGTGTCGTCCTTATCTGACAAGCATACCCTTTTAGCCATACTTCTTTGGCGCGAAAGAACGTTATTGGTTCTTCCTTCCTCTGATAGGGCTTGAGCTTTCTTTCTTCTCTCACGGTCGCGGCGCTTAGGCATTTTCTTCCTCTTGTGAGTTCTGAGACATCTGAGAGTTCTTCTTCTTCTTCTCCATCAAGACTTCCGTTTATCGCCATGGTTCATGAACTCAAAGCTGGTGAGGAGGTGCATAAGGAAGCTTGCAAGGCCTATGCAGAGTTCAATGAGATTTTGAGATCAGATGAAGCGCGAGGGACATATATGGTCAAAACGGGAGATTCTTCTTCCAGGTTCTTTTCTTTGGGTCATTGCTTTATTTCCGATCTTTTGCCTTCTCTTTCTTCTGATCTCCAAATTATTGTTCATAGCTTTCCGCTTTCTGGCGATCTTCCCTAATCTCAATAACTTAATCTTTCAACCCTTTCTTCCAAAAATCCTATTACGCCATGGCCTTTGACTGATGACAAGTTCATCGCGTGGCATAATAGAATGGTTAATCATCTTGAGTCAAAGAAGATCTTTTCTGATGCTGGCATTTTAGATTTCTTAGACTTGAGCACTAGGGTTCCAGCTCAAGAACCCAATTTACTTCTCTCGTCGTTCCTTTTTTGGTCGACAGAGTATAACAACTTTGTTTTTCCTTGTGGCACTCTTTCTATTACTCTTTTAGATATCTCTCTTTTTCCTGGTCTTTCTCCTATCGGCGATCTTGTATCGGCCAATATGAAACTTTCTTCTCGGGAAACGGTTTTTGACTCTGATAAGAACTATGGCGTTTTCATCAATACATATGTCAAACTCAAAGAGACCGATGAGCCACCAAGTGCTAGAGAACGATTAGCGTTCATTTATTACTAGCTTTGTAAATTTGTTCTTTATCTCCCTGCTAAGAGACCGGTTAGGGGTTACATCGGTCTCACCCAAGCTATCGTTTCTGGAAAGCAAGTTTTGTCTCTTTCCACTTTTGTTCTCTCGGCCATATACAGAGGCATCTACCTTACTCTTGGGCAATTGAGAGATGGTGGATGTGAGGACCTGCCCCTCTACTCATGTGGCTCGTTGTGGACCGCAAGGGTAATTTGGTAAATTGCACCTTGTTGGTTTGTTTCACACCCGCGTGTACACACACTGACCTTGTTTATGGTAGTGCTTGTTTAGAATGGTTAGGTGGACCCGGGATCGAAAGATCTGGGTTTGGGCTTGAGTTCTAGCCCAAGTCTAGCTTTCTGCACCTAAAGGATCGATCCTTCCTTGCTAGAAGATCGATCTTTTGGTGCCAGAAAGTCAGGGTGCGATCGTCATGAAGGATCGATCTTTGCCTAGGGAAAGATCGATCATTCATAAGTCGGTTCGTTTGCCTATAAAGTGGACGCGATCTTCTTCCTTGAATCCCTTTGAAATCCGGAGATCTTGAGCTTAGATCTGTTGATTTTGAAGGAGTTTGAGGACGATCCAAGCCTTGGCAGCTGGGATTTGAAGCAACTATTGCCTAGGTAGGGATCCTACCTACTTTGTTTTCGGATTTGGTGAGTTTGAGGTTGTTTGTGTTTTCTTTTGCTTAGATCTTCATGTACGCATGATAGTTTGTAGTATTTCTACCGGTTTTGGACTCGTGGTCCTTCGAACTATCAGATTCCAAGGTTTTGTGGGATTTGGTAGAGTTTTCCATCGGTATTTCTCGCCGGATCTTCACCGGAGAACCTATCCGAATCGATCCTTCTGGAGGAATGATCGATCCCTCTGGGTTGGTCATGCTTAGCCCGATGAAGGATCGATCACCTGGTTGGAGATGATCGATCATGTACCTTGGGTAGCATGGATGCCCTGCGTCGCGAGGAGGATCGATCTTCCTGGGAGGAAGGATCGATCTTCCTTGGCGCGACAAGAAGGGTGCTCCCTGTCTCAAGAAAGATCGATCTTCCTGGGAGGAAGGATCGATCTTCTTTGGCTCGACAGTGAGGGAAGGCTCTCTGTTACTTGGAAGATCAATCCTTTAGTAGCAGAGAGGAGTTTTCATGACTTTGCCCGCGGGGCTTTGTATGTACAGTTTTCTTTACAGCTTTATACCTTGTACATACTATTAAGCATGTTAGCCCCCTATTAGGGGCAGTGGTGAACCAGGAGAGTAATGACTCCTGGGGTGTTTAGAATAAGCGGGCGAGTAGCCCTATTGCTTTCCTTAGCCTAGCATGGCGGCGTGCGCCGAGGGCTTTCACATGTTTAGTGTACCTTCTGTTGTTTGCAGGGTTATTTTCCGATGTAGGTTGCTGGGGAACTGGCTGGCAGTTGGTAGTGCACCACTGCAGCAGTTCCAAACCTTAAATACTTGTTCACTACCCCAGGGCCGGCAGTGTGCCGAGCCCAGACCGTGTTATGTTATCATCACATCTTGCTGCATGCCTTAAGCTGTTTTATTGTGCATGTTCATCGCACGCATCCTCGTTGTGCATTAGTTGCATGGTTAGGGCGTGGGCGATCTGTGGGTCGCCGTCCCGAGGTTTGGAAGCTCGGACTTAGCCCTAGGACCGGGGTTGGGTAGTTTGGTCTTGGTTGAATTGTGGGGTACGGTCAACTTCGATGATAGGCCTAGATGACTGGTACGCCCTTTTGATTGATGATTGTAGTAGTCGTGTCGGCCTCGAGCCAAGTTCCGTGGTGCCCGTGTTAGGTAGAAACTCTTGAGTAGATGTGGTGCCTACTCAGCGATGCTCTTTTCCCGCCTGCAATGCCTTTTCCTGCTTGTGAGTAGCAGGGTTGCTTTCCTGTTGTACCGGTGTAATCTAGGATGTGACCAGCTCAGCTGGGAGATCATGACTGGAGCTCTTAAGGGCACGCGGCACCCCAGATCTTGCTTGAGGGCGACACTGTTGTGTTCCCCTTCCTTCTGTGTGACGTAGTGTAGTTTCCTGCTGAGCTTAGTGCTCATTCCTACCTGGGCTGCGTTTTGCAAGTGCAGGCGCTAGCTCTTCTTCGGTGGCCCCTACCGGGCAGTTGGTTGGCGGTGCGGCGGCGCCAGACAAAGTCTGAGAGGTGGTGATCGTTTTTCCTGTTTTAAATCTCTGTTAGTTAGCCTCCTATGGGAGTAATGTTGTACTTTTGGATTTTACCTCTCCGAGGATTTGTGTATTATAACTTTTGGAGTCCTGCAGTTTTAAATTGTTAATCCTGTTGTTCTTTCTGGAGAGTGGTTGTTGATTTGTTTAGGGAGACCAATAGGTTAGAGGGAACCCTCGCCTTTTTTTTCCGCAATTTGTTAGGTTCCGGTTCGCGTCGCCCGACCCGGTTGGGCTTTTACGGGTCGGGGCGCGACAGTGGAAGCCTTACTAGTTTTGGCCCTCTTTGGATTGTCCAATTATGGCTTAGAGCCTATTTTCCTTGACTCCATTTACCTCATTTTTCATCAGCCAGAACTCAAGGCCATTTGTACCTTTCTTCATCGTTCATTCCCAAATCCCTCCAGCATACTTTTGATTATTTTTATACTTTATCTAATTTTTCTTCCTATCGTCCTTTCAACCATAATTCTCACCCAGCTTGTATTCGTCCACTCCTCGATCTGTCGACCAATTTGGACGATGAGGATAAAAGATTGGCCTGGGCCAGTTTCTTGGTCGGCCGAGATCTACACTTTGATATGTCATGGGGTAAGGCCAACAACAAGTGCGAAGTGGAAGTCTATGCTCCAAACTTTGTCGCCCGTCAGTTTGGACTGAAGCAAGCCTGGCCAGTTCCTTCTACTTTAGCTTCAATGTAATCGCTAAAGGTCGATGTGTTTTCCATAGCATCGATAGGGTAGTTACTGTAGAGAAGAGAGACATAGCGCTATGTAAGCGATTTAAGCTTACACACTTCGAACCAGTGGTCGACGTCGATTCTATCATCGCCGCTGTCTGGAGTTTGCCCATCAAAGAGCGTCTCTTCTCTCAAGACAAGAATGTTGTCTTCAACAATTTTGTTCCTCCCAAGAAGTTGGGGCGTAAGAAGAACGTTTTGGAACATGCTGAGGCAGATGATAGACCTCAGAAGAAAAGAAAAGTTGTTGCTTCTGCTGGAAAGAGTGGAGAATCGCCCAAGAAGAGACGTGGAAAGTCTACTGAAGAGACTTCGTCTCGTAAGTAGAAAAGGGTATCAACTGGTGAATCCAGGATATCTCCATTGGCCGAGAGGCCTTTGGTCGAGGAGACGATGGTCGAGGAAGTAACGGCCGAAGATGTAGAGGTCGAGGAAGTGATGGTTGAGGAACCTGAGAAACAAACTCGCTCATCCTTGGCAGTAGGAGAGGATGCAGGATCGCTAGGCAGTAGGCAAAGCGTCCATTCTGCTTCTGCTTCCAAGTGAGTATTCTTGTTCACTATCTTATGTTTCTCCATCTTCATATTTCGAACTCATTCTTCCTTGTTTTGCGTAGAGAGAGATCAGACTCCTCTACTCCTTCCCATCTCTTATCTCTTTCTGGTTCTCTTTCCAACTTGGGCGAGGAGGTTGCTTGTAAAGAAATCGAGAAAGACCCTATCGCTGTCTCCAGTCAGGTTGAACCTTTGACGAAACAAGTATGTGTTAACTCTTGGAAAAAAATTTATGTTCACCAATAGATTAAAACATTTAATCATTGTCTTTCTCAATGATTTGTTTTATCGATCTTTTCTCGTTTCTATGTTAACAACCTTCTAAAGAAAACATCGTCATTTCATCGTCCGAAGAAGAAAGATGAGATGATGTTACTGTCGAAGATCTTTTCTTCGTTCTCAACTTTACTCCATCTAGACCATGTATGTCTTCTACTGGTCAAATGATTGTTTATTGTCCATATAGTCTTTTGAGGGACCTTGGTGATTGATGAGTGCATGAAAGTGCACTCTGAACACGACTAAGAGCAGCTTATTTGCTTAGTTTTCATGATTAATATAGATGATTTCGTCCGTATATGTTGTTTAACAAGGTTATATGTATTATGCAGGAAATTGAAGCAAAGATGGGTCTTTAACGCCAAAACTGTACCTTCTCAGAACGAACCAGATGAAGTGTCATATATGGTTGGAAAGCTCTTGAAGTCTAGTTTCTGGAGAATTTTACGGTTCGTGATTCCGAGTTTTCTAAAGGACGTTATGGAAATATTAGTACCGATGGCGCAGTCTGGATGGCAAAACAGTAAATACTCAGTAAAGACGGATCGATCCTGTTCCCTAGAAGGATCGATCCTTTTATGCAGACAGACATGACAGAACACACACTTTTCGGATGATCACAGAAGAATCGATCCTCTATTCACTCGAGAATTTTGAGGAGAAGGATCGATCCTTCTCCTATAGAAGGATCCATCCTACTCTATGGAAGGATCCATCCTACTATAGACGGATCCATCCTACTCTATGGAAGGATCCATCCTACGATAGTAGGATCCATCCTACTCTATGGGAGGATCCATCGTACTAAGAAGGATCGATCTTTCTCCTATAGAAGGATCGATCCTACTCGGGTGACCCAGGTTACGGAGAAATAGAGAAGAGGAAGATCGATCCTTGGCCTTCAAAGGATCGATCCTTTGTCAGGCGGAACTAAATACGAGCCATCAGATTTAATCCAAAGGCTGAAATAAAAGCTAGGGTTTCATATCCTTATATAAGGGGAGTTCTTGGACGTTTTTGGGGCTCTAATCTGGACGTTTTCTAAAGAAAGAAGATGAAGACATCTCCATCCATGGCCGAGTAAGCGGTGGGCATGGCGGACGGATGATCTAGCGAGGATTAGGGTTTCTTCTCCAACAATGGTTCATAGTTTTAATCTTTATTGTTAAACTCTTTTCTATGTATTGAATCTTTAAAGATTGTTTTCAGATTATAGATTTTTATGTGGATGATTAATATTATGAATCCAGTCATGCTTCTTTCATGATCTTATAATCCCATAGTTTTATCTATTGTTTACCTACTTTATCTCGTGAAATCTTTGCTATGCATTGCCGATTGTGAAAGTTGGTATTGTGTATTCTTAGAGATCTGGTTAGATAAAGTTAGGGCTTTGTCCCGATGAACTTTTGTTGCGCGTTGCCTGTAGTGACAGCCGGTATCGTGTATTCTTAGGTTTGGGTTGGATGAAGTTAGAACTATAATAAGGAAAAATCAATCGTAGGAAGTGACATTGATATATTTTGTTAAGTTGATAGTTCCATATCTTCTGGTTAAGGTGATTGGGATGTGAATTCCTTAACTGAGTAATATATGAACCATTGAGAAGAGAAGAACCTAAATCCGAGTGAAGTAATTCATGAAGCCTAGCCTTATCAAAATCCTGATATCTCTAGTTAATCATGAATTATCATTAAAGCCTTTGATCTAATTTAGTTAATTCTTAAGCTCTCGATTGTTTTCAATTCATTGTTATTTGCGTTTTGGATATTTTCTGCTTGTCTCTCTGTGGGTTCGACCTCTCTTATGCTGTACTGCATCGTGACCGCTGTGCGTGACACATTTGAGCGACATCAAAAATTGGCCTCGTTGCCGGGGTGACGGTTCAGAAAAATGGCAAAATCATCAGATCACAATGATTGAAGACATTGAAGGCGGTACCTTTGTTCCCTTTTCTTTGGATTTTTATTTCTTTTTCTTTAGTTTTCTTTATTTTCTTTTTAGTTTTATTTTAATTTTTCATTTTATTTTTACTTGCTGAAAAGAAAACTGACAAAAAAAAAATAAAACAAAACTGAGAAAAAAGAGGATGGTAAATGAATTATATCAAGACTATTTGAGATCATGTTCTATGAAGTCGAGAGATGGAATGTCTCAAACAACAGTTCGTAAAAAGAGTATATACGAATTGAGCTTGGAGAATATAATGAGTCATGTTTCTGTCAATGAGTATCCTCCTAATTATATGATTAATACATTGAAAAGAAAGATTTCATCCTTTGCACAAAAGGATAATGAGACATTATGTGATTCATGACAGCGATTTAAAAGTTTAATAGCTTCATGCCCTCACCATGGTTATGCTAGTTGGCGTTTAATTAGCTATTTTTATTATGAATTAGCTGAGCATGAACGTCAAATTCTTCAAACAAGATGCAAGGGTGAGTTTTTGCAGATTGATCCAAATGAAGCTATGAACCACTTGAATGAGCTTGTTGAGACGACTCTTACACAGACGGTTCCGGGGCGCTGGGATGATTATCATGGTCATATGAATACCAAATTCTACAAACATCCCAATGTCGCCTTAACGTCCAACAGCTATCTGCAACACAATGAGCCTTTCTACTCTTATCCTAGTGTTTATGATGATTATGTGCATGATACTTATATTGCTATTTCCCATGATGTGCATGTTGATGAGCCTAACATGTATAATGCATGTGTCAATGACTTTAGTGCTTCTGATGGATACATCCATGATTTTAATGCTTATGATGCACATGCTCAAGATGTTCATGTTGATGATGCATATGCTCATGACTGTAGTGGTAGTGCGCATGTTCAAAATGCTAGCCCTATTGATGCACAAGCTATTGATTCTAATGTGTGTGATGCATATGCACATGATTTTAGCGCTCCTACGCATGTTCATGATACTAACATTCACTATGCATATGCTCATGATTCCAATGTTAGTAATGCACATGTTCATGTCTATGATGCTGGCGATGCACATGTTTCTCCTCAACTTTCTATGCCAGAGATTTTGGACTTACTTAAGGAGGCTAAAACCAAGCCTAATTTTGACTCCTTCATTCTGCAGTTACTTATGAAGGATGAGGAGAAGGCACGCCAACTATGCGAGGTAATCACATCTTTTAGCGTGCACGAACTCGGATGGACACATCGGTTGGAAGAAGACGAAATACTCCAGTACGGGGCGGTCAGCAACGAGGAAGATCCGGACGACTACCAAGACCACCACGACCATGTATTCGTTGAACCTCCATCGGCTGAATTTCAAGTCATTTCTTCTAAGCCACAAGGTATATTTCCTGTTTTTATTTCATCTCCTTGGATAGTTAGGAAGAACATGACCTTGATAGATATTTTTAGACTTCGAAGGATTTATTTTAGATTTTGTGATCTTAGCATCCTTGACCACGAGCATGATCACATTTTTGATAGGTCATTGGATGAGTCACTGAAACTTGAGCACAATGATGACACATATTTCTATTTAAGAGAGCCAGCTATCTTGTTTATTGGTGTTAGAATGCAAAAGCTAGTTCTCCCACTTGTAATATGCTACTTGGATTCACATGGTGAATTACCCTTGGTGATACTACTAAGGTTAACCCTTCAGATCATGACACTTACTGATTTTGCAAATCATCGTGCTAGGGCACGGCCGCCAAGGGAGCGATTAAAAATCCTTGTCTTGTATATAGTAGTTTAGATTGCTCGATTTGCTTTCTTGTATGCTTGAGAATGCTTGAGTTATTTTTATGTTGTGTGCTTGCATATTTGCTTTTGTTTTCGGTTTGTTTTGCTTTTGTTTTTAGGTGCTCAAGCAGTCCCTGCCTTCCGTTGGAGATTTTGGCCAGCCATCACTGGGATGGAGATTTCGGCCACTTTGAGGAGCCTTGAGGGGATATTCGCTTATTCTATCAGGTGACCTCGCTTCAATTTCGATTTCCTATTCTTATTTATGCTATATATGAAAATTCAGCCAACACCCTTCTGCTTATTTATATGATTAGCACACATTGAGAACAATGTAAATTTTAGGTTGGGGGGTGTAGGCATTCATGATCTCATGCATGCTACTTTATTGAGTTTAATAGTGTTGAATTGAGTATGTTACTAGCGATTATACATGAGCTGAAATTTTTATGCTTATTATACATGTTGCTTTCATATGGATTGGCCCATACATTGATTGCATGCGTGATAACCTGAAGGTAGAACATCATGTGAGTCACACACGAACACTTGATGTGCAATGGCAATTATACTCACCAGAGTAATGAGCATGCTATTGTTAATCTAGACCATGATTTCAGCATTAGCTAGTGTTGAGTATTGCATGCACAGAGAAAAAAAAGAAAAAAAAAAAGAAAAAGTTATGGAGCTTGATCAAGCTGTGCCTAAACAACTATTAAGTGATCTACTGAGTAACCGGGTGTTCTTGCCTCAGGAAGCGGAGAGCTCGCGTAAAAAGGTAGAACCACTTATAGCTATAAAAAAAACTATTAAATGTATTGCAAAGTAACCGGGTCTCTGCGCCTCAAGAAGTGGAGAGTGCTCGCGTAAAAAGGCAAAGTGTCTGATAGTTGAAAAGAAAAGGAGAAAGAAAGAGCATGTTGTACTCAAAGTGCGAGGGTTGGATGATTGGTCATGAAGATAGTAGTGTGTTTGGACTAATGGTGGGTAGAAGTTGCTTCTGTACGTAACATTTATTTGTCACGTCACATGTGTTCTTCTGGATGGTGATTAGCATGTTTGATGTGTAGAAGTTGATTTCATATGATGGTAGTATGTGTATGAGTATAAGAAGTTTTCATGCTCTGTACAGTATAAAACACTATTGACCTGATAAGGTAGAATTTTTGTCATGCATGTCTACATCCTTAGACCATTAGTGTGCTTAATTATATTTTATGCGCTTTGAATTGCTAGAGACTAGCAATAAGCTGGTTGGCGGGTGTGATGAGTACATGAAAGTGCACTCTGAATATGACTAAGAGCAGCTTATTTGCTTAGCTTTCATGATTAATATAGATGATTTCATCCATATATGTTGCTTCACAAGGTTATTTGTATTATGCAGGAAATTGAAGCAAAGATGGGTTTTTAACGCCAAACCTGTACCTTCTCAGAACGAACCAGATGAAGCATCATATATGGTTGGAAAGCTCCTGAAGTCTAGTTTCTGGAGAATTTTACGGTTCATGATTCCGAGTTTTCTAAAGGAAGTTATGACAATATTAGTACCGATGGCGCAGTCTGGATGACAAAACAGTAAGGCCACGTTTGGTTGCCATGAGAATTGGAATGGGAATGGGAACGGGAACTGGAAAGGAATTGTGATTGTTTGGTACGTCAAGGAATTGGAATGGGAACGGAACTTACAAGTGTTTGGTATACATAATAAACATGGGAACTGGAATGGGAATATAAATTAAAGACCAAAATACCCCTGGTTCTAATAGCATAGATTTACGAATATATTTATGTATGTATATGTATTTGCATTACCGTGACTTATTTGGATGAAACACTATTAATAATGAGCGAAAGAAATAAGATTATTATTTGAAATATTATTAATAAATAAGAGTATTAATATGAGAGTTCCTAATATTACTAATAAATAAGAGAAAGAAAAAATATTATTAATATTATTTAAAATATTATTAATAAATAAGAGAGAAATAATATTATTATTATTATTTGAAATATTATTAATAAATAAGAGAAAGAAATACTATTATTAATATTATTTGAAATATTATTAATAAATAATATTGAAATAATATTATTTGGAATATTATTAATAAATAAGAGAAAGAAATAATATTATTAATATTATCTGAAATATTATTAATAAATAAGAGAGAAATAATATTATTAATATTATTTGAAATATTATTAATAAATAAGAGAAAGAAATAAGATTATTAGTATTGATTGAAATATTATTAATAAATAAGAGAGAAATAATATTATTAATATTATTTGAAATGTTATTAATAAATAAGATAAAGAAATATTATTATTAATATTATTTGAAAAATTATTAATAAATAAGAGACATAAATAAGATTATTAATATTTTTTGAAATATTATTAATAAATAAGAGAAAGAAATAAGATTATTAATATTATTTGAAATATTATTAATACATAAGAGAAATAAATAAGATTATTAATAAATAAAAGAAAGAAATAGGATTATTTTTAAGATTGATCCTAGCCGTTTGATCAGTTTAATCAAACAAAGATGAAGGGTATTCGTATACATTCCATGAAATGAGAGTTTCTGTGTTTGAGGGAACTCTCGATTCCCATATCAAATTTAGGAATCCAAAGTTCCCTCAAACACAGGAACTTCAATTCCGGTTCCTGGATGAAGAGTGCAACCAAACACTCTAAATTCTTTATTTTAAGGAATTTCCATTCCCGTTCCTGGATCTAAAGTGCTACCAAACGTGGCCTAAATACTCAGGAAAGACGGATCGATCCTGTTCCCTAGAATGATCGATCCTTTTATGCAAACAGACCTGACAGAACACACACTTTTCGGATGATCACAGAAGAATCGATCCTCCTTTCACTCGAGAATTTTGAGAAGAAGGATCGACCCTCCTCCGATAGAAGGATCCATCCTACTCTATGGAAGGATCCATCCTACTATAGACGGATCCATCCTACTCTATGGAAGGATCCATCCTACTCTATGGGAAGATCCATCGTACTGAGAAGGATCGATCTTTCTCCTATAAAAGGATCGATCCTACTCGGGTCACCCAGGTTACGAAGAAATAGAGAAGAGGAAGATCGATCCTTGGCCTTCAGAGGATCGATCCTTTGTCGGGCGGAACTAAATACGAGCCATCAGATTTAATCCAAAGGCTGAAATAAAAGCTAGGGTTTCATGTCCTTATATAAGGGGAGTTCTTGGACGTTTTTGGGGGTTCTTTTCTGGACGTTTTCTAAAGAAAGAAGATGAAGACATCTCCATCCATGACCGAGTAAGCCGCGGGCATGGCGGACGGATGATCTAGCGAGGATTAGGGTTTCTTCTCCAACAATGGTTCATAGTTTTAATCTTTATTGTTAAACTCTTTTCTATGTATTGAATCTTTAAAGATTGTTTTCAGATTATAGATTTTTATGTGGATGATTAATATTATGAATCCAGTCATACTTCTTTCATGATCTTATAATCCCATAGTTTTATCTATTGTTTACCTACTTTATCTCGTGAAATCTTTGCTATGCATTGCCGATTGTGAGAGTTGGTATTGTGTATTCTTAGAGATCTGGTTAGATAGAGTTAGGGCTTTGTCCCGATGAACTTTTGCTGCGCGTTGCCTGTAGTGACAGCCGGTATCGTGTATTCTTAGGTTTGGGTTGCATGAAGTTAGAACTATAATAAGAAAGAATCAATCGTAGGAAGAGACATTTATATATTTTGTTAGGTGTATAGTTCCATATCTTCCGATTAAGGTGATTGGGATGTGAATCCCTTAACTGAGTATTATATGAACCATTGAGAAGAGAAGAACCTAAATTTGAGTGAAGTGATTCTTGAAGCCTAGCCTTATCAAAATCCTGTTATCTCTAGTTAGTCTTGAATTGTCATTAAAGCCTTTGATCTAATTTAGTTAATTCTTAAGCTCTCGATTGTTTTCAATTCATTGTTATTTTAGTTTTTGATATTTTCTACTTGTCTCTCTGTGGGTTCGACCTCTCTTATGTTGTACTGCACCGTGACCGCTGTGCGTGACACATTTGAGCGACATCAGTGATATTCAATTATCATCTGAAACAGCTTCTACTGGTGTACCGACCATACAACCCATGGTCGAGGTATCGCCCGTTATAGGGTTATCGGTCATTGGTGTTGAGCACAACGCCGATGTGCCCCCCAATGTTTCAACAATAGACATTCATGTCACCTCGCCTGCTACAATCCCAACAACATCGCCAAGGATAATGGGCGAGAGCGCTTTAGTAGTTTTTCCCACAACAGTTGTGCCGACATCGGTCAACACCCCCCAAGCTGGTCCATCCACCTTTACTTCAAATGAGGTATGAATTCATTCTTAGCAAGTCAAATTTATATTTGTGATCGCTATCGATCATGACCTTTAATTATTCTTAAACTTAGGACGATATGGCTGACTTAGTCAACTACGTCCATTCCCTTAATGAATCATGGTGAGCTCAACTTTCTGGAAAGCAAACAGCTCCATATCCTGTATCTATCCAACCAGGTCGACATCATGATATCAGACGTGCTTTGGACGACTGCATGATCATTTTGGACAAGTCGCCAGAGGAAGATTTGTCAGCATCAGACTATGATACGCTTGAGAGATCGACAGCTATATTCTTGACGATCAACCCTGAAGTGTTAGGTCCTTCAACCCAGGAAGTAGACGATATCCAAAGCTTAAAGTTGACAATTAAAAGCTTGGATGCGGAAAGGAAGAATTTAGCCAACGAGCTCGTCCTTGTTGGAGAACGTCGAGAGCGACGAGCACTCTTAAAAAATAAGATTGACAATAGCATGAATAAGCTATCGACGAACTTGGATGCCATCGGCGAGAGAAAATCAGATATTTCCAGAGTTGATGCTTAAATCAAAGAGCTAGAAGCGCAAATTCTTCAACTCAAGACTCAAATGAATTATCTTGTAAAAGAGAGTTGGCCAATAGGCCAAGAGAGCAGCAAAGATATGAAAGAGTACAATGCACTTGAAGCTGACTCCTCCAAAGATCACCAAGTTGAAATTAACGCTGAGTTGGTCAAAAACAAGTATCGGCGTAAAGAAGTCAGAGGAAACATTGCTCGTATCTCTCAACAACTCTCCATGAGGAGATAATTTGTAATCGTTTAATTGTTAATCGATCACTTTGTAATGAACTAATATTTGGTAATCGATCACTTTGTTAATAGCTATCGTCCATTCTAAAGACGGCTTTCTTCTATATTTTTGTTTTACATTGATGGGTAATATTTTTTAAGATATCGACCATTTTTCATTGATCGATGTAACCCACCATCAATAGTCTATAGTTTGTATGAACCATTTGGGAATACTTGATCGACCAAATATGGTCCTTCCCAATTGGGCGACCACTTTCCGTACTTAGGGTCATTCCGATCTATAGGTAATATCGTTTTCCAAACTAAGTCCTCTTCTTGAAAACCTTTTGATACTACTCTCTTATTATAGATATCGGCCACTTTCAACTTTTGTGCCTTAATGTTTTCTAAGGCAATAGCTCGTTGTTCATCGAGCTCCAAGAGATTATACATCAATGCTTTCCATATTCTTCACTAGTTGGGTGATCTTGTTCTAAAACTCTGGGCGATAGAACATTTATCTCAACAGGCAGAACCGCCTCTTGACCATATACCAATTGGTAATGCGTAACCTTAGTGCTAGACTTAGGTGTAGTTCTATGTGCCCAGAACGCTCTTAGTAACCCTTCATACCATTGCCTTGGGTTATCGTCCATCATCTTTCTTATGATTGACTTGATGTTTTATTGGACGCTTCAGCTTGTCCATTAGACTGGGCATAATAAGGTGTAGAATTAGCCATATTAATTTTATACTCAACCAAAAAATTCTTTACCTTAGAGTTTACAAACATTGTCCCTTGATCGGACACAATTGTTTGTGGGATGCCAAATCTAGATATGATATTTTCCCAGATAAAGTTTATCACTTGATCATCAGAAACAGTTTTTAATGGAATAGCTTCTACCCATTTAGTAAAATAGTCTGTCGTCATAATTACAAATTTGTGCAACATGGACGATGGAGGATATATCTTTCCTATAATATCTATCACCCAACATCTAAATGGCCAAGGTTTTACAATGATCGATAACTCACTCACTGATGCTCGCTGTAATGGACCATGTCTTTGGCACGATTCGCATCCTTTTGCATATATGACACACTCATCCCCCATGCGCGGCCAATAATAGCCACTGCGCATTATTAGCTAGCGCATTTTTATGCCGGACTGATGTGCCCCACATTCACCATTATGTATGTCGGCCATTGTCAATTTCGCTTCATCAGGACTTAAGCATCGTAATAAAATCCCATCTGGTTGACGTTTATATAAAACATTGTTTTGTACAAAGTAATGTATCGCCTTAAGACGGACTTTTCTATCGACCTTAAGTGATGGATTTTGTAAAAAAGCGACGATTGGGGTACGCCAATCTTGTTGGCCATCGATTTGATCTATCTCAAGTGAGCGATAAGATCGCTCTAGGGCAGACTGTATCGTGTCATAACTAAAATTGGCCATGTCCCCCAAGTGTTTTTAACACTTTATAGCCAGATGCTATTTGGACCAGAGTATTAGCTTCATCATTCTGTAGCCTTAGGACGAAAAGTAACTCAAAATCGTTAAAGCGATTTAATAGCTGCAGAGCGATTTGATGAAATAGAATTAATATGTCGCTCTGGCACTTATAATGTCAAAGTAGATGATTTATCACCAATTGTGAATCACCTTTAATTCGTACATTGGACACCCCTAAGTCCAATAAAATTTCAGGGCCAATGATTAACGCTTCATATTCAGCCTGATTATTGGTGCATAACTGCGATAGTGTATATGCAAATTTATACTGGCGCCCAATGGGCGATAAAATCGTAATCCCAATGCATGCTCCATTGACAGTCTTAGAACCATCAAAGTACATCGTCCATGGAATGAGCGATATAATGTTGATCTCTCGCTCTAATTCCTTTGGTATATCTACACAAGAATAATCAGCTAAAAAATCGGCCAATACTTGGCCTTTAACAACTTTTTGAGAGACAAATTTAATGTCAAACTCAGCTAAAGTTAACACCCAGTAACCAATATGCTGATGTAAAATTGGTCGAGAAAACAAGAATTTCATTATATTATATTTAGAAATCAAGTAAACAGTTACATGCTTTAAATAAGCTCTTAACTTGGTACACATAAAATACAAGGCCAAACATAATTTCTCGATGGCCGAGTACTTTTGCTCATAAGGTAGTAACTGTCTACTTAAATAATACACTGCTCTCTCGACTCCATCTTTTCCATCTTGCGCCCAGAGACCTCCTATCGATCAGTCTGCTGCAGCGATGTAGAGCTTCATGGGATCCTTCAATCTTGGTGACGCCATAATGGGTGGCGTGGCTAAATAATTCTTCAAGCATTCAAATGCTTGTTGATATCGCTTTTCCCAAACGAAGTCGTCTTCACTCTTTAGTAGTAAGAGCGATGAGAATTCTTGAGTTCGTCCTGCACAGTTAGAAATAAATCTTCTTAAAAAATTCACCTGACCAAGAAACTTTTACAGTTTTTTCTTAGTCTTTGGAGGACTAGCCTCAATGATAGACTTTGATTTATTTTGGTCGAGTTCTATTCCTCGCTGATGGACGAAAAAACCAAGAAAGTTCCCTGCTTGCACCCCAAATGCACATTTTAAGGGATTTAATTTCAAATTATACTCTCTCATGCACTCATAAGCTTTGATCAATTGAGAAAAGTGATCGGCCATAACTGGTGATTTTACTACAATATCATCAACATAAACTTCTATAAAATGGCCGATCATGTCATGAAAAATTAAGTTCATCGCTCGCTGATAAGACTTGAAAAGTGCACAAATCACCCTTTTAACTAGGTCTCGTTAGTCTCCGAGCAATGCTATTTTAATAGTCTATGATGTATTTCAGGTATAAGAGCCTTCAATGACGATTAGATCATGTTTGGTGCTAAAACGGACAAATAAAGACATGCTAGGAGCAAAGGAATGAAGATGGATTGGCTTTGAAGATTAGCCTGTACCTTCTCAGGAAGAACCAGATGATGAGCCATATATTGTTGGAAATCTCTTGAAGTCTAGTTTCTATAGAATTTTACGGTTCGTGATTCCGAGTTTTCTAGAGGAAGTTACGGCAATTTTAGTACCGATGGCGCAGTCTGGATGGCAAGCAGTAAATACGCTGAAGGGTCCGATCGATCCGACCCCCAGAGTCTGATCGATCGAACTATGCAGAGACCTCACAGAACGTGTATTTTTCAGCTATTGACCTTCCGATCGATCCAGTTATCCCTCCTACTAGGTCCGATCGATCCGACACCTATAGTCCGATCGATCGGACTCGGGAAAAGCCAAAAGTTGAAGATTTTTATGCACCGGATCGATCCGACACCCAGAGACGGATCGATCGGACTCGGAAATGACCGTTCCCTTGATATTTATTAAGCAAAATCAACGGTTCAGATCTAATCTGAGTTAAGGTGGATACCTGGGCTATAAATAGGCATCTTTTAGGGTTTTTCAGGGTCTTTCTTCTCTCTTGGAGAGGGAGAACAATTTCTTTCTTCTTTTTAACTTTTATTTATAGATCTTTGGGAGGAAATCCATGGCGGAAGAGCTTCATCAACCTTCATCTATGGATCAAACCCTAAAGATGAGTAGCTAACTTTTTACCATGGGATTCTTATGATGTAACTAAGATTTCTATTAGGGATTTCTTAGATCTAGGGTTTGTATAACTCTTTGTTTGGCTTATATGGATTGGTTTCTATTTTTCTTTTATACCTTGGTGTCGATTTATTGCTGGATGTTTGGATTGTTCTTGTTTGCACTTGATTCCGGAGCTTGTGTATGCTAGGGCTTGGATTGGATTCATCCAAATAAGAGGACCATGCTAGTCCCATGGTATCTCGGATGAAATCTTCTTCGTGATTAGGGGTTGTATAGTGCTAGTCCCACTATAGTAGTGCTAGTCCCACTACGTTCCATCCCTAATCCTTCATGCATCCTACTTTTGTAGATTTGGCCATCAAGATGGTAAATCCATCTTGATCTCACACCTAAATCCATATCCTTACTATTACTTGCGATAAATTCATCCTAATAAGAGGGTTCATTAGCAGTGAACGTAACTAATCATTCGGTCACTGATAATTAGATAATTGTTCTTGCCAACAAGGAATCCTAAACAGAACTTGTTGAGGGATAAGGAGAACTAGCCATTCACTTATCAACTATTAAAAAGCCATTCATCGTGTTTGCATGCCCTGATCTTAGGAAGACTTGGTAGAACCTTAGTTACTGATTAAGAACTCCATGGTATCTTTTCTCGTATTTATTAATCATTTAGTATAAACTTAGTTTAATTTCAATCCTAAATCTTTTATCAACTTATCGGTAGGAAAACTTAGATTGAGTTTAGTAGTTTAATTATTTTCCTACGCATTCCCTGTGGATTCGACTCGGACTCACTGCTATCTACCCTGAAAGTAGTTAGTTAGTAGTTTGATTATAAATTTGTAATTTTGATTAGACTTGTTAAGACTACGACACTTTTCAAGTTGTATCACTCGCTGATAAGTAGCACCAGCATTCTTTAAACCAAAGGGCATTACAACACATTCATAACTACCAAGTGATCCTTGATATCTAAAGGTCGTTTTATGAACATCGTTCTCGGCGATATAGATTTGATTATATACGGAATACCCATCCATAAACGAGTATATTTCATGTCCATCAGTTGAATCGACCAAATTGTCGACCGATGGCATAGGATACTCATCCTTGGGTGTTGCCAAATTTAAGTTTCTAAAGTTTATACAGACTCTAAGTTTACCATTTTTCTTCTTAACTGGCACTATATTTGAAAGCCATTCTACATATCTAGCCGTTCTAATGAAATTTGCGTTTAACAATCGTTCAATTTCCTTTTTTACTTCTGGGATTATATTAGGAGCAAAACGCCTTGGCGCTTGCTTGTATGGCTTAAAATTTGGTCGAGTGGGAAGTTCATGCTCGACGATGGTTCTATTTAGGCCAGGCATTTCCATATAATCCCATGCAAAACCCATCCGGACCGGGACACGAGGGGGGTTCCTACATCTACAAAAGAAACAGAGAGCGGAACTAAATCTAACTACTATTATTACAAAACTATACAAACAATAGAGTTACATTAAGATTTACATAAACCAGTTCTCATGTACAAAAGATGTATAAAACTCAAAAGGAGTTACATCAACAGAGGTCTCCCGGAAGGCACAGCAGAAGCCATCTTGGCTCTCAAACATGCCTTGATGTCGTCGCGCCACCGCAGGACGAGCAACTGGGGCCTACCGAAGGAGAGCTGGTACCTGCACCTGCAAACGTTGCCCGGGTAGGAGTGAGCACTAAGCTCAGTAGGGTTCTACTCTACGACACACACAAGAAAGGGGAAACTGCAACTGAACTAACTCTGTGCCAAGTACTGAGGTCTGCCAAGGACCCCATAAATCCCGTTAATAACCCGAAGGGTACCTGTCCAAAGTACGTCCCTCCGACAGCCACTGTTCAAGGGTGGACATTCTCTGACATTCTGATAAGTCACTAAATGTTCATGATTCAACCCCTTAACTTAGCTTTGTTATGCCTAGAGTAGTTGTATTTGATAGCTTGTTAGTTGATTTCAGGTTTATTCATGCTTTGAGAAGAAATGCAAGATATTCGATTAATATGTTGAAATACACTGCTCTGTCGACTGTTAGTAAAATATTCACCAGAAATTATTCTTATGTCCAAATATTATGAAATTTGGGTGACATCTATTAGACATCAAGACGCACAACTTTCATGTTGGACACTTAGCGATATTCCATACAGATGGATAGCACTTTTGAAGAAGATGAAGATATTTAGCTGCTGAAAGACTGGTCCATCGACGCCCAGTAGAATATTCGCCAAATATTTTAGATAAGTCCAAATATTGCAAACTCTTCGGGAGAGGACAGAAGACTTCCAAATCTACATCTTTCTTGTTGGACTCATTCTCAAATTCCGGACCAGTTGAACCCAGTCACGATCAGAAGAGGCAGTCAGAATTAAACTAGGAATTCCGAGTTGCACTAGAGGTCCAACTCAACTTAGCCATAACCCTAATTCCGGGATTAAGGGTTTTTATTATAAAAATGGGTTATTCCAGCAAAACTTCTCATCTTTTTGACAATCTTTGGAGGAGAAGGAAGAAGAAGAAGGAGAGGATGTGGATGGTGACAGCTTCCTATTCCAACCCGATGACTTTCATCCAAAAGATGAGTTGCTAGTTATTGTACTTAGGATTATTCATGAAACACTAGCATAGTTTTCTATCTTCTTTGGTTTGAATCTTGTATTCTTCTCAAGACATGATCCTATGAATTTGCTTTTTATTGTTAATAGAGTTGAGAGAACAGAGTTCCTTGACGTATTTTCAGTCCTACATGATTTCTGTGATTGATTGTAGAGATTCATAGGATGGTTTTCATGTGGTTTTTGGTTTACCTTTGAGATAGTCTATGCTACGTGAAGATAAGTCATGCTAAGGTCATTAGGAGTAGAATAATTCAATGTAATCGTAGGACCAAAGATGATTTATGCTAAACAAAGATAGGTTATGCCGTTGGGAACATTAACCTTATTTTAGGGATTTATGTGAGCTTGTAGTCATATGATCCATAATGTTGAGAGAAGGGAACAAGAGGATAACTAGAGAAGATTGAAGGCGAAACTAGGGCGGATTGAGTAATACCTAAGTCACCTATCCATTGATTCAAATTGATCAACATTTTATTTCTTTTCTTTATTAGTTCAGATAACTCTATCCTATCTTTGATCCTTTTGCTTAGTTTTAGGGTTTTGAGAATTGATTTTGATTTCCAACGTTTTCCCTGTGGATCGACTCCCGACTTCACCTCTATTTCTACTTAGTAGTTTAGTGATTGAATAAGGATATAAATTTAATATTTGATTGAGTTTACAATGTTTTAACAACGACGTTTGTGAGCGATCACATTCCCTGACACAGGGTGGACATGACGATACATGTAGGACACCCTTCTCCAAGCGGGACCTCCACACTTGGCGGAACAACCGTGGTTATGACAACCAACTCTTAGCACTCCAAGCAACAGAGCTAACACAACCCCAAACATCAAACTAACAGCACTACAGTCAAACCCTAGGCCTCTAATGCACAATCAACAATGCATGCAACAGTATAAACAAGCAACAATCAAGGGCATACCTTCGGCCCATTTATTCTATGCATTCTCGAGGTTCATGACTCCCTCGATTAACCACAAAGCGATAAAGGGCATACAGCCAGCCCATTTATTCTACACAATCCCGGGAGTCATCGCTCTCCCGGTTCAACCACAAAGCAGTAACATACAACAGTTTATAGCAATATCACTAAACATGCCATTCTCTGCTACCCTCAGAAACTGTTCCTGGGAAACACTGGATCGATCCAAACATGCCCATGGATCGATCCGACTTGCCCTCAGAGAACAGACCATCTTGGGTGCAACCGGGATCGATCCAAGATCCAAAACATCCAACGGCTCGATTACCGGGAAAATGCTAATCAAAACCACTACAAATAGTCCATAAAACACCATCAGTCAGCTTTGGGATCGATCCGGAACATTTTGGATCGATCCAGAAAGTATTCGATCGATCCGGAATATTTGGATCGATCCAACAGCTTCATACCAGCTTCAGATCAGTCTCGTCGCAGGCCACAAGAAAAGTCACCAAAATTCGTAAAACAATCGGAAAAATACGAAATAAGCTGGAATGGAAAGATAACTCAGAGATCTACAACTCTCCTGTTCATCATAACCCAAGAACATGCATGTACAAACCGGAAAACGTGCCGTACACCGGATGTTCCTCAAGAACAAAGAAACCGGAAAAATCCGAGTTTAATCATGCTCAAATCCTACTAAAATCTCAACCAAAGCTTATCAAACTTAAACAAAAAAATTATACTAAGTAAGAGGAAGCTAACCACACAAAGAACAACAAGATCAAACGGCTAGATTAAGAAGAACCCATTAAACAACTCACGTAGGTAGAACACCTACCGAAAACGCAGTCCTCGGCTGATTCCCCGCAAACCGGTCACCAACAGAGCTTTAAACCACACCAGAGATCTTCCTCACGCCGCCACGGTTCCAATGAGCCTTCAAACGCCCAAAACGGTGGCCGGAGGAGGGAGAACGGTGGAGAAGAAGGTTTAGCCGGAAACAGGGGAAGCAGAGCTCGCGGGAAGGAGAAAGAAGAAGGAAGAAGAAGAGGAGGAGAAGAGGAAGAAGAAGAAAGAAAAGGGAAGGGAAAAGCCGGGGAAGGAGGGGAGGGAAAGTCCTCCCCTTCTGACAGGGGAGAGCGATGGCCAACGACGACCGTCATCGCAAAGGAAGACACCGACCTGCTACAGTCCCGGATCGATCCCACACCAAGTCGGATCGATCCAAGACTGGCTGGATCGATCCAACACTAGCTTGGATCGATCCACATGTCAAAAACCCCTTAAACGGATCTAATCAAACACAATCATCAATCAGAGGCTATGTGCGCACACGGGTGAGAAACTAACCGACGATGCGCAATTTACCAAATTGCTCTTATGGTCAACAACGAGCTACAGGAATAGAGGGGCAGGTCCTCACAAAAACAATCCTTATATGAACGTAAAATGGTGATGAGTTCATACCTGACACCTTGGTCGATAAGCTTGCTTATTAAGGTTAGACGATGCTCTTCGCCTTCGCCAAGGTTGATTTCTTCCAATGGATCTTGAGCTTGCATGTTTCCACGTTTGCCATAAGGGACTTCTTCATCGTCCTCTTGGAGAATCTCCTTTAAACAATCCTAATCGTTCATCTCCTGTGTGGCGAACGCTTCTACCTGATAAGCCATTATCTTGGCTTTTAAGGCCGTTACAGCGGCCCAATTTTCCTCAGGGTGTGAACCCATCATTTTACATTTGAGGCCAATGATCGGCCAGCCCTTGGTGTAAAGACCACTGAGGTTGGTCTTGCAGGATCAAACAATTCCGCCACATGCTCCCTCAGCACGACACCATTCTCTGACACGACCTTCAGCGTATCGTTGATCTGGAGGAACTGTAATGGACCATAATTGCAGTCATAAAAGTACGCTTCCACAGCATGAGTGTCCATACTATAGGGCATATTGTCGGCCATAATGGACTCAACATTTCCTTCGGCATTCCACAAGAACAAGCATTGATGAAGGGAGGAGGGAACACACTGGCTGCCGTGAATCCAGTCTCGACCAAGCAAGACATTATAGTTGGTCGTCGAATCCATAACAAAGAACGATGTCATCCTTGTAACACTTCCAACCTTAATATCCAAAGGAAGAATTCCCTTTGCAGGAGCTAGGACCCCACTAAACCCTGTTAGTGTGATGTCCGTGGGAATAAGATCGCTATCGGTCTTGCCCAGCTTCTTCATCATTTTAGCAGGAATGACGTTGGTTGCGGCTCCTGTATCGATCAGAACCCTGCTCACAGGAATATCGTTGATCTCGGCCTTAATGTGTAAGGGTCATAGATGGCGTGTCATTGCTTTTGGCGGTCGATTGAACACAACCTTGTCCTTAACTTGATAATCTTCCATGTGCGACCTGGCCGATGATTGAGGTCGATCTTGAACTGCTTTGCCTTTGGACTTGGCTGCAACATGGACAACTTCTAGGCTTTCTTGTCCATCCCATGATGGCCAATGCTGATCAGGTTGCTTGTGTTCTGGTTGTGCTTTCGTTGCTTCTATGTCCCAACCAGTTGGAATGATTGGCGCATCGTCGACTTGCTGAACATACTTTGATACGTCGCCCTTGGGAACCCATTTCTTTACAAGAGGATCGCCATAACAAACTAGATAATCGAACTTACCGTTTGGTTGACCCTGAGTACTTATAGCTGGGTTGCCCGCCTTGTAAAACTCCATCAACAACTTCTTCTGTGAGATGTTCCTTCTCACCGCTTCTTCATGGACCTTGATGGGAACTTCCACTTCTACCTACTCGACGTCTTCGACTATGGGCTCTTCCTCCTCATCGCCCCAACCAGTTGGCACAATCGCTGCTGATGCAGAGGGAACGATCTGGGCGATGACTTTTGTCTTCTTGACGAGACGCTTCACCTTCACATCTCCATAAATCCTTAGATAGTCCTATCGGCCACTTGGCTGGCCACCTGGTCCTACTGCGGGATTACCTTCCTCATAGAGTTATCGCAGCAATTGCTCTGTAGACATACCCCTTCTCTGAGCCTCTTCGGCAACATTGATCTTCTCTTTAACCTCGACGTATTCATTTTCATCGTCAAGTATTAGACTTACTGGGGCTGATTCCTCGGCTTCATCGACCAAGGTGGCTGACGCTTCTCTATCGTCGACCATATCTGATATCTCTGAATCACTTTCCACTGGACACTGTTGTCCAAGACGACTTGGTAAGATGTAATTGTTGACGATAATAGACGGGAGCATTCCGAACCGTATGACTTGGTTCCCGCCAGTCTCATCGTCATCGTCCTTGCTTGGACGATGAAACTTACTCTTAGAAGACTTTGTTGCCTTGGAAACATCAGCATCATCCTCCAACTCCTCGCCCTCCTCAGTCTGATTTGGATCAGTTTCCTGAGCTTGTTTGGCCCTCATCATCTGGCCATACTTCTTCTGATGTCGCCGGTACTGGGTCCTTGTCATCTCCTTCACTGGAACTGATCGACGGGTATAACAGTTGTAGTTATACCACCTCTCCGGCTTGTATGGTTGAGGCACAAAGTTCCTTAGGTAAGCTTGAGGCTGACCTCGATTCCACTGCCAAGGTTGTGGACGATGGAACTTGGTCCCGGAGAACGGCGTCACTAGACAACTAAGGTCACAGTGACATCTCAGGCAGACATGTGGAAGCGCTGGCTCCTTCCCTTTGTCTTGGCTGAGTCGGGCGAACACATCTGGACGACTATCGTCCCGAGTCTCGTCGATGACAATCTTGAACTTTGGCAACTTGAAGTTTGCCACATCAGTCAGCACCATTCCCACTGGAGCAGCTTTGGCAAATGGGTTAGCATCAACTCCCATGTGTTTGGTTGGAAAACCAATCCTACCGGAGTCAATTGCATTCTGCAAAACATTACGGAAGACCAAACATTGATTAGTATGATGTGACCAAGCATTATGCCATTTACAATATCTTTTACTCTTGATTTGATCAGGGCTTGGCATAGCATGTTCATCGTTCAGTTTGACTTGTTTATCTTTCAATAATTGATCAAAGATTTGATCGGCCTTTGAAATATCAAAAGAAAACATTCTTACTTGACGTTTACCGTCTCTAACTACTTCTTTACCCTTAAGCTCTCGCTCAAGCTTGGCAAGTGCTTTACATATATAAAGCTTTCCTTTTAGCAACTCGGCCAAACAAACATCGTCCATATTGTAACACTTCTCATCGACGTCACTAACTTTATTGATGTCATAATTAGTGTCTCTATAACAAGTTCCTTTAGAGGATGATTTCATTTGATCTTCTTCTCTTAACAATTGCTCATAACGTATGGCACTAGTTTGCAATTAGAAAAGATCGATGAAATCCCTATCTTGGAATTTCTTTTTAAGTTCAAAGGCTAATCCACTTTGAGCGATTTTTACGAATTCCCTTTCACGCAAAGGAATAAAGCACCTACTTCTCACTCTTTTAAATCTTTGTAAGAATGACTCAGCATTCTCATCTGGTCGTTGCCTCAGTTGAGCTAAATCAGCCATTGTTATTTCTAGTTCTTTCTTATAGAATTGGGAATGGAACGCATGTTCAATTTGCTGCCAACTTTGAATAGAGTTGGGCGATAACTTAATGAACCATGAGTAAGCTACTCCGGATAAGGAGCTAGGGAACAACCTTAATTTAACAAAACCGTTCACTTCTCCACATTACATGAAGAATTTCCCTATGTGTTCAATGATCGATGTCTCGTCCACACTAGAGAGCATGGTGAACTCTAGAACTCTATAGTTCCTAGGCAATGGATACATCTGATCAACCCAATCATGATAAGGTTTTCTATAAGTTGGACGAGTGGCTGGTCGTCCTAAACCTATTTGTTCTTATAAAATTTCTGCTACTTGTTCTCGTAGAACATCGGCCTGATTGTAAAGAGCACAGACGGACACCAGATTTGCTGCAACCACTTCTAGTGCCAGAGTGGAAGTGGGAACATATAGCTATGGACTTCGTCACCGGGCTACCCAGGACACCGAGGGGGAATGATGCGATTTGGGTCATCATCGATCGACTGACCAAATCGGCTCATTTCCTCCCCATGAGGACGACAGACCCAGTTGCCAAATTGAGCCAGAGGTACATCGATGAGGTGGTACGACTGCACGGCATCCCAGTGTCGATAGTGTCAGACAGAGATCTCAGATTCACCGGCAGGTTCTGGAGCAGCTTCCAGGACTCTTTGGGGACAACACTGACATTCAACACAGCTTTCCATCCGCAGACAGACGGACAGTCGGAGCGGACGATCTAGATCTTGGAGGACATGCTCAGAGCATGTGTGCTAGATGCGGGAGATACTTAGGAGCAGCACGTGACCCTGGTAGAGTTTGCCTACAACAACAGTTTTTAGGCCAATTTGGGTTTTGCACCCTTTGAGGCGTTGTACGGCAGGCCATGTCGCTCACCTGTGTGTTGGACGGAGGTTGGAGAGGCGTTCCTTACTGGTCCGTACATCATCAGACAGTCGTCAGAGAGGTTGGCTCAGATCAGACAGAGACTCCTGACAGCGCAGAGTAGGCAGAAGAGCTACGCAGATCGTAGGCAACGACCCCTGGAGTTCGCAGTTGGCGACAGAGTACTACTGAAGGTGCCTCCTCGCAGAGGATCGATCAGGTTTGGTAGCAGGGGCAAGCTAGCGCCAAGGTTCACTAGCCCTTTTGAGATCGTCAGGCGCGTTGGAGCAGTCGCCTACCAGTTGGCTCTACCCCCCGCACATGTCAATGGTCCACCCCACATTCCATGTATCGATGCTGAGGAATTACATTCCAGATCCATCTCACGTGATCAGACACGACGACATCGAGGTGGAGGAGGATGCCACCTACATCGAGCAGCCAGTGCAGATTCTGGACAGACGGGATCAGGTGCTCAGAGGCAGAGCGATACCGTTGGTGATGATCAGATGGAGGCATGTTAGGACAGAGAGTTTGACATGGGAGCGAGAGGATCACATGCGTCAGGAGTTTCCCCGACTGTTCACCCAGGCAGGTAGTTTCTTGTTGTGGGCGTTGGCGCCCCTAGTTTGTAGCTTTGCTTGTGCATGTAGGTCTCGTTGATTCTTTTTCCCCGGCTTCATCCTTATTGAATTTCAAGACGAAATTCTTTTAAGGTTTTTAGGTTGCGAGGGCCCGTCCCTCTGGCCTGGCTCGACTGCGTGGGTCGAGGGGCGTTTTCCTGTTGATTTGATTCCGCGTCGGGTACGATCGGGCGATCGTATGTCAGTTTTTGACCCCATGGGCAGTTTGGTAAATATGCCCTCTTGTGGTCAGTTTCACACCCGCGTTACACACACGGCATTGGATTGATGTATATGAATGATTAGAACCTTAAGGGTACATTCGATCGGAAGATCGGAGCTCGATCAGGAAAGATCGAATTGGACGGCCGAGATCGGTTCTGATCTCTATAAACACCTGACCCTTTCTCTCTCTCTTTCTTTTCCTTCTTCTCCTGTCGTTGTCTTCCTCTCTCTCTTTCTCTCTCATACCGGCTGAGCTAGGGCTTGGAGGCGCGATCTTCGGGGAGCAGATCTTGGCGATCGATCTTGGAGGACGTGTGGAGGAGCTGCCCTACTTGATCAAGTAGGTGTTTTATCTCGATCTTGTGATCGGGTTCTCCTAGGATAGATTTATTGTGTTTTCGATGTAGGAATACATGATAGAATGTTGTGTAGCTTAATGCATAAGTGTTATAGCTTGCCTCGAGTATTCCTACCATTTGGTTCTCGTATTTTATCGGACGATTCCCGTATTATTGCCGTTTTGTCGGTTTTTCGACCGCTTTGACCTAGATTTGAGATTTAACGATCAAAATCGTGTTTTTTTCGTACCAATAGCTTCTCCACCATTTCTTACACATGTCTGCAAAGTTTCATCGATTTCCAACAAGATTTGATAGCTCAAATCCAAGGAATTGGATTTCCGGCACTGTTCTTAGGAACTGTGCACTGGGTCGGACGGTCGACCGTTGGATCGACTGTCAAGCGTTGATACGCTTCTTCCTGGCATCACGGTCGACCGTCGAATCGACCATCAGGCTCTGTCTCGTTTTGGGCCTCCCATGATCGATGTCCCGATCGACCGCGGTTCCTTCCCCTTTTTCCATTCCACCTCACGGTCGACTGTCGGATCTACCGTCAGGCTCTGTCGCGTTTTGGGCCTCCCACGGTTGATGTTCCGATCGACCGCGGGTCCTTTTCCCCTTTTTCATTTCACCTCACGGTCGGCCGTCGGATCGACCGTAGCCTCATGGTCGACCGTCGGATCGACCGTCAGGCTCTGTCGCGTTTTGGGCCTCCCACAGTCGATGTTCCGATCGACCGTTGGTCCTTTTCCCCTTTTTCATTTCACCTCACGGTCGACCGTCGGATCGACCATGAGCCCCTGAGCAGTGTTTTCTAGTTTCCTTTGATTGGTTTCCATTCATGATAGATGTCCAATCATGTTAGGAAGTATGCACGATGTTATCACGGGGTTTTCAAGGGATTTTATCGAGATTGAGAATCGAATCGCATACTTTCCTTTATGGCGAATTTACATTTTTACTCGAATTTAAATACTTGGTTGGTTAGTAGTTTAAATGTTTATTGCTTTCCTTGTCGTTAGCTAACTATGAGTGTTAGCTAACGAGGTATTGTGGAACCTTAGCCCGTTGCCGGCGAGTGCCGAGAGCTATTGTATAACTGTTGAACCTACAATTGATGTTGTGGCATATAGAGACATTTAGGATAGATGTTTGCATAGGTTCATGCACTGTATGCATTAGAGGCATATTAGGTTAGGTGGGTGATGGGTTGATCACCTATTCGAGGCTCTCGGGTAGCTTGGATCTAGCCTTAGGACCGCGGCTGGGTAGTAAGGATTATGACGTGATTGTATAAATTGGAATTTCATGTTATCGAGGATGTGCTACTGTCACACCCCGACCCAGAAAACCCATCCAGATCGAGACGTGAGCCACCAATACTCCAAAACCACAAACATCAACCCTATTCTACTCTAGTAGAGTCCTAAACCAGTGCAGTTCCTTCTTTTAGGTGTTCCTTTAGAAGATGGCGCGACATTTCGAGGTGATCGAGGACTTGGAGCGTCGAGGAGTTCTTCTACTTATAATTTACAGTTTTAATCAGAGATGTACAAATTGATGTATTAATTGATGTATAACATGATGTATTCAAGAATATAATTGTAAGATTATTAATTCAGTTGTATTTGAGAAATATCGTAATATTCTTTGATATAAATGTCGAGGAATGTCAGAATGTTGAAATTGTAAAATTGTAAAATGTACAGGTTTCTTGTGCTGTAATTATAAAGGGGATTCTGTCAAAATTTTTATGAACTTGAGGAATTAAATTGTTTAAATTCATAGCAGTTATATCTTGGTGCGCCATTTGATGATGTAAACAGGTTTAGGTGGCTCACGTCTCGATCTGGATGGGTTTTCTGGGTCGGGGTGTGAAGCTATAGTTGGCTATGATCATTGCTTGAGGTTTAGAGGTCGTGTTGTCTTCCCAAGGCTAAGCGCTAGGGATGGGTGTCGATGCGTTCCCGACGTGGGTCCCCAAGGCATGGGAATCCTACTTGGGTAAGGGTGATCCTGCATGTTACTGTTCCGTAGCCTCCTGGTAACTTGTTCAGGAGAGAGGTTTCATGGCGGGAGGCCTTGGGATATTGATAGGGGTTGTGGGACCCCGTGACATTCCTTAGGCTTGAGCTGGGAGACATCACTGTTGTTGTTTTCCTCCCTTCAGTGTGTCGTAGAGTAGAACCCTACTGAGCTTATCGCTCACTCCTACCCGGGCTGCGTTTTCAGGTGCAGGCGCCAGTTCTTCCTCAGTGGAGCCGGCGGGATCAGCTTTTGGCGGCGCGACTACTTCCAGAGGCGTTTGAGGTTGTTGCAGGACGACTGTTATACTTTTGATAGTTTTGTATTATTATAAACATCTTTCGAGGATTTTTGGGATTACATGTATAATATCTTTCCTTTGGAGGAATTTGATAAGAAATTGTATCAGATGTTTAAACAGTACAACTTGATGTTTTTATAAATTGAATTACAACTTTATCTCTGGAAGTTAAATTGTTTAAGTTCATCTCTGTTTTCCGCAAATGTATCGCGCCAGATCGATGTGAATAGTGATAGGAACCCTCACGCCTCGTTCTGGATGAGTTTTCTGGGTCGGGGTGTGACAGCTCGTTTGGTAGTCGAGCATAGTATGGTGGGGCTTCATATGGTCGATAATTATTCTGATAAGGTAAATTACCCATTCGTTGACAATCGCCCATTCTTGGGTTATAAAAATTATTTTCTACTGGGCAATTACCTTGGCCAACAAATTGGCCAAAGTTATTATGTGGAAATAATTGGCTCTGGCCACCCAAGTTGTTATTTTGGCCGATATTGTGGCCATTATTTGAAAAAACAAGATTTTGGCCGTTAGGAGGAATGTGGTCACCTATGCCCAGAGGCACTCCACCTATTGGGTATCCCCTGATTAAGAGGGACTCCATTGTTCGGCACTCCAGGTGCCGGAGGGACAACACCGCCTTGTATCCCTTGAACGGGAGGGACACCATTATTTGGCATTCCTCCTGGGGTAAATGTCTCACCATTGGGAGGTACTTGAGTTGGCGATGGAAATAATTCAGATGTTTGACCGATTAAGTTAGGTCTTTGGCTATTGTCATTATTCATCGATGGCCAATGATGGGTTGAACTAGTTTGGCCAATTTGGCTATTTTGATCGATAAGGTTTTGGGCGTGCAATGAATTTTGCAAAAGAACAAAACCGTTATTACCGCCAGGCCCCATAATGGTGTTGGGCGGAAAAGAACGATTGTTCTGAGTTGTGTTTTGGCCGATATGAATCATTGGCATGATCGGCCTAACAACATTTTGCCCAGGACTCATGTGTGGCAAAGTCGCGTTGATAAAGGTTTGTATGGTATCAATAAAAGGCCTTAAAGCTACGGCGATGTGGTTAGCCATTTGCTGATTATTAGCATGCAAAGCTTCATCGACCATAGTTTGGGCAATACTAGAAGTTATAACTCCCGGATCAAGGCCATCTCTGGGCGACGTGTTTCCTCGGTCCACAGAGCGATAGACCACCCTATCACGATATTATATGTGTGGTTGGTCTAAAGGCGGAGGGATAACAGGTTCACTTCCACTAACATTTGGAATTGGTTGACCGTTTCCCCCACTACTGTTAGTATCCAACCCAGTCCTAGTGATGACCATACCATCTGGTCCAACTTGACCGATTTCCATAAAGACTTGACACAAGGTCCCACCGAGCATGCCAAAAAATGTTAGAACAGAAATCTAACCGTTGACCGATCAAATAGTCAAGATTAAAATCTACTCCACACTTAAGAATCAGATGATTGTAGTTAAGTTCTACTCCTTCAAACTACGTTCGAACAGAGGTGTCAAGTTGAATGGAAATCTAGATTAGACCTAATTTAATAATCTAATTAACAACTAATTATCTAGATTAACTTAAAATAGTCTAAATTAACCTATTGAAAGCATAAATTATCTAATATTACAAAATTAATTAAAGAAAGCGGTAAAGATCATCCTAAGTTACTAAATCAAGAGAAAACATATTTAAACCTACTGATTAACTTAATCTAGCCTAGAAAGTAAAAACTTCTAATATTAAATTAACCTAAAGAAATGCAGTAAAGAAATCTCTAAGAAATGAAGAAGAAAGCATAACTATCTAAACCTATATTAGCCATCTAAAACAGTAATATAAACTACATTAAGTAGAAAAGATTAACTAAGTACTGAAGAAACGATGCCATTCTATTGAACTAAATCAACTTACAGAAAACATCTTGAAAGAACAATAAAGAAATCCAAGCACGCAGGCTCTGTGTTTAGTTTGTGAGAGAGATTACACATGAAAGAGAGAGGTATTTATACTAGAGCGGTTAGGTAACTTATGTTCAGCACGTTCTCCGTCGTCTTCCATCTTTCACTCTTAATACGCCGCGTGTCCCATGTTCTCCGATATTTTCTCGTTTCTTCATTCCTTGCTCTGGCCGATGATAGTCGCGTCTGGTCGATGAGCTTCTGGCCGATGACGGTTGCGTCGGGTCGGTGAGCTTCTGTATGTTGTAATGTCCCTTCTTGATTGGTGCTTTCTTCTAGTTCATTTCTTCATCGTCCAAAGTTGATAACCTTTTATCTCTAAATGGTCATTGTCTTTGGTCGATAAACTGTCATTACTTTTGGCCGATAATCGTTTTGTGTAAAGAAGATCATCGTTCTTAGTTGATAATTCCTTTTGTTTTTAGATCGTATCTCTCTTGACTGATGGTTTCTTTATGTAGAAATGATCATTATTCTTGATTGATGATTTCATTTTTTGGGCGATGATTTTATCATTGAGCGATATCGCTCAATTGGGTTTGGAAGTCCGTCGGTCATATTTATTATGCTGACATATTAATCATTGATTGGTTAGCCATTATATCGGCTAACAGCTTAAAAAAGACAGCCATCTTTGATCAAGCTTGGATGACATGTTCGCTCCTCTTGTTAACATCGGTGCTATTTTGTTAAACAAATTAATCTAGCCATATCTTAATTTTATAGACAACTTAATTAAAACAAGAAATTGCAAAAATCATGTTTCTCAACTGACCCCAAGTCCAAGTCCAATTCCAATTTTCCAATTTTTATTAGAATTTCAATAAAACATGAGGACCATTATGTGAAATTTCTACACAAAAAACACATCCGAGTCCTATATATAGCTAGCTTTCGGACGACCCATGGTCATAAAAAGAAATCTCTTTTGAGACGCGGGAATTCCCAAACAACACTCACAAACCTTCGCGAGAGGAAACCCTAGCCAGGGTTTTTCCAACAGCACTCGATTGATCGGTCTCCTACTCTCTCTCTCTCCCCCTCTCCCTCTCTACCTCGTATCTCTCTTCGAAAACCCTAATCCGATGGTATCTCCCATGGATCTCCTCCGTGCCAACCTCTCCAAGGTTCGAATCCCGGAGCCCACCTATCGCATCTACAAGCAGGAGTGCTGCATTTCCTTCGATAGTCCGGTAATGCCCGGAGGCCCATCTCCAATCTCCTCTTGCCCTTCTTTGAGTTCGTTTTGTTTTTTTTTTCCCTGACGGTATAATCGAACGGTGGTGACTAGAGGTCGGAGGGGGGCTTGTACGTGGATTTGAGTTCGTTCTTGGCGTTCGGGAAGGAGTATGTGGGGTGGAATTACGAGAAGACCGGGAATCCGGTGTACCTTCACATCCAGCAGAGGAGGAAGCCCGTTCCTGAGGACCGGCCTCTCAAAAAACCCACCCTTCTTGCCATTGGTATTAGTTTATATTGCTTTTTTCCTTCTTTTTGAACTTCATGTAGACGTTTTTCAGTGATTTTTGTGTTCAATTGGCCATATGAAATTATAGTCTGATCATATTTTGAGGTCAGAATAGCGTTTGAAACGTTTTGGTTTGGAATTCCCAATTGTTATCTGATTACCGGGTTCACAGGTATGGAAGGAGGATTTGATAGCCAAGAACCTGAATATGAAGATACATATAGTATTGTTCTATTGCCTGACTTTGTCTCCCTCCCGTTTCCATCTGTTGAGTTGCCTGAAAAGGTGTGGACTTCTGACACTGCTCTCTCTTTGGAGGAGGATAGTTCTGTAATTACTGCTTCTTTTATGTTACATTTTTAGGTAAGGCTGGCGGTTGATGCGATATTGATTGCTGAAGGTGCTGAACGTAAAGAACAATTAGCATCTTGGACAGCAGAAAAAAAGAAAGTCAGTGCTTATGCCATGAATCTGCAACAGATCAACAGCGGCGTTGTCGTGCCACCATCTGGTTGGAAATGCTGTAAATGTGATAAGAAAGAAAATCTCTGGCTAAATTTGACTGATGGAATGATCCTCTGTGGGCGAAAAAATTGGGATGGGACTGGCGGGAATAATCATGCTATTCAACACTATGAAGAGACAAATTATCCTCTTGCAGTGAAACTTGGAACCGTAACTGCTGATTTGGAAGCAGCAGGTAATTCTTTCTGCCTACCAGTTTGGAATTCTGCTATCGTGGAATGTAGATAATCTCTTCAACTCTGGAGTGCAGCTTTGATAGGTTATTTACTTGGATAGTGAAGAATACTAGATACTTTGGAACTTATTTCTTGTATTGCGAATAATGCATTTTGATTTTGACATGTTCTATGGTAGTAACCTTTTAGACCTATCAAACCTGCATTTGTTTTTAGTCTTGGGTATTGGAGTGTTGAAGAGGGAACTTTGTTTGATATTTGTTGTGTCTTCACTTCTGGAAGTGCTTTTGTTCATAGGTTTAATTTAATAATGGTAGTTTATGCACCAATACTTATTTGAGATCGACCACTTATGTGATAATGGCTATGGGATTAGATGTTTTATGGTGAGTCTCTTCAAGGAAAGTAAAACTTTGTCCAAGGAGGTGAATTAATCCACCACCTTTGGATTTGAAATATTGCTTTCTTCAAAAACTTGCAATCTTATGTTTGATATCAGAACTGTACTGACTGTTCTATGGCAAATGCATGGGCACTCACATCCCATGGTGCGTTGGGTTTCTCATATTGGGAGGTGTTCTTGGAATTGTTAAATGCTTTTAGTTGTAGTCCGCCAATAGGAGGGCTCGAGTAACAAAATGCTATGAAGTGTGGAAAACTTCAAAGATAGAACCTTAAATCTTTGTTTGATAAAGTTCGTTGCATAGAATTTAAATAGCTCATTCTTTGATTAATGTACTACAGATATACTCCAAATTTTGAAAGAAAACTTATTATCTATTAACACGGTATTGGTTCATCTGACTTCTGGCACTTAATTTGTAGTCAGTCTAAGATACTTTTAGAAGTAGGCAATTGGATCTCTGTCATGCTAAAGAGCTTTTATAATTTGAGTTAGAAAGGATTTTGACATGACATGTCACTGTTATTTCAGGGGAGCATTGAAAATGTTAATTATTGGCAGTCTGGAAAATTTTTTATTTCTAAATTAGGACGCTCATAGTGTTAGAAAAGCAAGACCTGTACATATTGGATGGTATTATGAAGGACGAAAAGGAAGGAGTGGGCCACAAAGAGGATGCACCTTTTCATAAGTTATGAGGACTCAAATGAGATATATTGGAAAGGAGACGTGCAAATTTTGTAGTTAGAAGAATGAAGAGATTAGGTTTGGAAGTTGAGAAAAGTGGACAATGGGAAGAGATGATGATGGGATAAAAGATGTGTTTTGGGTCATTCATGAAGAGAGTGCGAAGTGGATAGAGTTTCTTTGAGCATCTACTGACAATATCACCCAAAGCTGCTAAATGAAATAAGGCGGTGGATGCTTTGAGCCGAAGGCACTTTTTGCTTCTCAACGTGCAAGTAAAGATCTAAGGTTCAAGTCCTCAAAGAACTCTTTGAAGATGATTGACAACTTTTGGGAGGAACTCTATGAGGGACCCACAATTTACTTATTCTTCATGAGGTTTATCTGCTCAAAGACAATCTTTGTGTCCCTCTATGTTCCCTACTTCATGCTATTACCAAACAGTCTCATGAAGGACTTACTAGGCATTTCGGAAGGAATAAAATAAGAACCCCTCTTCAAGAAAATCTGCTCAAAGACAATCTTTGTGTCCCTCTATGTTCCCTACTTCATGCTATTACCAAACAGTCTCATGAAGGACTTACTAGGCATTTCGGGAGGAATAAAATAATAAACCCTCTTCAAGAAATCTGTACTGGTTTCATATGGCTAGATATGTTATTCATCCCGATAGTAGGTGCATAACTTGTCATCTTGCATATAGTCAAGCTCAAAACACTGACATATACTCTCTTTTACCTGTTTCAAAAGCAACTTGCGAGGAAATGAGCTTAGACATTGTTTTGAACTTAGCTTGAGCTCAAAAAACAAGGACACTAGCATGATGTTGGTGGATAGAGTTTCTGGAATGGCGTACTTGTTCCATGCACTAAAGCATTGGATGTTTCAAATATTGCCAACTTTTCAAACTCCATTTCCGGGAGATTGTAAACTTCATGACATTCCAAGGACAATCACTTTCCGATGGGATGCAAAGTCTTCTGGTCCTTTTTGACACACTCTTTGGTTGATGCTTGGCAATAAGCTCCAATATTGTTCCAACCACCAGCTCTCAAATTGATGATCATACGGAAGCTGTCAATCAGAATTTGTGATATATTCTAAGGATCTTAGTCATTAAGAATATCCGACAATGAGATATTGTTTTCCACAAGCAGAATTCATCTGCAGCTGGTCAAAGTTGCACGAGTCCTAGTCAAAGTTGCATGATTCTTGGTAATCTAAGTTTGAATGATTGAGTTAACTAGTTATCGGAGAGTGGATAGTTAGCCTTGAAAGTGTTAGAAGGTTTGGAAACTAGGTTGGTCATGATCAGAAGTTGTCGATGGTGAGTTTCTAGGAACTTAGTAGGTTGGGCATTCTATGCATGGATCTAAATAGATATAGCTTATCCCTCTCGAGAATGGCAAGTTCTTTTTAATTTGAATACCACTTATCTTTGAAGAGTTATTCTTCTGCTTGCTCCTATTCCCTTGGTGGATTCCTTGTGGAATAAGAGTTTGTTCGTCTCCGACTTAGTGTAGTCCTTGGAGGAGTAAGTATTATCCAATTCCAATTCTGCTACCTATTTAGTCTTCTATTTCTCCTACCCAATTCCCATGTCACTTTGCACCTCTTCTTGGATGCACGTGGAGAGGTCTTAAGTTTTAATTTCTGTTCTGTATGTAGATATCACTTGGTTCCATACAATCCAATATGTAGCTGGTCACCAGTATGTGACTTTGACATAAGGCTTTATTGGTAATAAAGGTGATGGGTATATGTGTAGAGAACATCAGTGAGTGCCAGAATCTAACTGGCTCGATACAATATGCTCGGCATGGGTTCCATGATAAGTAGGTTGCCCTCTTCCTTTTTTGTGCCCTTGGCAGGGGTCCATGCCAACGGCATCTAGCATGCAGGCCAAACATGCCCCTGGCACATGATCGGCACAGTAGTCCTTGAGTAAGAAAATGGCGAGGCTGGAATTTACCATTTAGACCAAGTTTTGCTAGTTTAAGTTGTTACAGTTCACAAAAGACTTAATGGACACGAAGCGACTGCTGTGCTTTAGGTAGATTTGATCAGTACATGCAGAGCATTATGCTCTCATTTGTCTTCACTTTCATTTTGTTGTCATGAACTTCGACTGCTAATTTATAATTTTGAATGTTCTACTCTGCCTAGCCATGCATGTGCATATCAAAGTGGGAAGCATAAAAGTAGTTTTGGCTTCACAAACAGATTAAGTTGTCGGTTTTGTTAAGATTTCTTCATGATCTGTTATAACAAATTTTTGTGGCAGCTCAGATGTTTTCTCCTATCCGGAGGATGACAGTGTTGAGGATCCCTTGTTGGCTCAACATTTAGCATTTTTTGGCATCGATTTCTCATCATTGCAAAAGGTTAGTTGGACATACACGTGGGAAGATGGTTGTCTGCTTGTATGTTTGGTATCTATGCTTACTCTAAAAGAATATTGGTTTAGCTTTCTGATAGCTGGACTTCTACTTATCCATGTGAAAAGTGGTTTTATTAGTTTAATGATCATCGTCTTGTTTCTTCTGATGCTTTGTTTTCATTTACATAGAAAATTTCAAGAATTGCATCTATAACATGTTTTATATACAAAATTAGGAAATTGTACATGCACATACTTTATTTGTACTCGTTCTGCTATTGAGAATCCACATTTGATTTCGAAAAATCTTGATGTCAAAATGTAAATGCACTTGTAGATGGTTAGCTAAAATGAAGTTATGAGATTTGTTAGGGAATGATCTGAGAAAGTAGTTCCTTCCTGTCTTGCTTCTGAAGATGGATGTGCACTGCAGCACTGGACAAAATAGAATGTATGTTAGGCATTTGTCTAACACCATCTAATCAGGAATCTGATGACTTTGTTGGGTAATTATGCAGTAGCCTTTTGCCTTCATGACAAGGCATGATCAGGAAGTAGCTTTATTTTTTCTTTGGGTTTTTAGGCATTTTGAATTATTTAGATTGTCACTAGGAATTTATATCATTGAGAAGATTGTAGTAGTCAATAATGACTTCTGGCATTGAGCATCGCTAATACTTGTAACTGGTTAATGAGAGACATTTTATTTAGCAAATTATCAGCTAATTTTTCAACTAAAACTCTAACTCCACCACTTGCTCCCTTTTTTTATACTAAGAAAGTTTGTATGAATTATGAATTATATGTCGAATCTGAATATCTGCTGTTCGCTTTTTTCTCTCTTTATTCAGGAGTTCTTTCAAGTTTAATGAAATCTTGGATGGATTATAGTGGCATCAATTTAGCCTGTGTAGCCAGTAAAAGTTGTTTTGCTTGCCCTTTATAATTGGCCAGTCTTAGATAGAAGCCGAATATTTCTTAACAAAGACTTTGTATAACGTATTGGCCCTTAAGATCATATCAATATTATTTATCAAAATCCACCCATTTCATTATTGGTTGCTTGCTGATCATGAAGTAGCTGCTAATGCCACCCCTGTTTTGATGTTAAGAACTCGATTGCTGCTGTTGACAACAACAACCATAACGTGTTTTCACTTTAGGATTTGGTTGTTATTGACATAATAAACGCAGATTGTTTAGCACATCTAAGCATAGCAACTGTTTTTTTTCATTAATGTGTGGTTGCTTGGACCTTGTAGGCACTCGCTCTAGGTCAAGGCATTGGCCGCTTCATGTAGGGGCTAATGTGGTCTCCCAAGGTAGTTAGTCGCTAAACAAGCACTCAATTGTCCCACATTGGCATAGGCAGCTAATATATGACTAGTCGAGTTTATGTCTATGGATTTGGGTGGACTTGGCTGGGGTTGACTAAGTGATGCATGGATTCATCTAAAGTTGGGGCAATATTCTGAGGTTTAAAGACGATAGGCTCAGCGGTTATCTCGAAGTTTCTTTCGTCTGACAGAAGACAGAATTTTGAACTCCTTTAGGATTAGCTATTAGAAAGACTCTTTGGAGGTAGTAGTAGCCTATTTGTTGATCTTTATCAGCATTGGCATATCCATGCCTTTTTTAGGTTACCTGCATGGCTGTTACTTGCAAGCTCCATTTTGACTTCTCGTGAGCATTATCAAGCGGTGATAACTATGAAGTTATTTTGTCAATTGAGTTTTGTACGTATTTGGGTCTTCAATGAAGTTATTTTGGTATTGTCTGTTTCGCAAATATGTGTATGCCGGCTCCAATGGCTCACTCGGATCGCTTGACTCCTTGCATAAAAACTAACCATTAAACATACCTGGAGCTATGGACTCGAAAGCCAGGTTCTAGGAATAATTGACTGGTCTTCAGTACATTTGACAAGAATTCAAGGAGGTACCTCTAGGATAAAGATTATACTTTGTGTGGTTGTAAGGAAATAGGAAAGTTATGTAACAAAACCTTGAATGGCAGTGTGGGAAACTGAGTAAGTCCCCATATATCAACAGATCATTAAGGCAGATAGGAAAGCCGCATATTTATTTGTTGAACTGGAATGTTGTTGTTACACTATTGTCGATTATCTGAAACCAGGATATGGTTTCTGACTGTATTTTGTGGCATAAAAGATTACATCAATGTCTTGTATCTATAATTAAGAAAATAGTGATTGAGGACTTATAAGAGGGTACTTTTTGTTATTTTGCAGACTGAAATGACAACAGCTGAAAGAGAACTCGACCAGAATACGAATTTTGACTGGAATAGGATACAGGAAAGCGGCCAGGAAGTGGAGCCCTTGTTTGGACCAGGCTATACTGGACTTATCAATCTGGGGAATAGGTTATTGATTCAGACTGATTTAGCATGTGTTGTCTCCAAAAGTTTAAACGTTATATTGACTTTAGCTTGTGATGGTTTCGTTATGTTGTGTCGTTCAGTTGTTATATTGCCTCAACCATGCAAGTGATGTTTTCAACTCGTTCTTTTATCTCACGGTCAGTGTTGATGCTTCATGGAGTAGAAAATTTAGGTGCTAGTATCTTTTATTCTTTCTTTTTATCCTTGGGATTGGTCTTATCTTTTGACTCAGATATTACAAAGAACAGAGTTTAAAGCTTGCATTCCAGATGGCACCCGCAGATCCAACTTTAGATCTGAATATGCAGATGTAAGTGAACTATCCCTTTCCACGCATCAATCACAATTAATCTTAGTTTATGTGATGATTGTGTAAAGTGGTGATCCCATGTTTCCTCACTGTAACTGGAATGCTAATTTCGAGATCACTTATTTAATCTTTGTCCTATTTATGTATCCTAACATAGATCACTTCCAGTTCGAGCACAACGCTTTTCAGTTACATTGCTCAAGTCCTTTTGTCTAAAACTATTTCATTCTTATGCTTTATCATTGGACAAACTTATTTAAGGAGGCTGTAGGTCGAATGCTCAAAGTTTAGTGCTGAATGCTTATGCAATATGTCCATGCCTATTCCCATAAATGTTTAGCTACTGAAATGCAAGATTTACAATTTTTTTTATTTGTTCTTTGAGTCATGTTTAAAGAACTCTATGTGAGAGAAGGCTTGTTCTTATTCAGCAGTGATTGTTTTGCAACAGAACTAAATTGGCACATGGCTTGCTGTCTGGAAAATATTCTGTACCAGCTCAGGAGGTACGTCAAACTTTTATCGAGTGACTGATTGAACTATGATTTTTCCCCTCTAATCATCACGAAACAGATGAACTGGGAAGTTGGATTAGCACAAAAAGTGCTGCAAGTTCTGGTCTTTTCACCTTAGCTATGTGAATTGTGTTTATGATAGGACATGAGTCATGTCACAAACCTCTTAAGTTGAACCTGTATGCTTTCAGCATAGATTGGTCAGTCTTTAGCACAACTTTGTCACAGCATTTGTTTCATAAATATTGGAGGCTTGTTAAATACTATAATCTTCCATGAGGACTGTTATAGTCATATTCAAAGATCTTTTTTCCACTTTACAGATTCTATGTTTGCCTATAAACTGGTAACAGTTTTCTCTGCACGTCTGAAAGATATGAAGATTGGCCTTTTATTAGTCTATAACTTCTTCTTGGTGAAAAATAGGAACCTCTTAGTAATATGCTAACTAAGGATAGGAAGTGCGCGTGGAAGCATAATGTTTTTACCACCTGATACATATTGGTATGAAGTTATGCGTGATTCCATGCAGGGCTATTTATATGTTCACACCTTAAAATTGCCTGCTATCATATTTACCCCTTCATTCCTCAAAATGTCATATGTACTCCTGAAACATATGTTATTTTCACTACGTGCATATGGTCACTTTGTGGGGACTGTTCCTAGGATATCAAACAACATCATTAGCAAGAAGCTGTTGACATGAATTTAATGAAAGGACACTTACCCCTCAATAGCTTATTGAACCACTTTGCTTAAAACTAAACAAATAATTCTTCTTAGATCTTGTTCTTCAAATCAACCTAGGTTTTTTTCTTCTCCAGCATGATGATTCACTCAATGGCTACCAACATTCTCTCTGATCATGGTGATGTGTTTCGTAAAGCATGGGAAAGCATAGCTCCTAATCAAATATTCATTTGTTTAGTATAGGTGTGGTTAGGACTTTTCATAAGTGAGATAACTTCTAATCCCGATAAGATGAGAATAGCTGACATTGTTGGACATGATCACACAGTTTATGCCATATGCTTTAAGGTAGATATGATATTGGAAAAAATGCAAGGTTAAATATGACATTATGCAACTTTTGAGGGGTGGATATGTAAACATCCGTTCTAGATAGCAAAAGGTTGAACGTTGCTAAGACTAAAATGATACTGAAATTTATGTCAGAATGTCGTTAAAGTTCTTTAATGTTCATGATGCAAAGACGAGGGGTTGATTCCCGAACTATTTTTTGTTCTCCATTGTTCGCATGTCACTAAGTTCGGTGATACAATTCATTTTTCTGCTTTAAACAACCAATCACTTTTGCCTCTATCTGAGAGCCATTGGATTTGTTTGAACACAACCAATCACAGCATTGTGGGGACCTCTCCAATGGAAAGAGACAATTTGACCCCGCATGACATCTACAATCTTCTTATTACGATTTGATCATTTACTTTTTTATTAAATCTTAGCCGATAGCCGCGGGTTTTGGGATTTGGCTCGAGCCTTAGGGTGGAGTGCCAGACCCAATGCCTTACCTGTTAGTGCTCTTGACAATCTATTTCTCTTTGTCTATAAGGTTTCAGATCATAAATTCACTCTTACTCTTTCTAGGATTTACACTTATTGAAAGGTGACTTGGAGCGCATTTGATTGCAAGTCTAACCAATCTTGCTAAATCGATGTTTGAAGATCACCAAGAAGGATGGAAAAAAGAAGAAAAAGAAAATAATCGACTCACTCTATCTTTTTAGTTAAACTTATATGTTCACTAGTGGGGGCCCCCGTGCCGCCTGGCACGGCTTTATAACCGACCTCTCTCTATATATATCGCTCTTTCTCCCCACTAACTCCCCCACCCCTATCAACTGTTAGATTACCCAAGTCATAAACACAGAGATAACCTCAGCCCTTTGATAGGATGCACCGTGTCTTATAAGGTTGATAAATCTCTAAGTCCATCTCAGAAGGCTTTAACTTTGTTTGATCCCACATGTATGAATCATATTTAAATTAACTGCACTAAAGCAGGACATGCGCCAAATTATTGGAAATGCTGAACTTTTTCTTATACCATTTTTGGTGTTTGACTTTTTCTAAATTCAAAGAGAGGCATTGAAAACTGTGATTGGATACTGGATAAGGATCTGAAAATTTAGAGTATTGTACCTACAAATGGCCTTAATCTTGTTTAATAATTGAAGCACAAGTAAAGAATTGCTAGTTGTTACACTTTCAACTTCTCTTCTTGTCGGTTTCTGATCTGTCACTAATGCTTATCACTTTTCTTACCTCCCATTTCAGAAACAGGAGGGAATCCCCCCTCGTATGTTTAAAACAATTATTGCTGCTAGTCATCCTGAATTTTCAAGTATGAGGCAACAGGTGAGTGTTGTATCACTTGGGGACTTAGAAATGTGCATGTGGGTTCGTTTTGGATTTTATTTGCTTATTTTGCGTGTGCATAGCTCATTACTATGTTTATAATGCAATATCTGAGCACTGAATTGTTAAATCTAATTCAGATACTTACATTCATTATGAATCTGTCAATCAATATTAACTGTACGGTAAGATGAATATCAAGGCTAGGTTTTTATGTCCTGTAGAAGCTGACAGACCTTGTTTAATTCAATGTCTTTTATCTGAGAACTGCAGCATTTGTTTGCTCGAGGAAGAAAAGATATTTCAGTATTATATCTAGCTTGATGCATCACGACTATCACAATACCAAGTTACCAACAATATGATAGGAAAAAGGCATTGAGCATTGTAGATGAATTTTTCCCTATTGACTCCCAATATTTTGAAGTTGCACATGACATTCTAATGTTCGTTGGTTCTGTAACTTTTCAGTTTAAATAGCTGCTCAGTTACAGGAGCATCATCTTAGGTTTGGTATTTCTCTAAATGATTCCAAAGAAAATACAAAACTAGGTAAAGGAGAAAAGCAGAAAAGTGTAAAGTCATGAACAAGATAGCAAAAAACCTGTGACTATCTTGTTTCTGATCTTTAGATGTTCTAGCATACCTTTTCAGTTTCTTCTTTTTGCTGGAAGTACATCAAAATCATATGTATCACTGGTGATAGCTTATATATGAAATCTTGTTTTTGCATCTTCAGCTCGTCAATTAAATTCAAATTTTCTCAGGATGCCCTGGAGTTTTTTCTACATCTTCTTGACCAAGTTGAAAGAGCTAACACTGGACAACCAGAATTGGATCCCTCGCGGAGTTTCAGATTCTTGATTGAAGAGCGCATTAAGTGTCCCTCTGGAAAAGTTGCTTATAATAGAAGAGATGATTACATTCTTTCTTTGCCTATTCCACTGCATGAAGCTACAAACAAAGGTAATTTGTAAAACTAGAACCAAAATTCTCAGTTTGAGCTTATTCTTTAATGTCTTACTTCTGAATTCAGAGCAGCTGGAAGCATTCTGCAGGCTAAAGGCAGAAAGAAGTTTGAAGGGGAAGGAAATGTAAGATATGAGAGTTCTTCTCATAGGCTATCCTCAAGTACAGTTATCTGCCTGTCCTTATTTCTTTTACTAAGATTTTTGGTTTTGGCAGACATAGTGATGAAATTGTACGGCCAAGAGTGCCTTTGGAAACATGCCTAGCAAGCTTTTCAGCTCCTGAGGAGGTGGATGATTTTTATAGTACTGCTTTTAATGCTAAGATAACAGCAATCAAGTAAGTTGTGTGCACTCAAGGAGCCTACTATCAAGAGCTAATTTTCCTCTGGCTAAATTTCAAGCAAGATTTTTTTTCCCAGTTATTAAGGATTGCCATTGCTAATCTAACCTGTATGTCCACATCTAAATATAAGTTTGTACATCGCCATGTTAATGGGATTCATGTTGAAGTTGTTGGTATCTAATTTTTACCACGATTGATCCAGTTTTTTACAGAAGCTATAATTTTGGTCAGTTATTAACCTTTCAGAATCATTTACTCTTCGTGGGTGACATTCCTATGATGATCATCATACGCTTGCAAGATTCACATCCTATACTGAAGATATTATAGAGAATAGCTCTCGAAATATCATTTCATGTTAGAGCACTTGCTATCAGCTGGTTCTTCTAGGACATGTCATAAGGAGAGTATGAAGATTTAAACGGTCTTAATGTCTATATACTTTCTTAGCAATCTTTGGATGTTTTGTGCATGGTTGAGAATTAACATAGGCAAATAATTGAATTTTAGCTGGTTGGTTGATAGTTGATTGTTCTTCCATGTAGAAATTGAGATTGTGGGGTTGCCAATTTGCTGCACGAACTGGATGTGCTCCAACTGATGAACATTCGCGTCATCCTAGTTTCCCATTTTGGAGGATGTTCACTATATCTGCTTGGGTACTCAGTAATATAAATGTCAAAAAATTAGCTATTCAGCCGGTAACCATGATTCACAGGGCCTTGAATATGGGTCAGATTATGCACAAGGATATTGTGTGTAGGAACCAGTTAAACTAGTTTTAAAAAGTGGGATTTACGTTTATCTATGATGAATTGGTGTAGTTTGCTATTTTTTGACTGATCCCTCTATGTTTGTCAGGGTGTAGCCACTTGTGGACACTGTTTCTGACTTTTATTTGCCCTTTAGCTTTGAAAGCCTCTTAGCTTCTTCCAGGCCCTTCTTACTTGTAATTATGCAGGTGCTTTCTAAATGGCATCCTATTTGATACTTTCTTTTCATGGATGCATTCACTTTTCTAGAGATAGTTTTGGGCTATTGCTATTCTACCCTTCAGACATAGTGACCTGTTCTGCTCACCCTTTTTCTCTAGTTTATTTTAATGTACATGGCTTTCCAAAATGATGCATGGAGCTTGAAACATTTACTACAATTTGTTATTTTTGTCGTCCAACTGGAGAATCCTTCTTCAGTCTGAGAATCCTTCTTCAGTCTCTTCCTTTTATGATGAAAAGTGGGTCTGATAGATCTATGGAAGTTTTGTGACAGGTGCTTGCCTGTGTGACTTGCTTAGGAGCTTAGGTCGGCTAGATCGCTTGTGCCAAAAATGCTTAGGAAACAATTGCAAGCCGTTGATTGTGTTCTGGGCAGTTTGGTGACACCTGATTGGTCTA